>CM060447.1:33731653-34331653 GCA_030545235.1 Helianthus tuberosus | reverse complement strand
CCTAAGCATCCTAGCAACTTAAGCACCTGTCACATACGTTAAAATAAAAGTCAATACACATAGTGTAAAGGTGAGCATACAAGTTTGATAATAGCATATAGAGTTCGAAAGCGTTACGCATAACCAGCCCGTACACAGAGTGAAATGAGGCATGTTAGTTATCGACATGAACCTATCGATACCAATGACTGCGGGTTAACTGCCTAAGGCAGTTCGCGATACATACTCACCACTGTGAGCCATGTAGGTAATTGTCCTTAACAACCCCCGAGTAAACGGGTGCTGAGTCCAAACTAATAGTACTACCGTTGCTAAGGCAGGTAGACAACATTCCATGTGTAAACATAACAAACAAGCATTCACTTAGTCACGTATACATGCGATAGCGGTTAGCGTTTAAAGTATTGCGTAGTGTGTTCGATGTGATTTTGTATAAGTAACGTATGTAACACCCAAAAGTGCATAAAGCAAAAAGGGGTCGAGTATACTCACAGCGATTGATGGATTGAAGGGAGCGCTAGAGAGTAGGGTTAGCCTGAATAGATTGATAGCATAACGATAGGTGACGCGTAAAAGGATGCAAGGTGTATGTGGGTAGGACAGCAGTTCGATCGAACGGTAGTCCGATCAGACAGACGTTCGTTCGGTTGGTAGTCCGCTCGGATGGTCATCCGGTCGGGTGACCTTTCGAGTGTATTGTTTCTTCCTTTGGAAAATATGTGTTTGTGTATGATGGCTTGACTTTTGAAGTTTTTTTTGTTGTAGCATTTTGAAAACATTGAAGTACCTCTACCTTTCAGGTCGGTCAATCGAACGGTCGTTCGATCGGACAGTAACCCGTTTGGCTAGGCACTTCAGTGGGAACAAGTTCGTAGCAGGTTGTCACTCGAGGGGACGGTTGTTCGATCGGGTGGCATCCTTTGTACATTGAACACGTTGAAAATTGTTTAAGTGTGGAAGTTTAAATGTTTCATAATACGGATGGCAGTTCGATCGGATGGTAGTCCGATCGGACAACAATTCATTCAACACTCAGACTTCATAGATTTGCAAAAATGGTTAAGTGTGGGACCCAAGGTGCAAATCGTTCGGATTGCCCAGTCGTACGGTTTGGCTGTTCGATCGGACAGTAGTCCAATCGGACGGCAGCCCGTCCTGTTCGTCTTACACTTGGTTGTTTTGATTGTTTGTCGTTTTATCGAGACGTTTTGATAACGTGTTAAGCAACAGAAACCATGTCAATACTTGGTACCCCTGATCGGACAGGAATCACCCAACCCGGTCAGTTAACGGTTCGAGACGGTGTTCCATGTTTAACCCGGAATCGGTAGTCTCTAGGATAGAATCTAGATCTTGAACCAACATAACCACAAAAATGAGTAGTGAGTCGGCACAAGCTCTGATTCTATCGGTTTTGAGTGTATTGAGTGTAAAAGAGTTGAAAGAAAGTTGGAAAAACCATCTATCAATCCTTTTCTTGTGAATATGTTTAGATCTATGTAAGATCTTTGTTTGTTTATATGGAAATCGGTTAGATCCAAGTTATTCTTGGTGGATTGAGGCCAAAACATGAAGTTCTTCAAGAACACATGATGACGTCATCCTAGAATGCCTTGAATCTTGATGATTTCACGGTTAAAAGTTAAGATTCAAAAGATAGAAAGGAGTAGGAGTGCGTGTAGATTAAGGAAGTACAAGATTTAGGACGAGATCTTACCGGAATTGAGAGAAATCGGAGAAAAAGCAAGGTGAAGGCGCTGGTCGGACAGAGAGTTGCCAAAAGTAGAAGGTGTGAAAGTGACATGGGGTATTTATAGAGTTACCCAAAGAGGAAAGGGCTGGTCGATCGGTTAGCAAGCCGGCCGACTGGCTGGTCAATCGAACTGCAGTTCGATCAGACAGCTGGTCGATCGGTCAGCTGCCTGATCGATCAGTCGATTACTTTGACGAGTTTTTCTGTTTCGATTGCGATTGCGAGCGATGCGAATGCGATAGAGTTTCCTATTCAAATTACTTTTAATCCCAACTACTCATATCTCGCACTATCTCTTCTTCACCAATTTTCATACCGTTTCGATTGCGATTGAGTTCGATTGCGTTTCGATTGATTTCCACACATAACATAATTAAACATGAACAAGTAACACATAAAAGGCACACACACATATATAGTTAACCAAAATTGCGTATTTCAAGTTGCGAGTTCGATTGCAATTCGATGATGATGAAATTAGATTGATTATCGTTTAGTCGACTTTATTGCATTGTTACTTCCTATTATTCACAGTCGTAAAGTGATTCATAGCGATAAGTAAACATCGATTACCGCGATTCTTAACAATTACTCCACATAATACAACTAAAGCGAAAATAAAATAGATTAATCTACGAGTCAAAGAAGTCAAAACAGGAATCGAGCAAGGAGAGACTGATCACAATTAGCAATCTTTTCTTCCTTTGACTTCAATCTTGACTTTGACTTTGACTTCGACTTCGAAACACGGGGTGTTACAAAAAGCAATATGACAGAACTATGTACCGGAAGACGTTCAGGAGTATTTACAAGCAACGATGGAAGAAAGAGTGAAGAATGCACATGAATTGCGTTCTGAAGAGGCACATTATGAGTTAGCGCTTGATTTGGTCGAACACGTGTGGTCGGTTCGTTATATTCCAAACGAGGGTGTGCAAGAGTCAAATGACGAAGAAAACGAAGATGATGGGAATGGCGAAAGCGAAGACGAGAATTAAAAAAAAAATATTATTAGTTTTAAAAATAGAGTAAATTACAAGTTTTGTCCTTTATCTTTACATCAAATTTCAGGCGCTGTCCTTTAGCCAAAAAGTTGACAGGCGGTGTCCTTTACGTTTCAGAATCTTGCAAGTTTTGTCCTTTAAGCCAAATCAGGTTAGAATTCTCAGTTAAAATACCTCATGTTCAAGGCGCATGAGGGTAAAATGGTCATTCCCTATTAAATCATTTAATTCCCCATTTAATTCCTCATTTATATCGCACACCAACCACCATCACAAAATCATCTCTCTGCAGAACATCAAATTAGGGTTTCTTCAACCTCCAAAGCATCGTTGATCATGGTTTTTTTGCCATTTTGGAAGAGATGCAATAATACAGACGTCATGGACAAGCAAGAATCCTGGTCGTCGTTTTTATTCTTGTCCAGTCCAGGTAATATCATCCCTCTTCAAATTAGGGTTTTCTTCATCTTTCAATCGATCATGGGTTTTTGCATTCTAGGGCTCAAACTGTGGTTTTATTGGATGGTACGATCAAGAAAGGTGTCAAAGGTGTGTCGATATCATACCTGGACTGCTTAGGGGTAAGAACAAGTTGGAAGTTGATGTGCAGAACCTGGGCCATTCAAATGTGTTACTTGAAGGCAAATTGAGAGAATCTGAAGCCAATTCAAGAAAATTGAAAATGTATTTGGTTATTAGCTAGGTTTGTTTTGCTATATATGTGATGTTGTCTTAGTATGTATTAGTGTATTTGCAACTGATGTAGTTTTGTTGAAAGTGGTAATGAAATTTCCTAGTTTTGCAACTGATGTACTTTTGTTTAAAGTGGTATAAATTGCTAATGAAATGTGCAACTTCAAAATGTCCTTAAATCCAAACGACCAAAACTTCCAATTGTCCGTAAATGCAAAATACCAAACTTAAAGACACTATATAATATGCAGCCCAAACATTAAAACGACCAAACTTAAAGACACTACATAATAAGCAGCCAAAACATTAAAACTTCATAGATAACATACATAAAGTTGACTTACAAACCATACCATAACATGTTTGGTCAAAAGACAAAATAAGCATCGTTCAAACTACATACTAAGCAGCCAACATCACAAATAAGCAGTGTTCAAAATACATAATAGACTACGAAATAAGCAGCCAAATGGTCACTTTCCACCCTTCCCAGGTTTCCCAACTTTTGCACGTTTACCCGCTTTCCCAGCATTTGCACCAGTACCCGCTTCAGCTTGACCTTTGCATGTCCTTGAATTATGTCCGGTGTTCTTACACTTTGTGCATGTAGCCTTAGTGTGCTTTTTGGACAGCCTACCAGATTGGGTCAACTCTTTAAGCTCAATTGCAGATCTTTTCCTCAACTTTTTTGGTCTTCCGACTTGTGTATGGTGCTTTGGAGGTACAATAGTTGTCGGAAGTTGAATCTTTGCCCATAAAGTACGACCATTAATTGGGTTAATCTTGTATGAATACACCAATTTCCACCTATCCATGGTGTAAACTGGATGAACCCAACTCTCTAGAGCACCCACCCTTCCACCAGTAGCAGCCTTCTCCTATAATGCAGCCACAGCATGTCTGCATGGCATACCTGCATTTCCCACCACTTAATAATTATTCAAATGCAGCTAATGAATTGTCATCAACACTTAATAAGTATTCTTATACCTGTTATTTCCCAGCCTCTGCAACTACAAGTCCTTGCAGCCAAGTTCACCACGCGAGCACTATTCGGTTTGCCACTGACCTGGTAGTGATCCCCTCCATTCCACTGAACATGGTAGTGAGTTGCATCCTGCTTGATCTTATCAAACATTTCAGTTGCTTTTGGTGTTAGCAGCCCTTCACTATTCTCTATCACGTTCAACACAGTCACAATCCTCCGCATAAGATACTCCCTTATGTATTCTAGTGCAGAAATGATGGGCTTGTCCCTGCCTTCCACAATCTTACCATTGTAAACTTCACACATGTTGTTAAGAAGTATGTTAGAAACATCCCTCCCTGACTCTTTATTTTTTTCAACAGCAACCCCTTTCTGTTTCTTTTTGTTACCTTTCCCACCCTTGTCTTTATTTTTTTCAACAGCAGCCACTTTTTCTTTACCTTTTCCTTTTGGTTGACTTTGAATATGCACCCCATTATCATCTACTTCAAAGTCTGGCTTAGGACCTTGACATACAGCCCTTACCCTACTATGATCATCCTTGATGATTTTTATAATTCTTCTAGTCTCCACTGCATGTTTTCTTATTAGGATTTTGGCTTCTTGTTTGTTTCCAAAGACCCGACCAACATAAAAATTTACCCTGTTTTCATTAGACCTTCTTATCTGGTGTAACAAGTGTTTCCTAGTACTTGTCTGATTCTCATCAGATTCAGACCCACTGTCAAACCTCTCATTATCTAAAACATCTCCATCCATGTCTTCTTCAACATTCATTTGGTTTTCATTGACCCTGTCCTCTACATCTGCATCAACATTCATCCTATAGTCACTCATGTCTACCTCATGGTCAGTTATATTGTTCTCTGCATCAAATATATAATCACTGTCACTAGTATCCTCATTATCACTTTCATTATGAATCCTATCCTCACACTCACTATCATTATCAATCCTATCCTCACTATAATCATCAAGACCTTCAATGTCATCACATATAGTCACTTCAGCCTCAACCCAAGCTTGATTTGTAGCCAAATTGTTACCTTGTACAGCCCCACTAGATTGTCCCACATCCTTATCACCTACATCCCCTAACACACCATCCTTATCACCCAACACCGCCCCACTTGATTGCACAAACCCACTGTATTGCCTAGCATTTGAATTTAGGTTAAAAGGAACAACAGCATGTGGTCCAGGTTCATCAATCTCTTCAATGGTGATAGCAGGTTTGGTAGGTTTAATAGGTGAGGAATACAGTTCCTTCATGTTTTTTTAAACCATGTGTGGTATATACATTGATCACCTTGTGTTGTTCAACATACCTAGCCAAGTTCAGGCAGTCTTGATCACTGCTTAGGTGTTCAAGACCATCATCTAGGCTTTTTTTCAGGATTTAAAAACTGGTAATACATTGGGTTTGTGCTATTATACCCCAACTGATCCAACATCAGATCAACTTCATGAACAGAGAACTTATCTATGTCTATTAAGTCCACAAAATCAATCCTCCCTCCTACATATGTTCTTCCAGGACATGTTGTTAACCTACCACCATGATGAAAACATATGCTGAAGAAATTACTAAACCCAGCTGCAAAATTTCGACCACCATTGCCGTTAATCAACTGTTAATCATCATCAACATCCAAAAATTTCAAAAAAACAAAACTAGGGTTACAAAATCAAAACTTTTAACTTACCGTAAAGTTCAACGACCAGCTCATTGTCAAGACTGTTACGAACATACCATCCATCATCGTCTTGAGACATTGCTTCTGCTGATCGCCTTTGATTTGTGCTAAAAAAACCCTAACTGTGAAAGAAGAGGGACAGCGAGTGTGTTTAGAAGATGATTTGAGGGGTTGGTATGGGATATAAAGAAGGGAATTGAAAGGGGTGAGAGAGAATGACCATTTTACCCTCATGTGCCTTGCACATGAGGTATTTTAACTGAGAATTCTAACCTGGTTGGGCTTAAAGGACAAAACTTGCAAGATTCTGAAACGTAAAGGACACCGCCTGTGAACTTTTTGGCTAAAGGACAGCGCCTGAAATTTGATGTAAAGATAAAGGACAAAACTTGTAATTTACTCTTAAAAATATTATGTAATTGTGTTTTATTATTTATGTAATTTTTGTTTAATTAATGAGTAAACTTTCGTTTTGCTCCCTGTGGTTTGGTCACTTTAACGGTTTTGCCCCAAACCTTTAAAAATAGCCATTTTCCTCCAATAGTTTGATATGGTTTTTCCATTTTGCTCCCCGCCTCTAACTCCATTCAAATTGTTTGTTTTTCATTTTGCTCCCTGCAGGGAGCAAAATGGAAAAACCATAGCAAACTATTGGAGGAAAATGACTATTTTTAAAGGTTTGGGGCAAAATCGTTAAAGTGACCAAACCACAGGGAGCAAAACGGAAGTTTACTCTTAATTAATAGAATATAATTTATTTTAAAAATAAAAAATAAAATAAGAAATAGAAGTGTGGAAATGACACGTGACGGACAACGCCCAAGGGTGGGACAATATTCCATTACGTCCATTTCTTCACAATGCCCATTTGCTGACAAGGATGCCACGTGACGGACAACGCCCAAGATTGAGACATTATTGATGCGTAGTCGAGTGTTATATATATTAGGTGTATATTTTAAGCCCCTTTAACACTTTTTAGTCAAGTTTTAAATTTATAAAACAGGATATTTACTAACACTAGACACACATATGGGCAAGTGCACCCATCGTGAGCGTAGTATAGTGTTGGTAAGATACCGAGGTCGTCCAAGGACACAAGAGCTTTTAGTACCGGTTTATCCTCAACGTCTAATCAAATCAAAAAGTTTAGAAAAATGTTTTAAACTAAGAAAAATAAAAACTAACTAAAATGCTGAAAATAAAAATAAAAAGAAAAAATAGATAGACAAGATGAATCACTTGGTTCCGACTCGTATCTAGTGTAACCTTTGATTATTTCCGCACTTTTGCACTTTTTTAAGAGATTATCTTAGTTATTGTAGTAGGCCCCTCTTTTGAAGGTGACGTTACCCTCACCCCAGTAGTTTGAGTCAGCAAGGATACAATCCTAAAAGGGTGGATTATTGGAAGATAATTAATTAAGTTATTAATGCAAATTATGGTAGGCCCCTCTTTTGGAGGTGACGTTACCCTCGACTAAGTAGTCTGAGTCAGCAGGGATACAGTCCTAAATAGCCGGGTTATAGTATTAATAGTAGTTAACTTATAAGGGGATCAAAGCGTTTGGACCTCCGCCATCCAATACCGTTAAGTATTGAAAGAGGTCCTACTAAATTTGACCCAGGTCCATTGCAGGACCTCTAAACGCTGAACAATGGCAAGACCTTTACCAAACTGTTCCCTTAACCCCCGACCAGGTAGCCAACATACCTCCATATAGACCGTGGAGATATGAATGGTGAAAATCTTTTATTTTATATAGACAGTAAAATAATGCCAAGACACCACGGACAAACGATAAGGAAAGATCACCTTCAACATAAGCAACTAGTTATTAAAGTCATTAATACAAAACCAAGTAAAAAGTGCGAAAAGATTAGAAATAAAAAGTATTACACTAGACACTTTGTCTTTACCAAGTGATGTAAGAGACTTAGGCAAACATGGCCTTGATTGTCAAGAACTCTTACGATCAATCTTGGATCCCGAGACGACTCACACACTCTACGATGGACAATGGATGATGGTGGTGGATGATAGTGTTATGGTGGTGGTGGTGGGTGGTGGGTGAAGTGTGAGAGAGGTGGTGTGCCAAGGGATGGTTTGAGCTTAAGCCAAGCACTTCTATTTATAGGCTGAACAGAAGCTCGGGCATGGCCCCGTGTCCAGTGGGCACAGCCCCGTGTCCACATCCTTCTCTTTCTTCATTTAATGCAGTTTTGTCTTTTTAGTTGACCACGCCCCCGTGTCCGCTGAGCACGACCCCGTGGTGCAGAAGAATCTTTGTACTATGAAGATTTGCTAGATTGTGCGAATCTTATAGTTGACCACGGCCCCGTGTCCGCTGAGCACGGCCCCGTGGTGGGCAATAGAAGCTTCTACCACTTTGTCTTTTCTACTGACACTTGGGCACGCCCCCGTGCTGGCTGAGCACGGGGCGTGTTCAGTCTTCTGTTGTCTTGTTTTGCTTGGGAAGATGCTGTCGTGGGGTCGGGCATGTCACGTCTTGTTCCTTTTCTTGTATTTATGTTAGATTTTGATGTCTTTTTGCTTCTTTTGTTAATTTGAGCTCATTTCATCCTGAAAATACAAAAGGAAGACAAAAGCACACTTTTTCCAACATTAGTACTAAAAAAGGGTTAGTTTTATGCCACAATTGATGAAATTTATATGTTGCATTTTGAACACATCAAATACCCCCACACTTGAATCTTTGATTGTCCTCAAGAAAAACTCTTTAATATGTGGCTATTACACTCCCAAATGGAATGGGTAGAGAAGAAGGTTTTTGGGCTTGTCGTAGAGTGTCGGGATTTCCAAGATTCTTTATTTAGTTTTATTTTTATTTATTTACAATCCTATTCGTCATGATTTATTTAAAACTTTTCATAAGATAAATTACTTATTAGGGCATAACATGCCTCTTTAAAATTCTATTTATATACAAGTTCACATACCTCACGGGGATCACTCAACACTCGGCCGAAGATGTATTTTTGTGGATCACTCGAGAGCGGCATGGATCTTACTCCTACCATAAGCTTGCCAAGCAATAAATCCTCCTCCTTTTTAACTTATATACCTTTGTAAATATCAAGAGGACTTTATGGGTGAAGTGCTAGGCTTGGGTTAAAGGTAGGTGGTTGGGTTAGTGGTTAGTAAAAAAAAGGCGAAAAGCGTAACAAGTGTCGGTTTTCGTAAGACTTTTTATTTTTGTAACTTTTATTTTGATGAAGCTTATTATTCAAACAAAGTTATTTTTGATGAACTTGTTTGTTTATTTTCTTTTGCTCCATCATCAACACAAATATTTTTTTAAGTCATACGAAAAATCGAACTTGTTACTAAAACAAAGGGTTAAAAATGAAAAAGGTTTTGGTGGGTAAAAAGGGTTTTGGTTTGGGTTATGAAATGAAAAGGTTTAGGCTCAAAGGGGCTAACTGGGGGGATTTTGGGTAGGTGGTAAAAAAAGAAAAGAAAAATAATGGTGTAGAAATAAAAAAGGGTTAGAACTAATGCCTCCATCATTTACTTACTCGGGTTTAAGTTGATAAGGACTGGGAATGTATCGTCATGGCAAGTTCTAGAGTCGTAAGAACCAAGCGGCTATTCACACAAGAAACGAAAAATGAGCATTAAATTTAAAGATATGTATTTGTATGCTCAATAAAGGCTCAAAACTCACTTTTGTGGGAATGGGTTTTTATGTGATCAAGTATATATAATCAAATTTTAACTAAGTTTGTCATGCCTTTTCATAATTTTCTTATGTTGGTTCTTTTTATCACGACGCTATCGGTTGTAAATTCGTAAAAATATAACCTTTTTAAGAACTTGAATTTCCCGAGTTAAACCTAGACAAGTAAAAAAAATGGAACTTTTTGAAAAAATTTGGGGTGATTAGCGGTTCCAATAGAGTTTTGTGTAAGGCTTGTATTTAGGACTTGCAAGATTCAAGGTTTTAGCATCCCCCCCCACACTTAAATTACACATTGTCCTCAATGTGTCCCAAAAATAAGTTTTTAGGTTGATTGAATGTGTAAAAAGGTGTAAAAAGCAAAAAAATTTGTGTTACTGGTTACCTGGGCACGACCCCGTGTTGAGTGGACACGACCCCGTGTTCATGTGCCAGTAACGAAAACTTACAGAAGGTGAACACGGGGGCGTGTTGGTTGAACACGACCCCGTGTCTGTCAAGGACTGCAGAATAAATACAAACAGCAGGTTCAGGGGGTTGGGCACGGGGGCGTGTCTGGTGGACACGGCCCCGTGTGGACAGTCTGCAAAGTTGAAAAACAGGTTTCTTTCTTCGGTTTTCCTGTCCCGGCTTTAGTAGTACTAATGCTTAGTACTTTAAGCCTCGTTTGTACCTGTTTAATCAATAAACACTCCACCAAAACATAGCAAACATCCTACTTTTACCAAATTCAACATCCATGTCAAAGTTAAAAGAAAAATAAGTGCAGAAAATAAAAGAAGTTAGGGAAAGTAAATTGTTCAACACTTGGCACGCAGGCCATCAATTGTTCAAGATTAAAAAGGGTTAACCTGGGAAGTCATCAACCAACCGCTTCCTCCTCCGCTCCTCCCGCCTACTCCATAGCATCGTCATCACCGTCATCATCATCCCCTCCATGGCCTGCAATGTGGTCCCGAATATATCCAATATCATCTTGGATATCGGATATGTTTCTCTCGATAGCTCCAACCCGGTGGTACGTGTTGTTTGCCATGTTATAGGTGTTCCTGGTGCACATAAGGTTTTCCTGCAACAAATCATGCAAACTTTGAAAGTTAGGAAAACCGCCTCCCGAGGAGGATGATTGGCCCGGATCACCATGGGGTTGGTATTGGTACTGATGATGTTGCGGAGCGTGGAGGACGAGTGCTTCTTGCGGGTTCCATGCATGACCTTGCATCCTTTGAAAGCTCACCGTCCCGTCTTCCGCCTCATAAATTAGGTTCATTGAGCGGCATATGTGTATATCCACCATGCCCGACCATGGGCTCCTCTCAAATGACCTAGGTATGTGGGCGAAGTGCCTGAAGAGACTATACACCCATCCCCCAAAGAAGATAGGAGTCGGTGCACTAGCAAGGCGGTTATGATGCATGTTTCGGAGCATGAGGAACGGAACATCAAGCGGCCTGCGGGTGTGGATGCAGTGGAGGACAACAAGATCTCTTAACCCAACGACGCCACTACTATCATGCCTTTGGCTAAGAGAGTAGCCGAGGAGCCTATGGATGTATCTGTAGAGCGGATCCCTCAGCTTCGTACTCTTAGTGCTGCTTGGATTGTAGTACCCTTCACCAATCTGAGCCCAAATGGCTTGGCGTTCGTTCTCACCTATCTCTCGCATTCCCCCAGTATTTTCCTCGTTTCCCGCATCCTCTTCCGCATACAACCCGACAATCGATGCAAACTGAGCCATAGAGATCGAATACCTCATTCCGCCACATCGGAATGCTAGCCCATCATTGTCGAACGGGTCGCACCTCGAGTTGAATGTGAAGGTGCTATAGAATTCCAAGGTGCATTCGTGGACGGAACGGAGTCGAGTTGTTAAAGCGACTCTGAGTGGCCCTGTGACAATGTTGTTGAACCGGTCGATTTGATTCACCATAGTTAACAGATCCGTGCATGCCTGCCTAGGGTATCCCTCCGGCCTTGTTTGAAGTATCTCGTATCTAGCCCTAGCATCGAGCTCGTTGGCATTAAATCTTGTGAACTTCCTAGCCATCTGAAAGAATACACCAAAAGTTAGCACGAAACAGAAGTATTTTCGGACGAAACTGCAAACAGTGAGCTGGTCACGACCCCGTGTTCAGTGGGCACGACCCCGTGTCCAGGCGTCTGTTACTTCAAAATTCCATTTTTCGACCCGGTTTCGAAAACTTGAAAATTTTTGGTCCAGTAGGTGCGGTTTCCCTCGAAAATGAAACCCTAAGTGCCGTTTTTCCCAAAATAACCCGTTTACCCTATTAATTTTATCTTTTTCGGTTCAAGAACAAGGGTTTGAGGTTTTTGTGCGAAATCGGGCGAATCTATGAACAATACAAGTGTATTTACTTCCCATAACACTAATCTAACTAAATGCAAACAGATCTAAGCAAAAATTTCAGGTTCGATCCGGATGAACTTCAAGAACCCTAGATTTTTCCCCAAATTTTTGGTGTTTTAACTACATGCAAGTAACTAATCTAACTACTAGAAGTGATAGAATCATACCTTGATGTTGTTTGAGTGATAGGAGACGTCGGAAATCTGCGAAAAATCGCCTGGAACCAGAGCTTTTTCGGGGAAACGGGGCGTGTGGAATGAAGTAACTGTTTTGAAAAAGGGGTTTTATCCCGACTGCAGCGCGAACACGGCCCCATGTCCAGCGGACATGGCCTCGTGCCGAGCAAAGTTTTGAAATTTTTTTTTTCAGTGCTCGTGTGAGTGCCCTTGTTTCCCATAAGCTTTGGTCAGAAACTTACCGCTTTAGATGTCGTCCCAATCGTTCGTAACTTACCGGGTATGATGTTGGTTTCATTCGTCCACCGTTTGAAATGAGATATCTTCCTCTTCATCCTCAATGAATCCTTGATAGAGTTTTAGCCGTTGGCCATTGACTTTGAATGGAGGCCCATTTCGAGATTTAATTTCTACTGCATCGTGTGGGAAAATATGGGTGACAGAAAAAGGTCCTGACCACCTAGACTTTAGTTTACCAGGAAACAGTCGAAGTCGTGAATTAAACAAAAGAACTAGATCTCCTACCCGAAATTCATTAGGTTTAATATGTTTGTCATGCAAATTTTTCATTCTTTCCTTATAAATTTCAGAGTTTGAGTATGCATAATTCCTAAGCTCGTCTAATTCATTTAATTGACAAAATCGATTTTTACCAGCAAATTCTAGATCTAAGTTTACATTTTTGATTGCCCAGTAGGCTTTGTGTGCAATTTCTACTGGCAAGTGACAACTTTTTCCATAGACTAGCTTATATGGGGTTGTGCCTATTGTTGTTTTATAAGCAGTTCGAAAAGCCCATAAAGCATCGTCTAATTTATCCGCCCATTCTTTTTTATTTAACCCTACAGTTTTTTCAAGTATTCGTTTTAAACCTCTATTAGTCACTTCGGCCTGTCCGTTTGTTTGAGGGTGATATGCTGTTGAGACCCGGTGATAGACCCCATATCTTGTTAAAAAAATTTCAAGTTGGTGGTTGCAAAAATGGGTACCTCTATCACTTATTAAGGCTTTAGGTGTGCCAAAACGAGAGAATAATTTTTTTCAGAAATCTTACCACGACTCTTCCATCATTCGTTGGAAGTGCCTCGGCCCATTTAGACAAGTAGTCTACTGCCACAAGTATATATTTGTTTCCTTTCGATGGTGGGAAAGGTCCCATAAAGTCGAGTCCCCACACATAAAAAATTTCACAAACAAGAATGCCATTTTGTGGCATTTCATTTTTGGAAGAAATATTACATGTTCTTTGGCAAGCATCACATGTCTTGACAAGACTTTGGGTGTCTTTGTAAATGGTTGGCCAATAAAATCCTGAATCGAATACCTTTCGTGTGGTACTAGCGGCACCATGATGCCCTCCGTATGGACCTTCATGACAATGGCGGAGAATTCTTCGTGCTTCGCTACCATGTACGCATCGTCGGATGAGTTGGTCGGCACACATTTTGAAAAGATATGGATCTTCCCAAAAATAGTGTTTCACATTGGCAAATAATTTTTTTCTTTGATGATGTGGCCACCCTTTTGCGACTATACCGCTAGCTAGGTAGTTAGCATAGTCGGCGTACCATGGTTCTTCCTTGTATTCCACCATTTCCAGGGACTCAGTTGGGAATTTTTCGTTGATTTGCTCGTCCCTGGTTGCCTCTAAAGCTGGGTCTTCTAAGCGCGAAAGATGATATGCAGCGGTGTTTTCTCCTCCTCTTTTGTCCTTGATTTCAATGTCAAATTCTTGGAGGAGTAGAATCCACCGAATCAAACGTGGTTTTGCATCCTGCTTTTTGAAGAGATATCGAATGGCTACATGATCTGTATAGACTATAGTTTTAGAAAGAACAAGATAAGAACGAAATTTATCAAAAGCAAATACCACAGCTAGTAATTCTTTCTCAGTTGTTGTGTAATTTTCTTGTGCATCATTAAGTGTTTTACTAGCATAATAAATTGGATGGAAGTGCTTTTCTTTTCTTTGTCCCAAGACAGCTCCAACTGCAAAGTCACTAGCATCACACATGATTTCGAAAGGAAATTTCCAATCAGGCGCTATCATGATAGGTGCATTGACTAACATTTCCTTTAAGGTCAGAAATGCTTGATTGCAATCCTTGTCAAAGATGAAAGGAGCATCTTTTTCAAGT
Organism: Helianthus tuberosus; assembly: GCA_030545235.1. Taxonomy (NCBI): domain Eukaryota; kingdom Viridiplantae; phylum Streptophyta; class Magnoliopsida; order Asterales; family Asteraceae; genus Helianthus; species Helianthus tuberosus. Next base: position 34,317,136 of record CM060447.1, on the reverse strand, counting down.
AATTTTGTTAGAGGCCTTGAGATTTTAGAAGAGTCTTTGATAAACCGCCTATAAAATCCGGCATGCCCTAGGAAACTTCTGATAGCTCTCACGGAGGATGGAGGTGGTAATCTAGAAATGGTATCTATTTTGGCTCGATCCACCTCCATTCCTTCGCTTGAGATCTTGTGACCGAGTACTATTCCCTCCGTTACCATGAAATGGCATTTTTCCCAATTAAGGGCGAGGTTAGTTTCCTCACATCGGGATAGCATTCGTTCAAGGTTATCGAGGCATTGATCGTATGAATCCCCAAAGATAGAAAAGTCGTCCATGAAGACTTCCATTGTCTTTTCTATCATGTCATGGAAAATGGCCACCATGCAACGTTGGAATGTTGCGGGGGCATTACATAGACCAAACGGCATGCGTCGATAAGCAAAAGTTCCGTAGGGACATGTGAAAGTTGTCTTTTCTTGGTCTTCGGGTGCTATCGGGATTTGAAAGTAACCTGAAAAACCATCCAAGAAACAATAAAATTTATGACCGGATAATCTTTCTAACATTTGATCAATGAAGGGTAAAGGAAAGTGATCTTTTCTTGTTGCTTCATTTAATCGTCTATAATCTATACATACTCTCCATCCTGTGACGGTTCTCGTTGGTATTAATTCATTCTTTTCGTTAGTTATTACCGTCATACCTCCTTTCTTTGGAACTACTTGAACGGGACTCACCCAAGGACTATCGGAGATAGGATAGATAAGTTCGGCGTCAAGTAATTTGATGACTTCGTTTTTAACCACTTCTTGAACATTTGGATTTACTCGACGTTGTGGTTGTATTACCGATTTGTAGTCATCATTCATCAAAATTTTGTGTGTGCACATGGAAGGACTAATTCCTTTTATGTCTACAAGTTTCCAAGCTATTGCGTTTTTGTGTTTTTTCAAAAGACTAATTAATTTTTCTTTTTCTAAGCTATCTAATTTAGATGAAATAATTACAGGTAAATTACCATCTTTGTCTAGAAAAGCATATTCCAAACCTTTTGGAAGTTCTTTGAGCTCGAGTTGTGGGTCTTTAGGAGACTCCTTATTTGGTTGCTCATTTCGATCAAGAACTTTAAAAGTTTGTTCTATGGCGACCTCTTCTTCAACAAAGTGGTCAATCTCTTCACTTGTATCGGGTGGTTCATCTTCATCTTCAATTAGGGGGTCATTATTGCCGAAAGGATATTTCATTGAGCGTTCGAGATCGACACTTCTTTTAAATGCCCCTAATTGAAGAGGTAGATTGTTAAACTTCCGGTTTTTCAAAGCTTTGTGAGTTTTTACAAATGGTCGTCCCAACACTAGAGGAGCGTCATCGAGGATGACAAAGTCGGTCGGGATTACCATTTGATTTGTTTGAACCAATACATCCTCAACTATACCGATTGATTTTATTACTTTCCGATTGGATAGAAAAATGGGTATTTGAAGTGGAGAAAAATCACTAATACTTAATTTTTCGAAAATGTAGTTAGGCATTATGTTAACACAAAGATCTTTATCGATTGTGACATTACTAATAAACGAATTTTGAAAGAAACATGGAACCAGTGTAATGTTAATTTCAAATGGGTCTTCTTTTATTAGCGAAGTTTGATCATTAGTTAACTTAACACTTACCGTTTCGTCAATTTTAGTGTTAGTATTTAACTCTTTTAAAAACTTAGCATGAGTGGGTACTAAACAATGATTTTCAAAAGAAGGTGACAAGAGATTAATTTCTTCAAAATTAGACTCTTCTTGAATTTTAACTTTGTCCGACTCACCTTTTTCGTTCTTTAACTCATGTGTCGGTTTTTCACTTATTTGTTCTTCCATTTTTACACTTTCGGTTATCTCTTCTTTATTTAATTCTTCTCTTGCGCGGGGCTCCTCTTCCCTTGCGCGAGATTCTTTTATACAGCGATCGATAACTCTAATGTGTTCTAATATCCTATTGGTTACTTCGGTTAGAGAAAAAGAATCGGAATTTTCAAAGCTTGAATCCGGTTGTTCGATCCTTTGTTCCTCATAATACTCATGTGAAGTAGATGGTTCGCACCATTGTTCTTCATTGTAAGCATATGATGGATAAGGGTCGTAATTTTGTTCTTCATAATACTCATATGAGGTGGGTTGTTCACGCCATGGTTCCTCATAATAAGCATACGAAGGTGGTGGCTCATATCTTGGTTCCTCAAAGTATGAGTAAGAAGGCTCATACCTTGGGTCATCAAAATATGAGTATGAGGGAGGAGGTTCATACCTTTGGTCTTCATAGGATGTGTATGAAGTCGATGGCTCGTACCTGGGCTCCTCATAGTAGGTGTATGAATTGGATGGTTGATATGAGTGACTATTTTGAACCGAGTGTGTGTTACGACAATTAGTGCAATAATTACTCCTATAATCATCCTCCTCATAGGTGTAGTTGTAACCTCCTGAGTATTGATCCATAACAATCACTCAGCAGACCACAACCAAGTCTCGAGATCAGAAAACAAAAATAAAAACGGAAACAGAGGCTGGACACGGCCCCGTGTTCAGTGGACACGGCCCCGTGTTCAGTGGACACGGCCCCGTGTTCAGTGGACACGGCCCCGTGTATAGAATCTGTATCTGGGCGTTTTAATTAAATTTACTGATCAAGTTGAGCACGGGGCGTGTTCAGTGAGCACGGCCCGTGTTCAACCTTCTGTTACTGGGTGTTTTTATGAAAATGTGCAGCACGGCCCCGTGTTCAGTGAGCACGGCCCCGTGTACAGCTTACTGTAAATGCAACACTAAACTAAAATGCAGAAAAATGTGAGCGCGTTTTAAAAAGGTTTTGAAAAACTGATTAGGCCGTCGATTTTAAGCTTTCTTAAAATCCTTGTGTCCCCGGCAACGGCGCCAAAAACTTGATGCGTAGTCGAGTGTTATATATATTAGGTGTATATTTTAAGCCCCTTTAACACTTTTTAGTCAAGTTTTAAATTTACAAAACATGATATTTACTAACACTAGACACACATATGGGCAAGTGCACCCATCGTGAGCGTAGTATAGTGTTGGTAAGATATCGAGGTCGTCCAAGGACACAAGAGCTTTTAGTACCGGTTTATCCTCAACGTCTAATCAAATCAAAAAGTTTAGAAAAATGTTTTAAACTAAGAAAAATAAAAACTAACTAAAATGCTGAAAATAAAAATAAAAAGAAAAAACAGATAGACAAGATGAATCACTTGGTTCCGACTCGTATCTAGTGTAACCTTTGATTATTTCCGCACTTTTGCACTATTTTAAGAGATTATCTTAGTTATTGTAGTAGGCCCCTCTTTTGAAGGTGACGTTACCCTCACCCCAGTAGTTTGAGTCAGCAAGGATACAATCCTAAAAGGGTGGATTATTGGAAGATAATTAATTAAGTTATTAATGCAAATTATGGTAGGCCCCTCTTTTGGAGGTGACGTTACCCTCGACTAAGTAGTCTGAGTCAGCAGGGATACAGTCCTAAATAGCCGGGTTATAGTATTAATAGTAGTTAACTTATGAGGGGATCAAAGAGTTTGGACCCCCGCCATCCAATACCGTTAAGTATTGAAGGAGGTCCTACTAAATTTGACCCAGGTCCATTGCAGGACCTCTAAACGCTGAACAATGGCAAGACCTTTACCAAACCGTTCCCTTAACCCTCGACCAGGTAGCCAACATACCTCCATATAGACCGTGGAGATATGAATGGTGAAAATCTTTTATTTTATATTGACAGTAAAATAATGCCAAGACACCGCGGACAAACGATAAGGAAAGATCACCTTCAACATAAGCAACTAGTTATTAAAGTCATTAATACAAAACCAAGTAAAAAGTGCGAAAAGATTAGAAATAAAAAGTATTACACTAGACACTTTGTCTTCACCAAGTGATGTAAGAGACTTAGGCAAACATGGCCTTGATTGTCAAGAACTCTTACGATCAATCTTGGATCCCGAGACGACTCACACACTCTACGATGGACAATGGATGATGGTGGTGGATGATGGTGTTATGGTGGTGGTGGGTGGTGGGTGAAGTGTGAGAGAGGTGGTGTGCCAAGGGATGGTTTGAGCTTGAGCCAAGCACTTCTATTTATAGGCTGAACAGAAGCTTGGGCACGGCCCCGTGTCCAGTGGGCACAGCCCCGTGTCCACATCCTTCTCTTTCTTCATTTAATGCAGTTTTGTCTTTTTAGTTGACCACGCCCCCGTGTCCGCTGAGCACGACCCCGTGTGCAGAAGAATCTTTGTACTATGAAGATTTGCTAGATTGTGCGAATCTTATAGTTGACCACGGCCCCGTGTCCACTGAGCACGGCCCCGTGGTAGGCAATAGAAGCTTCTACCACTTTGTCTTTTCTGCTGACACTTGGGCACGCCCCCGTGCTGGCTGAGCACGGGGCCTGTTCAGTCTTTTGTTGTCTTGTTTTGCTTGGGAAGATGCTGTTGTGGGGTCGGGCATGTCACGTCTTGTTCCTTTTGTCACACCCCCAAAATACCACGTGCGGAAATCCCCGCGAGGCGTGTGACATACCTGGATCCAAGCCACCAATCACATTGAACTCATAAATATAATTAACTAAAACTTTCATTTATTATTGATAGAAGTGTTACAAAACATTATTTAACGTTCAGCGGAAGCATAATACATTAATTAAGAAATTCATAAACCAAGTGTGTGAAAGCCATTAGATTCATCTCGCGTTTCCATGTATTTCGACCCATGACCACTCCAGCCTCCCAAACAGCAAGTTCCAACAATATGCACCTAAAGTCCTGCAAGGCATGTAACAACGAATCAACAACAAAGTTGAGCGAGTTCAAAGTTGGGTGTTCGTTTTAAGTTGTTTAAAAAACGTAGTTTTCCTTTAGCTGGCTTACTTGCCGTGGGGGTTACCCCATAGTTGAAAATAAGATTAACCAGTTCCTTCTTTCGCAAACCATAACCAGTATCTTTATTTCCCAAACCATATCCATAATCAGTGGGGGCTTCCCCATGTGAACCACTAGACCCGTTTACCATATCGACCACTGACTGAAGTAAGTTGGTGCCCTAATGTCAATGTCAATGTCTATCATCATTGACGTGCCCAGATCCATTAGTTCACGCCCGTCCTCTGCGGCACGGTGTGAGGCTTGTCAGACCTAAATAGCGCTATCTAACTAATGACCCGCTCGCCATTGGCCCGGCGATTAAGTCGATATAAAAGGAGGGACTTCATGATAGAGATTTTGGTCTAGTATCCGTGTTGTCACCCTTCAATAAAGAGGGTGTGTACGAAATCCCCAAACCAGGAGATTACGTAGGTTCCAAATTATTTCCTTATCACATGTTGTCACCCTTCAATAAAGAGGGTGTGTACGTGTTCCAAACCAGGAGATCACGCAGTTTCAGTTTAAATCCTTTACACATTTTCAACCCTTGGGAATCCCATGCCTTATAGATAGTGTGAACTCACCTTGGTTTGCTCGGTATATACTGTTACCCGTTTTCCGTTAGTCAAACAAATCCTATCGTGATTATCAATCATATCAGTTTCATAAACAGCCGGGTCACGTATATTCACAAATTGTAATCATCACAAGAACAACACATGACATGTAACAAATATTCAATTTCCATGCCAGCCCACACTCCACACGCACAACATGCAAGGGTGTTCAACAGTTACAGAAGTTACTCACATTAAATGCATTCAAGTTCCCTAGTTTCAAACTAGTGATGTCACCATGCACACTAAATCACGTAGCCAAGCATTCACAATCCCTAACTCATGAATTTATTCAATGATTCATATGAACCTAACTCATGCACTAACAGTTTCATTATCTACAACACAGGCAATCAACCTAACCAATCTTTGAATCGACATGTCATTTGATCAGTTCATTCTTAACAAACAGTTCAACATTTTCAATCCCCTTATATTCTAGTTCACCCGTAACCTAATATCAATTTCTCTAACCGAAGATTATTGTTACCTCTTAGTGGAAGGTCTTGGGTTCAATCCCAAGCAATGGTGATTTATTTGTAAATATAGGAGTTTGGGAGAGTAACATTACCCATTCAAAAATAAGAAAAATCATAAAATAATTCAAGTTGCTACGCTAAGGTTGGTAGTTGGTACTCATTGGTTTCTACTCCAAGGAATACAAAGTTTATAACATATACAGAATTACATATTTATGTTACGCGCTTACATGTATCAAACCAACAACTCTGAGTCTCATAAGCATGCTCATGTACCCAAGCTTAATGTATAATTTCTCATGGGACCATCCTGTTTAGAATTACAAACATACTCAAGCTTAATGTATTCAAGCATACAAACATCTCTAGAAAACCATCTCCCACATGTTTCCATATTAGATTCACAGCAACTATACTATCGTACAGTTTCATGGCACAATCATCATTGCAAGCAAACCCTACTTAATGAGAAATCTAACACTATCAACATATAAACACATGATCAAACATCTGTACGTATCGATCGATAATTATACGGGTAATAACAAGACACTAACCGTATCGAATGTTTTGAGCAACGAAGGTTTCGAGCGATGATACGACTGCCGTCGTCCCTTTTGCTGATGTTACCCACCGGAACTCGAACCGCAGCCACCACTGATGTTTCCGGTGCTACCATCACCGGAATTCCTTGACGGTCTTTGCAAGTATCATCGAACACCACTGTTGTGTCTTCATCCTCCTCGACATCGGACCGCGCCGCCGCCAGCTCCAACACCGCCGCCACCACCGAGTGGTGGTTGGCCGTTTGCTCAGATGGAGTGTAGAGTGAGAGTAGGGAGAGATGGTGAATCGATTTCTTTTCTGGGGTGTAGGAAAGCATGAGTGTGGGGTGTGTGGTCGGAGGAGCCGGAGCTCCGATCTCCGATCACCTGGTGTGCAGTCGAGAGAGAATAGAGGATCGGTTTGATTTGCATGCGGCTGATATAAATTTTTGTAGGGTTTCTTCTTCTTTTTTTTTTTAAAGCTGGGGTGGTTATTAAGGTTATTTAAATAGTGTAGGGTTTAGGTTTAGGGAGTGGGGTTGGGCCTAGCCCAAGTGTGTGTGAACCCGCTAAATTGCGTGTCTCGCTTAAACAAACTGACCCGGATTATTAATAGGATGATGATAAATAAGTACATGAATAAAACTCTCGTCGCGGATTAGTATTATTTCGTAAATAATAATAATACTAATAATAATAATAATGACGATAAATATGTGTATTGCTAAAATACCTTTTTCTCGACAACGAGAGTACGGGTTGTTACATTCTCCCCATGTTACAGGAATTTCGTCCTCGAAATTTAAGCTAAGATATACGGTTCGTTCATGGCCTTAAACAATACACAAATACAGGTAGTTCACGAAAGTTCACAAAACGAATCATGCAAGTCAAATAGCATATAAAATCATGTAGCATGTAAATTCACGTAATTCTCATAACATGAAACTTTTCACATAGTTTAAACTTATTTCACATAGTAGGGAATATTATCTAAGTTATATCTATTTGCTCACGAACACTGTGTAGCGATTGTATGTGAAATTTTTGGGACACCTGATTTATCTAAACTTAAACACAATGCCTAAGTGAATATATAAGTTAACAGGGTTTGTGTTCACCCTGTGAAGGTCGGGTGTTACATCATCCCCTACTTGAAAGAAATTTCGTCCCGAAATTTAGCACGTAGGTACTGAGGAAGCTAGTTAAGTTGTACGGTTTTCCTGGTTTTCCTGGGATGTCACATCCTTCCCCCGTTGATTTAGAATTTCGTCCTGAAATTCCGTAGTAGCTTCAGCCTCAGTAGTGGTTTCGCTGTTCTCAACCAATTGGAGATATTTGTGTTTCATTTGGTCTTCTCGTTCCCAGGTAAACTCTGGGCCACGACGGGAGTTCCAACGAACTCGAACAATAGGTATCCTGGTGCGTTTTGAGAATCTTGACCTCCCGGTCCAAGATTTCCACTGGTTCTTCGACAAATCATAACTGAGCGTCAATAGTGAGCTCCTTGAAAGGAACTATGAGGGTTTCATCTGACAGACACTTCTTCGGACTCGACACATGGAATACGTTGCGAACTCCGCTGAGTTCTTCAGGTAGATTCCATCTGTAGGCCACCTTGCTAATTCTTTCAATGACTTCGAAAGGTCCAGCATATCATGGGTTGAGTTTGTCTCATATACCAAAATGAACTACACCTTCCCAATGTGAGACTTTAAATAGTACTCGATCCCCAACCTGGAACTCGAGTGGTTGCTTGCGCTTATCAGCGTAGCTTTTCCGACGGTCACGAGCTGCCGCCATTCGTTGTCGTATCTGAGCAATCTTCTCTGTTGTCTACGATGAGTTCTGGGCCAGTGATTTGGTTGTTTCCAACTTCTGCCCAATAAAGAGGTGATCGGCACCTCCGTACGCACAATGCCTCGAACGGGGCAGCCTGGATGCTGGTGTGGTAACTGTTGTTATACGAAAACTCCACTAAAGGTAGATGCCACGCCCAGCCGTTACCAAAGTCGATTACACTTGCTCAAAGCATGTCTTCAAGAGTTTGGATGGTGCGTTCAGACTGCCCATCCATCTGTGGATGATATGCTGTGCTTATGTCTAGACGTGAGCCAAAGGATTTGTGTATCGCTTGCCACAAATCAGATGCAAATCATGGGTCGCGATCAGAGATGATGGAGGTTGGCACCCCGTGCCTAACACCCACTTCCTTCAGGTAGATGACTGCAAGTGTAGAAAAAACTTATCCGTTTCCTTGATGGCTAGAAAGTGTGCTGGTTACGTGAGACAATCAACGATCATCCAGGTGATGTTTCCATTTCGAGTTGTAAGCAGACTAGTGACCAAATCCATGGCAGTCTGTTTTCACTTTCCATATAGGTGTTTCTGGTTGCTAACACTTCACCTTGAACACGTAGGCCACCATGTTGTTATAATCCCGGCGTCGCCCACGCCAATCCCTAATGTCCCTCCATGAACATCATTTCCCGTGTTGTTGTACTGGTTGCGAGGATTTCCAGTACGGCCATCGTTCCCTTGGTTGTTGTCGTTGGATTTAACACCGGCCACTCCATGCCGTAGGCACCTTCACTTTCCATACTGTTGGTTACCATTACAAATACCTTGTTGTTGCCGTGACTATTGCCTCTAATGCTGTTGTTTGAAACGGAGCTCTACGACCTTTTACCGGCAGGGTCCACCTCTTCACATTCCATGGTACGTGCTAAGGCACTACTCACTGTGCGGGGAGTTTCACATTCCATGCTATAGTCAGTTGTCATTGCTTATCTACTGCTTAATTTGTAAAAGTTGACTCCCATGAGTCGCTGGCTGGGGTTAAGGATTCGATTGGAGTCAAATCGCTAATGTTCATTGTTGGTAACTAGGGTCGTTCAAATGCTAAAGCCCATCGTTCCTGCAAGTTGACTGAGTAATACACGATATGTTACGAGGGTTTGCAGAAATGATCGCACTTCGGGATCTAAGGCGTCAATACGTTAAGTTTCCAGCAAACGAAGAAAGGTGAGAGAGATATAGGCCAATCATTATCGTTGCAACATCCAACTCGGGGATGTTCGCACAAGCACCTAATATTCTACACGTTTCGCTAAGTGTTCAGATGGGTGTTTAGGTAATACTCAACAGCACCGTGATTTGAAGGGACCCAGAGAGAAATGAAAGTTTCACGTTCGAGTAGGGGACAATCACTGCTATGACCCCTATAGGTTTGTTATGTTTCACATCGATCAAATAACGGAACAGAACCCCTTTTTCACTTGTTAAGCCTCACCGGGACTCGCATGCACCCCACATTATTATTATGTGTGCACCCACAATAATATTATGATTTGCATGCTCATCTCAGCTCCTCTTAACTCATGTCAAATGTTTCGTCAAACTCGAGTAGCAAACAATGAGCATCACGAAGCGTAAGTCATGAAGGTTTAGGGAAATACCACCCTATTAGTCACATAACACATGCAAGTAATACATGAATTTATACTGTCGTGCTAAACGTGCAATCACATGCAATATCATATGTAAGTGTTCACTAGGTATGCAGTACAATGAGTATACGAGAGACGAACCTTGCAATCTGGAGCTGAGTGTCATGGTCGTATTCACGTTTTCAGAACTGTTCGGTTATAGTCTGGTTTTACAAAAACGTTTTTCCCCTTTTTAAAACCAAGTTCACTATAACCAATGGCTCTGATACCAATCTGTCACACCCCCAAAATACCACGTGCGGAAATCCCCGCGAGGCGTGTGACATACCAGGATCCAAGCCACCAATCACATTGAACTCATAAATATAATTAAATAAAACTTTCATTTATTATTGATAGAAGTGTTACAAAACATTATTTAACGTTCAGCGGAAGCATAATACATTAATTAAGAAATTCATAAACCAAGTGTGTGAAAGCCATTAGATTCATCTCGCGTTTCCATGTATTTCGACCCATGACCACTCCAGCCTCCCAGACAGCAAGTTCCAACAATATGCACCTAAAGTCCTGCAAGACATGTAACAACGAATCAACAACAAAGTTGAGCGAGTTCACAGTTGGGTGTTCGTTTTAAGTTGTTTAAAAAACGTAGTTTTCCTTTAGCTGGCTTACTTGTCGTGGGGGTTACCCCATAGTTGAAAATATGATAAACCAGTTCCTTCTTTCCCAAACCATAACCAGTATCTTTATTTCCCAACCATATCTGATATATGTTTCCGATGTATAATGTTTTTGCATGTCAAGTCTCGTTTTTTTATCATTAAATGCATGTAAAAACAAGTTACTTTGTCAAGTTTATTTGTGCAAGTTTCAGATGATGATTGGAGGCATTTTGGATTGATATAACATCATGGAACGAAGCGGAAACATGCGGGACAAGAATGGGAAGCTAAAGAGGCAAAGCAAGGTTCAGGTGCCGTAAAATCCGCCCCGGGCCGTATTTTCCGGCCCTCCCTGGCGTTAATTGGGAACGTATCCAGTACTTGGAGCGGAAAATGAAGTGGGCAGAGCGGAAATTCCGCCCTACGCCGGAAATTACGGCCTATTACGGTTCTTTGACGGTTTTTCACATTTTTGGACGATTCTAAAGGGAAGAAGTCGTATTTTTTCATCTATTCTTGACCATTGGAGACTAGCAGACATCAAGGGACAAGGAATACTCATTCACAAGGTGTTCTAACATCAAGATTGCTCCAATTGCTACCGAAATCGCAACATTTCTTCATCAAGCATGATCATGTGTGGCTAAAACCCTTGTGATCACAACCAAGGGCTAGGGTTTGTATGCCATTTAGTTCAATTTGAGTTGTTTATCTATGTTGGACATGAATTCATGGTGTTTGTTAGAGATCTATGACATTTGCTAAGTTTTTATGTGTTATTTCATGTGTTGATTGTTCTTAAACATTGTTTTCTTGAATCACTTCATGTATTTTGAGTTAATTGGTGTTTAATCATTGAATGTCAAGATATATGATTGAAGGTTATGTCAACATGTTTATATTTGATGGTGATCATTTTGTGATAGCCTAATTACATCGGTGTTCAATCGTTGTAAGCTTAGATACACAAGTATAGGTCTTTCAATACTCAATTTGCACATGATGTCACAAGATTATGTCTATATAATCTACCAAACCAGATTCACAAACTTAAATTACTAATTGTGCTATCAAACTTGATACTTGGTTGTGCTCATTGTTACTTTATTGAATTTACAATTGTAGTTAATTCTAAGTTATCAAATCAACATACAAATCCAATTTTAAGTTTTTACCATGTTTTGCAATCGATTGAGATCTTACACCAACCACTAGCTCTTCATGGTTCGACACCCTATTTGCCACTACTAATTTAGGGTATTTAGGAGCATATAATCTTTTTATCTTTGATCGGTACTTCGACGTCGATCAAATTTTGGTGCCGTTGCCGGGGAGCATGTGCGCTTGGTGTTTGTTTTTAGTTGATTGCTTTTCTGTTTTTGTTAAATATTGCTAAAAATCCAAAAATATCATAAGTCTTGTATCTTTTTACTCTTTGTTACGTTTGGTGTGGTGATTGCGCAGGTAGTAGTTTCATTGCATGCACACTAGACATTCTAGAAGATCATCACCATTAGCATTTGTTTCGGAGATAGGAAGATTAGAAAGGCATAACCGAGTTGTCCATAGAGCAAGCTTGACTTCAAGCCCAATTTCTTCATACATTTCTGATTCAGAAGGAAGTGATACCGAAAGCACAAATATGGCAGGTGGTGAAGGTGATCCACCACTACCCGGAGTAGACACTCATTTCAGGCCGACGATCTTTAGAAACCCATCTCCAATTGTTACACCGGTTTTAAATGGGAGAGTATTTGAAATCGGGCCTCAGTACTTAGCTATTTTACCAACCTTTAGGGGAGTTGCATCAGACGAGCCTTACACACATTTGATTGACTATGCAGCAATATGTAGCACCATTGGGAAACAAGGCTTTACACCCGAAGAGCTAAAATTACGTCTTTTTCAATTTTCACTCAAAGATAGAGCTAAACAATGGTTTTCAACTTTACCATCCGATAGTATTCGAACATGGGATGAAATGCAAAGAACTTTTCTTGAGGAATACTATCCGATGAGTAAAACTAGTGAAGCTCGAAATGCTATTAAGTCTTTTAGTCAACATGTTGGGGAAACATTTCATGAAGCCTTCAAACGTTTTAATGAAATGCTTAGAATGTGTCCTCATCATGACATCCCTAAATGGGATTTGGTCAAAAAAATTTATGATGGTTTAGTTACAGAGGATCAAAAAGTTGTTTTTGCAAGTAGCGGTGGAACCTTTTTAACTCATGATGAGAATTATGAATGGAACTTTTTAGAAACTTTAAGTAAAGGTTCAAAAACTCAAGCTTCCGCTGATCGAAGTGTTAAACCACACCAAATTAAAGTTGTAAATGACCAACCTAGTAATGAAAGGTTTGATGCATTAGAAAAGAAAATTGATATGATCTGCCAAAAGATGGGAAGGGATGTTTCTCTTGTTTCGCAGGTACAAGAGTTATGTGAAATATGTGGAGATATGGGGCATGTTGCTTTTGATTGCCCTATGAATTTTGGAAGTAGTGAAGAAGTTAATCAAATACACGGGGAAAGAAATATGAATTCTAACACGTATCATCCCGGGTTGCGGAATCATCCAAATTTCCGATATGGCAATCCCACGAATCAAATGAATCCTAACTTTCAAGCATCAAGCCAACAAGGTGGACAACAACAATTCCAGCCTCGTCAACAAAACTTTCAAGGTAACTATCAACGGGGGCAATTCAATCAAGGATTTAATCAAGCCTTCAATCAAGGTGGGTACCAACAAAGAATACCTCAACAACAAGGGTACTCAAGAAATTTCCAGCAAGGTCAAAGTCAAAATCAAGGCCAAGCAAGTTCATCACAAGGAAATGCAAACAGTGAAGGTTCAACCAAGTTAGATGAGATTTTAGGAATCCTAAAAGGGGTGGTGCAAGAACAAGAAGTTCAGGGTAAGACCGTAGGATCTCTAACCCAACAAGTTGGTCAACTAGCGGAAGAAGTAGCTATAAGACGACCGGGAAAGCTTCCAAGTGACACAACAATCAATCCACAACATCAAGGATCATCATCAAAGAGCAACAAAAATGCACACATCAATGAGGTATGTGTTCTTAGAAATGGTAAGTCTTATGAGAACAATGTTGAAACTCCATCACAATCTGTTGAAGGGGTGGTAGAGGATGTTAGTGATGAATCTGATAATGACCAAGAAATAGAAACTCATGTTACTAAAACTCAACCTCATCAAACTTTTAAAAATTCAACAAATCAAGAGGTTGTGGGTAACGAGTCTACTAAAGTGGCGGATAAGGGTGTGGAGACTAATACCGCCCCATATCCTTCCGCTTTAGTAAATCCGGTCAAAGCATCGATTTATGGGAAAAGGGGACCCCAATCTGAGGAAATGTGGGATGTATTTAAGCAAGTCAAAATTAACTTACCGTTGATTGACGCGATTCGTCAAATCCCTTCTTATGCAAAATTTTTGAAAGATTTATGTACTCAAAAACGACAACATAAGTTACCTAAGAAACTCGATTTGACAGCTAATGTAAGTGCAATTTTGTCAAGTTCTCTCCCACAAAAACTTAAAGATCCCGGGGCACCCCTCATTTCCATCCAAGTGGGTGATGTTAGCATTGAACGAACACTATTAGATTTGGGAGCAAGTGTTAGTATCCTCCCAGGGAGTTTATATGACCAACATGACTTTGGTCCACTCAAGCAAACTGATATTACTGTTGTAATGGCGGATATGTCACCTAAACTCCCTAGGGGAATGCTACATGATGTAATTGTGAAAATTCAAGACTTTTATTATCCCGTTGATTTTTTAGTGCTTGATTCCACATCAAAACAAGTAGAGAAACAAGCTAATGTGATTTTGGGAAGACTATTTTTAGCTACAGCGCGTTCTATAATTGATTGTGTTGATGGAACTGTGGGGATGAAGTTTGGTGACCGTGAGTTGCGGTTAAACATGTTTGCAAATGTTACTGACCCTTTTGTTAGTGATGATTGTCTTACAGGGGACATTACTAATAGGTGTGTACCTCCTTTAAAGGAGAACCACATGTAACACCCCGAAAACGGGTTTGGTAATCAAACCACGTTAACACTACACGACGGGTAAAATACAGTACGTGATAAAACTTACCCGGTAAATTATAGGATTTAAATAAATAAATCTAATATATATATTAAAAGGATGAGAAATACTTTGAGAAAGCAAAGTATATAAAAAGGCCCGAGATTTAACGAGACTTAAAATAAAACGGGTTGTGAACAAGATAAAGTAACTAGGAAATAAATAACTTAGTACAACTCTTGTAATTAAATGAAAGAAGTTAGTTTGATGTGCAAATAGTCTAAAAAGATAAACTAAAGGGGCTGATTATGTATAAGTGGCCAAACTAGATTTTTATAAAAAAAATAAATAAATCAAACACACACACACATCAGTGTGTGCGTGGATGGGAGCGACCAGGAGAAGGGAAGAACCCCAAACCCTTATTTCATCTAATTTGATCAATTGAAGGGTGAATTGGGCATGTAATCGCTGCATGAATAAAAAATCTTGATCACCTACACTTGTCTAACATTAGGTAAGTTGCAATTTCAGATTCGGTGATGTTTGATTTTTGGGTAAAGTTTAATTAGTAGAAATTTTGGTATGAATGTAGAATCTATGAGTGTTATTGTGATTATATCTTGGTTTAGAAACAAATCCTAGCAGAAAATTTGATGAATTGTTGTCAAAACTAGGGATTTGGTAATTACCATATTATGTGCTAAGTGGGTTTTATGTTAAGATGATGAACACTCAGATTAGAATGTAAGATTGATGAATATTGAGGTTATGATATAAGTTCTTGACGTAGTTCATGAACACTAGACTTAGAGTTTTGAATATGTTGATGTAAATCTTGGTAAAGATAACTAGTTAGTAAATAAGTGATATTATGCACATTAGGTGTTTGTTAAAATGCCCGAATGAATGTTGACATAATGAAATTATGAAAGAAACGTGTAATTGGCTAACTCGACTAACTACGTGTAATACGGAATAATATGGGTTCTAAACGTGACGTTGATTGAACTTATTTTGCGTGTAATATGATTAAAGTTAGTTGACTGTCGAAATTCAAATAAACCAACATTGAAGTCGGATAGTAGTTCCGACATAGAGTTTGTAAGATGGAATAGTCGTAAGTAATAATGACTAAACTAACCGTCTTACGAATTATGATGATAGTTTGACGCTTGACAAGCTAGGTGTAGGCTTGGAAAGGAAGCGGGTTAAACGAAGCAAATAAGAAGGAAAAGCGTACTTCGGATGCGAGGTAAGTAAAACTTACACCCACTTGTAGTATATGTGTTTATTTTATACGCAATAAATACAAGAAAGGATTAGGTTCGAATCATGAGTTTTCGTTAAGATCACTTTAAAGTGCAACTAATAACGAGAAAATAAGTAGAGATGGAAATTTAGTCAAGTACCGACTAAAGTAAATTGTAGTTAAAAGGGGTCTAGTGGCAAAAACCCAAAATGGGTCGGATGGGAAAATTGGTAATTAATAACCATGTTTTGCTATTTATGAAGATGCTTGGTCATATAGTCCAAACGGGTCAATTGGCGTGATAACACCATTTGACAATATCGACTAATGTGGATGTCAAGTCTTGTGATAACAGGAGCGATTAACGATTCGGATACTCCCGTCACCATAGAAAATGTGATAATAAAAGCGAGGTATAAATCGGGTCTATTTGTTGATCCGAGCCAGGTACGCATATTTATGATGTATGTAAAAGTGCTAATTTGGTCGAATAATTGGTGATAGTCCTTCATTGTAAAAGAAGGACCAAAATCGACCAAAACGCCCTTGTAGGCTAAATTGAACAAACAATCCTTAGAGGTTGTTTGGAAATGAGTCTTATGATTAAACAAAAGTTTAGAACGAGTATGGGTAGTGAAAGACGTAATTCTTGGGCCGAAAGACTCCATATGAGTCTTTGCCGTAAAATGATATTTCAAGGGGTATAATTCGGAACACATAGATATCTACTTTAAATCCAACACACATTTAGTTGTGATGGAAGAGTACTAGATAAGAAATATAGGTTACAATGCTAGATTAGAATGAAAGCGAATTTGAGCTTAAAAGTGCTTAAAATATCCTTAACGGGTCAAAATAAGCATACTAGTGAAAACGGGTTTAAATTGTGTAATAAACCTATGATTAGAACCTAATATGGTATATAACATTTATTTGAAGAAGTGTATGAAATATAGGAATCAAATAAATACGTTTGTTTGATAAAATGCATAAACGGGTCAAAAATTGGTATAAAGGGTAATAAGCCGAAGACTTAAAAGTCTTAAATTTTGTTAAGCCGAATGTCGGATTTTAACTCCATATGATGGAGAATCAAATTACAAACACGTAGGAAGAAACGGTAGGTTAAACGGACTAACGAATAGAAAGATACGGAAGTTTTCGTGTCATAAAGCGGCAAATGGAAAAGGCTGAATACAGGGACCACCGTAACTTACGGTGTCACCGTAAGTTACGGTGGAGTTGAATTCTTTACGGCAGTTTCCCCCTGAGTTACGGTGGGGAAAGTCTTAAACAGAGACCACCGTAACTTACGGTGCCACCGTAAGTTACGGTGGAGGCAAACTTGAAATTCAATGTTTTGGATCAAGAGATTATCTTTGGGATTTCTTTCTATTATCATTTATCTTGTCTGGTACCGTTATTTAAATTATCAAAACTAACTGTTGAGTTGGTTTTGAACACAGGTGTATGTCGAGAGCCCGGATGAAGATCAAGCGTCAAGCAAGAACCGAACACACGTTAGATAAAGCTTCTGCAATGCAGTTTCGTCGTTATACTAAAACGATGAATCAAATCACATTACGTCGTATCACATTAAATTGTAAAAGTTTTTAGTAATCCCGTATTTTAGATGTATATGTAATCATCAATTATATGATTGTTTTCGCAAAATATACATTAAACCTTGATTATAAGAACGGGTGTTACAAGTTGGTATCAGAGCCTTGGTTTAAGAGATTCAAGTATGGTGGGAAGACTATGCTTGGACTTAAACCTTATGCTCTTAATAAAAATTGGTGTTCGGTTCGAGGCTTGATCGCAAATCCGGTAAGTACATGTATGTTAATAGTTTAGCATGCTAAAGTGTTGTAAACAACACATAGGGCTATCGTGTGATACACGTTACCCCAATTAAAATGATTGATATAGTTGACGAAAATACGTGCGTTGACACGTATAGTAGAAAAAGCCTTGTATTATAATACGGGCGATTATTAAAGTTGATATTACTAACTCTTGTGAATGTTTTAATTAAAGGACACTCGCGTTGAAGACGACGAGAGTCAAACGAATTGTGGATACGATGATGGAACGGTTCGAAGTATGACAAGAGGAGCATGCTCACCGAGGACTAAATCGCGTAACGAACGCGAACAAGGTTAATGGCAAGGAACGCCCGTCGGGGCAAACATTACCAGGTGCACATTTTAAATAATCGCACAAATAGTAATATGCAACAAATAAGTAGAAATTGAAAGTTGCATATGTAGATTAAAAACTTGGAAAAACCCGAATAGAAAAAGTATTCGGGATATTGTTTCCAAGAGAAACAAATAGAGGCGTTACTTACATAGGGCGTGATGTGAAAACTATAAAAAGGTCATGTGTGTCATGTGTTAATCGCTTACTCTGGCCAAGTAAGTAGTGGCATATGATACCATGAACTTCTTATGGCGGACATGTTTACATCCGATGTAGTAAGGGCGGGGTGAATGGGACTAACTTAAAAGTACCCAAATAAATCAAATGAGCAAAATAATTGATAATAATGTAAACGCACAGCCGGGTGACGGAAGCGTATTACATTAGGATGATGAGCCCGAGTGAAGGGACAAAGAAGCATGTAAAATGATTTAGACAAGTATTGGGAGGGAGTGTACTTACACTCGAACCCAGAAAACGCAAGCATGAAAAATGATTTAGACAAGTATTGGGAGGGAGTGTACTTACACTCGAACCCAGAAAACGCAAGCATGAAAAATGATTTAGAGAAGTATTGGGAGGGAGTGTACTTACACTCGAACCCAGAAAACGCAAACATGTAAAATGATTTAGACAAGCATTGGGAGGGAGTGTACTTACACTCGAACCCGGAAAATGCAAATATGTCCCTTAACGGGTCGTTTTTGTAAAACGTTAAATTTAAGACAAAATCGGAATATAAAAAAAGAAGCGGGGTCTTAACGCACCGGGAGGATTGCAATAATAACGGCTTCGGTAAAAACACCCGGTTGATGGGTAGGAATTAAACACATGCGTAAACCGAGAAACGGGAACACGAATTTAAAGTCAAAAGACTCAGATTATGAGTTATGACTAAAAGACCATAAAATTTCGCAAACAGAAATTTTGATAATTATATTCAACTATTTTGAGGTTGAAGGGGTTGAATAAAGTATAATGCTTGATGGCATAAGTAAGCGCAAGCCGGATAACAGTAAGCTTGAGACAAACCGATGCTTAATTGACATGAGAAGTCAAAGAGTAGGAAGAATTATCCGAAAGAAAACGATTGTAGACACGAACTACAGTCAAAAGTTAACGGATTTCAAGCGTGAAAACAAATGAAACCTTAGACTACGGTCAAGGTCAACTAAAGTTCAAAAGTAAAATTAAATGATTCCAAACATGACAAAGGATGCTTTAAAGCTATATATGTATAAATAGACAATTGAATAAAGACTAGAATAAAAGATGATCTACGGGATCATCATAACCTACGGGATATTAATTAGAGCAAGGGTCTACGAGGCCAAATTGACCCACGGGTCATAAATTGAAGAAAAAGGATCATAAGGGCCTCGCCTCAAAGAGGTGAAAGCCTAAGGAAAATAGCCTACGAGGTTAAGTGAAGGAACCTACGGGTCGATAGTGTGAGGTAAGGGAACTTGTTACGATTCCCCGTATAAAAACTAAGAACGGAAAACAATAAATTATGGGTTGTCAATATCCTGGTATGGGTAATTGACAAAAGTTAAAGAGAAGATCCTAAAACTAAAACTTCGGTTTTAGTAAGAAATAACGTATTTACAAATATAAATTCTAAGAGGAATTTAAATAGTAAGCATAAAAGATACTAGTCTTGACACTGATAGGCGCAAGACGACATATTCGAAAAGAGGTATTTTCGAAAATGAAAGGTTGATATAAATTAAACATGACGTGACACGATCATGGTCAAGAAATGCAATGTGAAGTGGAATCACATTATCACCAAGTGAGCGGTAACAAGCAACTGGACTAATAAGTCTAGTTAGTGAGACCGGTTAAGGTCATTTAAGTAAGTTGGTTGCTTGTAAGAGGTGGATTCGGAATAACTGAACCGAATAAATGAATTTGAAAACAAAAGAAATTGTTGCAAAAAGTGAAAGATTTCACTAAAGACCTTTTAAACGGGTCGAAGTAACGGATCCATAAAGAATTCGATAGTATATGAAAGTGATGAATATCGCTAAGTAACTAAACTAGTGGAAATAACGAGATCACGTTATTCCGAGTTGCACTATGTCGTATGAGATACGTAGACAAATAATAACCACAAAGATGTTACCATACTTTTCTGGTAATACTAACAATTGGATAAAAGTATAGGTAATGTTTAAAAGAATTCTCGGCTCAAATACATTGAGTTTAAACTCAATGAATTATGTAAGAAAAGGTTTCGAGGACGAAACCTCTTTAAGGGGGGTAGACTTGTAACACCCCGAAAACGGGTTTGGTAATCAAACCACGTTAACACTACACGACGGGTAAAATACAGTAAGTGATAAAACTTACCCGGTAAATTATAGGATTTAAATAAATAAATCTAATATATATATTAAAAGGATGAGAAATACTTTGAGAAAGCAAAGTATATAAAAAGGCCCGAGATTTAACGAGACTTAAAATAAAACGGGTTATGAACAAGATAAAGTAACTAGGAAATAAATAACTTAGTACAAGTCTTGTAATTAAATGAAAGAAGTTAGTTTGATGTGCAAATAGTCTAAAAAGATAAACTAAAGGGGCTGATTATGTATAAGTGGCCAAACTAGATTTTTATAAAAAAATAAATAAATCAAACACACACACACACACATCAGTGTGTGCGTGGATGGGAGCGACCAGGAGAAGGGAAGAACCCCAAACCCTTATTTCATCTAATTTGATCAATTGAAGGGTGAATTGGGCATGTAATCGCTGCATGAATCAAAAATCTTGATCACCTACACTTGTCTAACATTAGGTAAGTTGCAATTTCAGATTCGGTGATGTTTGATTTTTGGGTAAAGTTTAATTAGTAGAAATTTTGGTATGAATGTTGAATCTATGGGTGTTATTGTGATTATATCTTGGTTTAGAAACAAATCCTAGCAGAAAATTTGATGAATTGTTGTCAAAACTAGGGATTTGGTAATTACCCTATTATGTGCTAAGTGGGTTTTATGTTAAGATGATGAACACTCAGATTAGAATGTAAGATTGATGAATATTGAGGTTATGATATAAGTTCTTGACGTAGTTCATGAACACTAGACTTAGAGTTTTGAATATGTTGATGTAAATCTTGGTAAAGATAACTAGTTATGAACTAGTTAGTAAATAAGTGATATTATGCACATTAGGTGTTTGTTAAAATGCCCGAATGAATGTTGACATAATGAAATTATGAAAGAAACGCGTAATTGGCTAACTCAACTAACTACGTGTAATACGGAATAATATGGGTTCTAAACGTGACGTTGATTGAACTTATTTTGCGTGTAATATGATTGAAGTTAGTTGACTGTCGAAAGTCAAATAAACCAACATTGAAGTCGGATAGTAGTTCCGACATAGAGTTTGTAAGATGGAATAGCCGTGAGTAATAATGACTAAACTAACCGTCTTACGAGTTATGATGATAGTTTGACGCTTGACAAGCTAGGTGGAGGCTTGGAAAGGAAGCGGGTTAAACGAAGCAAATAAGAAGGAAAAGCGTACTTCGGATGCGAGGTAAGTAAAACTTACACCCACTTGTAGTATATGTGTTTATTTTATAAGCAATGAATACAAGAAAGGATTAGGTTCGAATCATGAGTTTTCGTTAAGATCACTTTAAAGTGCAACTAATAACGAGAAAATAAGTAGAGATGGAAATTTAGTCAAGTACCGACTAAAGTAAATTGTAGTTAAAAGGGGTCTAGTGGCAAAAACCCGAAATAGGTCAGATGCGCAAATTGATAATTAATAACCATGTTTTGCTATTTATGAAGATGCTTGGTCATATAGTCCAAACGGGTCAATTGGCGTGATAACACCATTTGACAATATCGACTAATGTGGATGTCAAGTCTTGTGATAACAGGAGCGATTAACGATTCGGATACTCCCGTCACCATAGAAAATGTGATAATAAAAGCGAGGTATAAATCCGGTCTATTTGTTGATCTGAGCCAGGTACGCATATTTATGATGTATGTAAAAGTGCTAATTTGGTCGAATAATTGGTGATAGTCCTTCATTGTAAAAGAAGGACCAAAATCGACCAAAACTCCCTTGTAGGCTAAATTGAACAAACAATCCTTAGAGGTTGTTTGGAAATGAGTCTTATGATTAAACAAAAGTTTAGAACGAGTATGGGTAGTGAAAGACGTAATTCTTGGGCCGAAAGACTCCATATGAGTCTTTGCCGTAAAATGATATTTCAAGGGGTATAATTCGGAACACATAGATATCTACTTTAAATCCAACACACATTTAGTTGTGATGGAAGAGTACTAGATAAGAAATATAGGTTACAATGCTAGATTAGAATGAAAGCGAATTTGAGCTTAAAAGTGCTTAAAATATCCTTAACGGGTCAAAATAAGCATACTAGTGAAAACGGGTTTAAATTGTGTAATAAACCTATGATTAGAACCTAATATGGTATATAACATTTATTTGAAGAAGTGTATGAAATATAGGAATCAAATAAATACGTTTGTTTGATAAAATGCATAAACGGGTCAAAAATTGGTATAAAGGGTAATAAGCCGAAGACTTAAAAGTCTTAAATTTTGTTAAGACGAATGTCTGATTTTAACTCCATATGATGGAGAATCAAATTACAAACACGTAGGAAGAAACGGTAGGTCAAACGGACTAACGAATAGAAAGATACGGAAGTTTTCGTGTCATAAAGCGGCAAATGGAAAAGGCTGAATACAGGGACCACCGTAACTTACGGTGTCACCGTAAGTTACGGTGGAGTTGAATTCTTTACGACAGTTTCCCCCTGAGTTACGGTGGGGAAAGTCTTAAACAGAGACCACCGTAACTTACGGTGCCACCGTAAGTTACGGTGGAGGCAAACTTGAAATTCAATGTTTTGGATCAAGAGATTATCTTTGGGATTTCTTTCCATTATCATTTATCTTGTCTGGTACCGTTATTTAAATTATCAAAACTAACTGTTGAGTTGGTTTTGAACACAGGTGTATGTCGAGAGCCCGGATGAAGATCAAGCGTCAAGCAAGAACCGAACACACGTTAGATAAAGCTTCCGCAATGCAGTTTCGCCGTTATACTAAAACGATGAATCAAATCACATTACGTCGTATCACATTAAATTGTAAAAGTTTTTAGTAATCCCGTATTTTAGATGTATATGTAATCATCAATTATATGATTGTTTTCGCAAAATATACATTAAACCTTGATTATAAAATAACTTCTTTCATTTAATTACAAGACTTGTACTAAGTTATTTATTTCCTAGTTACTTTATCTTGTTCACAACCCGTTTTATTTTAAGTCTCGTTAAATCTCGGGCCTTTTTATATACTTTGCGTTCTCAAAGTATTTCTCATCCTTTTAATATATATATTAGATTTATTTATTTAAATCCTATAATTTACCGGGTAAGTTTTATCACTTACTGTATTTTACCCGTCGTGTAGTGTTAACATGGTTTGATTACCAAACCCGTTTTCGGGGTGTTACAAGTCTACCCCCCTTAAAGAGGTTTCGTCCTCGAAACCTTTTCTTACATAATTCATTGAGTTTAAACTCAATGTATTTGAGCCGAGAATTCTTTTAAACATTACCTATACTTTTATCCAATTGTTAGTATTACCAGAAAAGTATGGTAACATCTTTTTGGTTATTATTTGTCTACGTATCTCATACGACATAGTGCAACTCGGAATAACGTGATCTCGTTATTTCCACTAGTTTAGTTACTTAGCGATATTCATCACTTTCATATACTATCGAATTCTTTATGGATCCGTTACTTCGACCCGTTTAAAAGGTCTTTAGTGAAATCTTTCACTTTTTGCAACAATTTCTTTTGTTTTCAAATTCATTTATTCGGTTCAGTTATTCCGAATCCACCTCTTACAAGCAACCAACTTACTTAAATGACCTTAACCAGTCTCACTAACTAGACTTATTAGTCCAGTTGCTTGTTACCGCTCACTTGGTGATAATGTGATTCCACTTCACATTGCATTTCTTGACCGTGATCGTGTCACGTCATGTTTAATTTATATCAACCTTTCATTTTCGAAAATACCTCTTTTCGAATATGTCGTCTTGCGCCTATCAGTGTCAAGACTTGTATCTTTTATGCTTACTATTTAAATTCCTATTAGAATTTATATTTGTAAATACGTTATTTCTTACTAAAACCGAAGTTTTAGTTTTAGGATCTTCTCTTTAACTTTTGTCAATTACCCATACCAGGATATTGACAACCCATAATTTATTGTTTTCCGTTCTTAGTTTTTATACGGGGAATCGTAACAAGTTCCCTTACCTCACACTATCGACCCGTAGGTTCCTTCACTTAACCTCGTAGGCTATTTTCCTTAGGCTTTCACCTCTTTGAGGCGAGGCCCTTATGATCCTTTTTCTTCAATTTATGACCCGTGGGTCAATTTGGCCTCGTAGACCCTTGCTCTAATTAATATCCCGTAGGTTATGATGATCCCGTAGATCATCTTTTATTCTAGTCTTTATTCAATTGTCTATTTATACATATATAGCTTTAAAGCATCCTTTGTCATGTTTGGAATCATTTAATTTTATGATTGTTTTCGCAAAATATACATTAAACCTTGATTATAAGAACAGGTGTTACACCACACCAAAGAGGAATGTTTAATGATTGACAAGTCAATGCAGCACAATGTAAATATGAAAAAAAAAAAGGATGACATGGTGAAGGAGGTGGCAACGCAAAAAGGAAATTCACCACAGAAGAAAAAGGTGGGCGATCCACATAATCATATTAATTCGAGGGTTAAAACGACAATGTTTGGTCCATGGTTGAATGAGATGAAGGACCTACCAGATCATTGGAGGCACATATTTGAGGAACAATTGGTAAGAAAAAATCTCACTCGACCACCTTGAGACTTCCAGGTATTGTCGGGCTGATGACATTAAAATTAGCGCTGAATGGGAGGCAACCCATTGTGTGTTTGCATGTTTTGTTTGCCTGCATTTTCATTGTGTATTTTGTGTGTCGCGTCATTTTAAATCACTATCATCACATCATTTTCATTCATCATTTTTGCAAAACAACTAAGTTGGGGAAGAATGGTAAGGGTTTTCGTGTGTCATGTCACCGGCACCGGTGGCGTATACTCATTTTTAGTTTGTTTGTGCATAAGGGACTTGCCCACATTAGATGCTGAGGTTATCCTGGAACCGCCCCCGGGCTCACATTGATTAGGTGCATGTCTTCTTTCCTTACCTTTTTATTTTTGTTTTGCATGAAGTGAAGTGTGTGATGTCGTGCCTTCTTTTGTTTTATGTGTTGCATGTCGGAAAATAGTTATTTGGCTCTCTAGTTTGCACTTCCATGTAATTGCATATGTTTTAAGTTTTTAATAAAGATATCGACTCTAATTGGCTAAGAATCACATGTGTTGTGCTTGTTTGGTGAGATGATGTTGCAATATTAAATCTTTAAAAAAAAGGGGATATTGCATGCAAAATGGGAAATGATGAAATTCTGGTGTGTGGTATTTAGGCATGAAGTTGATCCGAAAAGAAGGGATAATAGGATTTGTGATGATTGTACAAAAAAGAGAGAGAGAGAGAATAATAAACATTCAAGTAACTGACTTTGTACATGCAAGTATGATTAGGTATACAACGCATTGCATGTTATAACCGGTGAATAAGCATAGGTCCTTTGGCATGGTTAGCCCTTTAAGTTGCTTGATAGAGTAAACTTTGCAAGTTAAATAGATAGAAATACCTATGTGAGGGTAATATGCCATATGCTTGTCAACACATGTTTCACACTTTTACCCATATCCTTCCATTTTTGTGAGAATTTGAGCCTACTCGAGCACATTCTTATATATCATGCTCTTTTCTTTGTAGAGGGTTACCCAAAATTGTACATGATGGTAGAACTAGTGTAGTTATACATTCCAAGATCTTGAACTGAGATTTATTCAAAAGTGATAGAGGCGTTAGGATACCCTTTCTTGATTAAAACCATTTCATTTGATTAACCCACCCTACATTATCCATTAGATCACCAATTCGAGCCTATTCCTTCCATTTGTTAAACCCACAAATATTCACCCAATTTACCATTAAGCCATTTCTACCTCTTCTTTTAACCTTTTTGATGAAATCCGGGTCAACGTCGATAGTTTGTTTAGTTTATTGTGATATCGATCAAAAAAAGAAAAAAAAAGAGTAAAAAAAAAAGAATCTTGCTATGCATGAGAGGTCAATTGACCAAAGTACATGGTTGCAAAAAAAAAAAAAGAGAGAGAGAGAAGGGTGAATCATGTATATACGGGTCAAAATAACCCGAGTTATGTTAGTTCTTAGTTATTTGTGTTATGTTGTAGGATCCGGATTTCTTCACCTTTTAGCCATTTGTCCAACATTAATTCCAAACCATTCACCCCAGCCAACCCATGAAGCCCTCTTGATTTGCATTTAGTCTTTTGTTAATAGGTGGCGGTTTGATTTCTGCACTAGCATATGCTAATAATGTTGCAATTGTGGGTTGAGCGTTTCAGAAAAATTACTAGTACCATTTTTACTAGTCCACTAAATAACCCGAGGGGAGTGATACATTGTGAGGAGTGTGAAACCCTATGTATTGACAAGTTGAGGCAT
This sequence comes from Helianthus tuberosus, assembly GCA_030545235.1. Lineage (NCBI taxonomy): Eukaryota > Viridiplantae > Streptophyta > Magnoliopsida > Asterales > Asteraceae > Helianthus > Helianthus tuberosus. The sequence continues at coordinate 34,290,282 of CM060447.1, read as the reverse complement.
ATTAGGTTTGATTAGGTAACTCGTACTTATTTGCTTGCTTGGTTGTAAACTCTTGATTGTTGTAAGTCTTGTGGGTTGGGTATGCCTTATGACCTTAGCTTGCATTGGTGAAAAACATGTGTGTGTTAAAAGCTGACCATTACCCAAGTGTTGCATTGAAAGTTACTTGAAATTTGCATCTCATAAAAATGTACTACATCTATCAAGCCTATTTTGAACTTCTCGGGGAGACGAAGTGTTTTAGAATTGCAAACCAATCTGATCCCATTGTAATCTTCTTTTTCGGGACGAAAAAGATTTAAGTTGGGGAATTTTGATATATGTTTCCGATGTATAATGTTTTTGCATGTCAAGTCTCGTTTTTTTATCATTAAATGCATGTAAAAACAAGTTACTTTGTCAAGTTTATTTGTGCAAGTTTCAGATGATGATTGGAGGCATTTTGGATTGATATAACATCATGGAACGAAGCGGAAACATGCGGGACAAGAATGGGAAGCAAAAGAGGCAAAGCAAGGTTCAGGTGCCGTAAAATCCGCCCCGGGCCGTATTTTCCGGCCCTCCCTGGCGTTAATTGGGAACGTATCCAGTACTTGGAGCGGAAAATGAAGTGGGCAGAGCGGAAATTCCGCCCTACGCCGAAAATTACGGCCTATTACGGTTCTTTGATGGTTTTTCACATTTTTGGACGATTCTAAAGGGAAGAGGTCGTATTTTTTCATCTATTCTTGACCATTGGAGACTAGCAGACATCAAGGGACAAGGAATACTCATTCACAAGGTGTTCTAACATCAAGATTGCTCCAATTGCTACCGAAATCGCAACATTTCTTCATCAAGCATGATCATGTGTGGCTAAAACCCTTGTGATCACAACCAAGGGCTAGGGTTTGTATGCCATTTAGTTCAATTTGAGTTGTTTATCTATGTTGGACATGAATTCATGGTGTTTGTTAGAGATCTATGACATTTGCTAAGTTTTTATGTGTTATTTCATGTGTTGATTGTTCTTAAACATTGTTTTCTTGAATCACTTCATGTATTTTGAGTTAATTGGTGTTTAATCATTGAATGTCAAGATATATGATTGAAGGTTATGTCAACATGTTTATATTTGATGGTGATCATTTTGTGATAGCCTAATTACATCGGTGTTCAATCGTTGTAAGCTTAGATACACAAGTATAGGTCTTTCAATACTCAATTTGCATATGATGTCACAAGATTATGTCTATATAATCTACCAAACCAGATTCACAAACTTAAATTACTAATTGTGCTATCAAACTTGATACTTGGTTGTGCTCATTGTTACTTTATTGAATTTACAATTGTAGTTAATTCTAAGTTATCAAATCAACATACAAATCCAATTTTAAGTTTTTACCATGTTTTGCAATCGATTGAGATCTTACACCAACCACTAGCTCTTCGTGGTTCGACACCCTATTTGCCACTACTAATTTAGGGTATTTAGGAGCATATAATCTTTTTATCTTTGATCGGTACTTCGACGTCGATCAATATCCATAATCAGTGGGGGCTTCCCCATGTGAACCACTAGACCCGTTTACCATATTGACCACTGACTAAAGTAAGTTGGTGCCCTAATGTCAATGTCTATCATCATTGACGTGCCCAGATCCATTAGTTCACGCCCGTCCTCTGCGGCACGGTGTGAGGCTTGTCAGACCTAAATAGCGCTATCTAACTAATGACCCGCTCGCCATTGGCCCGGCGATTAAGTCGATATAAAAGGAGGGACTTCATGATAGAGATTTTGGTCTAGTATCCGTGTTGTCACCCTTCAATAAAGAGGGTGTGTACGAAATCCCCAAACCAGGAGATTACGTAGGTTCCAAATTATTTCCTTATCACATGTTGTCACCCTTCAATAAAGAGGGTGTGTACGTGTTCCAAACCAGGAGATCACGCAGTTTCAGTTTAAATCCTTTACACATTCTCAACCCTTGGGAATCCCATGCCTTGTAGATAGTGTGAACTCACCTTGGTTTGCTCGGTATATATTGTTACCCGTTTTCCGTTAGTCAAACAAATCCCTATCGTGATTATCAATCATATCAGTTTCATAAACAGTCGGGTCACGTATATTCACAAATTGTAATCATCACAAGAACAACACATGACATGTAACAAATATTCAATTTCCATGCCAGCCCACACTCCACACGCACAACATGCAAGGGTGTTCAACAGTTACAGAAGTTACTCACATTAAATGCATTCAAGTTCCCTAGTTTCAAACTAGTGATGTCACCATGCACACTAAATCACGTAGCCAAGCATTCACAATCCCTAACTCATGAATTTATTCAATGATTCATATGAACCTAACTCATGCACTAACAGTTTCATTATCTACAACACAGGCAATCAACCTAACCAATCTTTGAATCGACATGTCATTTGATCAGTTCATTCTTAACAAACAGTTCAGCATTTTCAATCCCCTTATATTCTAGTTCACCCGTAACCTAATATCAATTTCTCTAACCGAAGATTATTGTTACCTCTTAGTGGAAGGTCTTGGGTTCAATCCCAAGCAATGGTGATTTATTTGTAAATATAGGAGTTTGGGAGAGTAACATTACCCATTCAAAAATAAGAAAAATCATAAAATAATTCAAGTTGCTACGCTAAGGTTGGTAGTTGGTACTCATTGGTTTCTACTCCAAGGAATACAAAGTTTATAACATATACAGAATTACATATTTATGTTACGCGCTTACATGTATCAAACCAACAACTCTGAGTCTCATAAGCATGCTCATGTACCCAAGCTTAATGTATAATTTCTCGTGGGACCATCCTGTTTAGAATTACAAACATACTCAAGCTTAATGTATTCATGCATACAAACATCTCTAGAAAACCATCTCCCACATGTTTCCATATTAGATTCACAGCAACTATATGTAGGAACTAGGTTCACCTTTTGTAAAATATAATTACAAAATATATAATAACGAGACTCTCGTTATTCGTAGGAAATATCATAGTACAATATCGGTTGCAATAACTAAATAAAAAGAATATATAATATAATTATATATACCAATCTTGATTCAAGCCACATCTCTGGTGGGTCCTTCAAGCGCACTTGATAGCATCCTAGACTCGAGTATTCATCATCTTGAGTCTTGAAAAATACTCCTTGACTGCAACAAAGAGAACACTAAAACGTTGACGATTTTGGTTGAGGCACGTGTTCAACACGCTTCCCTTAAAACAGATTTCGCGCCTCTACTAAAGACGACGCGTCTGTCTCCCAGGGTACAACAGCCGAAGCAGTATGTACTGCCGGAAATGGCCACACGCCCGAGGTTACACCGAATAGAATTATAGTGTTTGAACTTGTGGAAAAATAATGATATGAAAGTGATGGAATCGAGTAGAGAAAACTTATCTCTCTATAATTCCCAACATATGGATGTTCAAGTCTTCACCACTTCTCCAATAATTCTTCATACATATTATCTTTCTCTTGTAGTTTTCTCATAATTCCAATGAGTCACATAGCCTACCATTTTTTTACAAGAGTTGTGTGTTATGAAGGGTTTCTCTTAAGTGGTGATTTTATTAGAGACATAAAACTCTAATAAAAGTTTCACTTAATTAGTGATTTAATTAGAGCCATAAAAACTCTAATAAAAGCTAATCAAGTGATATAAAACTCTACTCAAGAGTTTCACCATATGAAGGAGTTTAATTAGTAATTATAATTTCACTAAATTATAAATTAACTAAATATCCATTCACTAATTTTCCCAACAATCCCCCACATGAATGGAGATTGTTCAAAACACATAAAATCTCCAATGGAACCTCGACAGTTGAGTTTTGCATACGATAGGTAGGTGTTACCCTTTGAACCTTCGCTCATGAAATGCACTTAGCCCACTAGCTCTGAGTAGATCTCGATGTCTTTGAACTCGTCTGCCGTTTGTGTAGACGACAATACACTTCACACAAGACTCTCCCTAGCCGGGTCATCTCCTCATAGTCGTGTCCAATAATGGTCGTGGAACACTTTCCTGGTTCTGCGAGAGCTCTAGGAATTATGCCCTCAATTCCATTCGAAGCGACCCCACTTCTCTCTAACATAGGTGATTCTCCTTAGATCATTAAAAGCATTGTGGTTATCGTGATCTATCCAAATCATTTACCACATATTATGCTTAGCCTCATACGTGTCACTTTTAGGAATGGACTAGGAAGTTTATTAATCTTTATAATAAACTACCTTATTAAATGCGTAGGGTTATTCCCCCACAGTGACCTCGCTTATTCATACAATTAGGTTTTCCTATTGAACTCAATTCTTGGGATCTCCAGTCTACTGAGTTAGGTTTCCATCATATGAACTTCATTTTTCAAGGGCTTCAGTCCCATTCCACAACTTGATCTCTAATAAACCCTCAGGTTGTTGGATCCATAACATTAGCAAATAACTTTGCGTATTTGAGATCAGTTGTCATGATGTGTTCTTAACTCGTAAGTTAATTTTGCCTATTGTCAACTTCTAAGACTATAACCTCAGTGGCCATCTGAATCTGGTTATAACATATGTCTTCGTAAGATACGTGTATCATTTAAGGCAAACACATCTCCATTATGCACTACGACCTTTGTGTCCTCCACTTAGTCGTCTATTTGCAATGTTAGATTGGATTACAAAATCCTTATTGCTAAAAACAAATGCAAGACGCCCCCCACATTTAAGTGTTATTGGATAACATTTAGATGTGTTAATGAGAACCATTTCTACATACCCTTATAGTGTTGTTTCTTAAATGGTTCCTCCGCCACATTTCTTGCCATTTGATCAACATTTCCGTAACACCACTTATGGCGACATTTATACACATATGAGTGAACAAGACCAACCTTATTATATCAGTGAATTCAACTCATATTGCATTAGCTTACACAAGCTTCCGAGCTGACCAAAGCAACACATGCCATTGTCATAAGTTTGTCACCAACTTAGAATAATTCTAATTTAACATCTAGAATAAGCTTAGACAATGAGTTCTCCTCATTAGCTTTTCAAACAAACTTTTAAAAGTTACATGTCATTTCCTTATAATGAATGAAAATTCTCTCTTAACTTTGTCCATACACAGATTCTTTTTGTGTTCATACACATTTGAATGTTTAGAGTTAATTAGTCTCCGTCAAGACCCATAATTAACCAAGTACTAGTCTAGCATGCTTTAGACTACAATACTTTAGCTTGTGAACAGAAGATGCATCATTCTGATTCTTCACAGCCCTAAGGATATCATAATATCACTTTGTAACATTCATCCCTTGTTAAGACAAAATAATGAGACTTATTCATAATCCTAAAACATCAATATTTAGGAAGGTCTCACAAATTATTGTATATAGCACAAAGCTAAATTTCATCATTCATTTAAGAAACATAACTTGTTTACCTTTGATCTCCAACGATCTACCATTGACTCATAAGTACTTAAACATAAGCCTTAATCCAAGTCACTTGGTGAACACATTCATCACCAACAAGATGAATGTTTCTCATCTACAATCACTATTATGTGTGAGATAGAGTCAACTAGATTGACACTCAACAATATGGCATTCATAATTTTGCCATAAGTGATTTGCACACATCTATTGTTATTCATTAGGAGACATGTATATTTAGGATGCTCTCCCAAATGAAGGTAAAATCTCCATATAGATCTAATAATAATCAAGTGGTAGATGCATCTACTTATAAATCTCGCAAGATTTATTAAAGGTATACAATAACATATAGTACTTTTACTTTCATATGTTAGAATTCACACTTGTGAATTTTTCAATGACTTCTAATGAAGTATGCGACATGAATGTCATTAGTGTATTTCATCTCAATACACTCACTACGTTCTTTCATTACTCATTCATGATGTGGTTATACATTTGATGTTTCGTCTTTGACTTTTAGTCAATGTAACAACTCTCAAGTTGTTTATGTCCAAGTATTTTCATGTACTATCCGTTTAAATATTCTTTTAAACAATGTATAACCGACGTTATAATTATTTTCCACAAAAATAATTTATACGTCACAACCATTAGTGATTTATTTCTTTGTAAAAAAATGCGTGTGTTATCCAAAGATATTGAACACAAAACAATAAAATACATTGGAAACTAAATCATAAGTGTCAATCACTTTTGAAATTTAAACGGAAGCATAGACAATATGTAGACATCAAATAGCAAAGTGCTTTTATCTTCAACACTTTATAATCTGACCGAAATCTTCTCAACAATATTGTCTCATGGCGTGTCTTGAGGTACTCCCTCAATAAGACTCCATGCACTTGTAAGTACAAGTTTCCCATTTCATCTTGAAACTTTAAACTTGGACAGTTATGCTCAAAACAACACCAAGTTGTTACAAATACTACATTTAAGTAGTAAACTTGAAATATTAAATTTGTTCACAACAACACCAAGTTGTTTTCACCAAATAACATTTTTTTAACACACATGTTGGAAAAAATGTTATAACAAGCACATTATAGAATCGAACGTTTACATAAAACGTTTTCCAAAGATATAGTTTATAAAATAAACTGTTTCTCATTAGTTTTAATGTACACATAGGCAATTAAATGTTTACATAAAACATTTATGTCCATTATGAACAATCTCTAACCTCGTATTCGTGATACACATTTTCTAACACACATGTTAGCAAACTTTAAGTCATTTTTATATATATATATAACATGACCAAATTAAAGCATCAAATGTCATCACTAAAACTCTACTCAAGAGTTTCACCATATGAAGAGTTAAAAGTCTCAATAATTATAGACTTAAACTCTAATAAAACTCATCAAATATCATCATTAAAACTCTACTCAAGAGTTTCACATATGAAGAGTTAAGAGTCTCAATAATTATATATTTAAACTCTAATAAAACTCATCAAATGTCACCATTAAAACTCTACTCAAGAGTTTCACATATGAAGAGTTAAGAGTCTCAATAATTATATATTTAAACTCTAATAAAACTCATCAAATGTCACCATTAAAACTCTACTCAAGAGTTTCACATATGAAGAGTTTAATTAGTAATTAAAATTTCACTCAAATTGATTTAGAAATCACAAATTAAAGTTGGTGATGAATCCCACACAACTACACTATCACTTTATTGTGATTTAATATTTGAAGACATCAACTTCAATGTGTGACCTTTTATTTCTACATCATACAAAGCATTAAAATCAATGCTACAACAAATTACTTATATAAAATGTTTACATAAAACATTTCAAAGCATTTGTATTTTAACCATTTTTAACAATCATGTTAAAATGAAAGAAATTCTAACGCGCACGTTAGAAATATTAACATTTTCACAAAATGTTAATTTGACTTGCTAAAAGCACATATATGGTTCAAATAAATAAGTCATTTCTAATACACACGTTAGAAACTAAACAATTAAAAATTGCTTCCAAACTAACGCATTTCATGAACGTTTCTAACACACATGTTAGAAGACAAATGATTACAAAAATCATTATAAGACTTATTTGTTCATATCAATCCATGGGTGGATGAAAAGTCTACTTTAAATAGAGACTTAATTAGATACATAAAACTCTAATCAAGTAACATAAAACTCTTATTTAAAGACATAAAAAAAACTCTACTTAAGAGAATTTAACGTTTACAAAAAACGTATGGTTTACACCAATAATTCCGGTCTAACACACATGTTAGAGAATTTAACGTTTACAAAAAACGTATGGTTTACACTAATAAACCCGATCTAACACAAAAGTTAGAAAAATTAACGATTCCCAAAATCGTTTTAAAACCAAATGTTGGAACCAAAACTATTCGTTTTGTACCACGGTATAGGATTTAAGATTGTATCTCAATCTCAAAAAATCCAAACACAACAAGTTGTACTACATACATATTTCCAAAAAAAATATTTATAAGATCATAACCTCTAACAATATTTTTTTTTAATTCTATTATAAATCCTTTCGTAAACCCAAAATCCTTATAAATAAGGTTTTTAAGATTGTACCAACAATCTCATGAAATCTGTTTTAAGTTTGTAGGAACTAGGTTCACCTTTTGTAAAATATAATTACAAAATATATAATAACGAGACTCTCGTTATTCGTAGGAAATATCATAGTACAATATCGGTTGCAATAACTAAATAAAAAGAATATATAATATAATTATATATACCAATCTTGATTCAAGCCACATCTCTGGTGGGTCCTTCAAGCGCACTTGATAGCATCCTAGACTCGAGTATTCATCATCTTGAGTCTTGAAAAATACTCCTTGACTGCAACAAAGAGAACACTAAAACGTTGACGATTTTGGTTGAGGCACGTGTTCAACACGCTTCCCTTAAAACAGATTTCGCGCCTCTACTAAAGACGACGCGTCTGTCTCCCAGGGTACAACAGCCGAAGCAGTATGTACTGCCGGAAATGGCCACACGCCCGAGGTTACACCGAATAGAATTATAGTGTTTGAACTTGTGGAAAAATAATGATATGAAAGTGATGGAATCGAGTAGAGAAAACTTATCTCTCTATAATTCCCAACATATGGATGTTCAAGTCTTCACCACTTCTCCAATAATTCTTCATACATATTATCTTTCTCTTGTAGTTTTCTCATAATTCCAATGAGTCACATAGCCTACCATTTTTTTACAAGAGTTGTGTGTTATGAAGGGTTTCTCTTAAGTGGTGATTTTATTAGAGACATAAAACTCTAATAAAAGTTTCACTTAATTAGTGATTTAATTAGAGCCATAAAAACTCTAATAAAAGCTAATCAAGTGATATAAAACTCTACTCAAGAGTTTCACCATATGAAGGAGTTTAATTAGTAATTATAATTTCACTAAATTATAAATTAACTAAATATCCATTCACTAATTTTCCCAACACTATACTATCGTACAGTTTCATGGCACAATCATCATTGCAAGCAAACCCTACTTAATGAGAAATCTAACACTATCAACATATAAACACATGATCATACATCTGTACGTATCGATCGATAATTATACGGGTAATAACAAGACACTAACCGTATCGAATGTTTTGAGCAACGAAGGTTTCGAGCGATGATACGACTGTCGGCGTCCCTTTTGCTGATGTTACCCACCGGACTCGAACCGCAGCCACCACTGATGTTTCCGGTGCTACCATCACCGGAATTCCTTGACGGTCTTTGCAAGTATCATCGAACACCACTGTTGTGTCTTCGTCCTCCTCGACATCGGACCGCGCCGCCGCCAGCTCCAACACCGCCGCCACCACCGAGTGGTGGTTGGCCGTTTGCTCAGATGGAGTGTAGAGTGAGAGTAGGGAGAGATGGTGAATCGATTTCTTTCTGGGGTGTAGGAAAGCATGAGTGTGGGGTGTGTGGTCGGAGGAGCCGGAGCTCCGATCTCCGATCACCTGGTGTGCAGTCGAGAGAGAATAGAGGATCGGTTTGATTTGCATGCGGCTGATATAAATTTTTGTAGGGTTTCTTCTTCTTTTTTTTTAAGGTGGGGTGGTTATTAAGGTTATTTAAATAGTGTAGGGTTTAGGTTTAGGGAGTGGGGTTGGGCCTAGCCCAAGTGTGTGTGAACCCGCTAAATTGCATGTCTCGCTTAAACAAACTGACCCGGTTTATTAATAGGATGATGATAAATAAGTACATGAATAAAACTCTCGTCGCGGATTAGTATTATTTCGTAAATAATAATACTAATAATAATGACGATAAATATGTGTATTGCTAAAATACCCTTTTCTCGACAACGAGAGTACGGGTTGTTACATATTTTCTTGTATTGATGTTAGATTTTGATGTCTTTTTGCTTCTTTTGTTAATTTGAGCTCATTTCATCCTGAAAATACAAAAGGAAGACGAGAGCACACTTTTTCCAACATTAGTACTAAAAAGGGTTAGTTTTATGCCACAATTGATGACATTTATATGTTGCATTTTGAACACATCAATTATTCACTCAAACGATGACTACGCATAGTCATTCATTTGAAAAACAAAAGAATATGCGTTTTCTAATAACTTACTTAAGGAAAATTAATTTCTCATTTGATCTACCCATCATTTAAGCATTGGAGTATGATTAAAGAAGCAAAGATTCTAAAAACAATTCAATTAGAGAGATCATAGTCGCAAAAATGCCATTAAAAAAAGTATTGGGGTATACATTTTTTTTTTTTTTTGAAAGTTAACTTTTATACACAAGCAATCCTCAACCGTGCCCAAAACAAAAACCCAATTACATCAATTTAAAAAGAACACCAATCTCTCCATGTGCGCCCGAGGTGGGCATGATTTAAAGTTACTCATTAATTTGTGTACTCTCACCTAATATGCGCCCGAGGTGCGCATGTGAAGAAGAATGTTTGCAGTTAGAAAAGCTGTTAGCCAACATATACATATACATAATCTTCTCACACACACACACACCACCAACCGAAATCAATGGCGAATCAATCGAGATCACCGACGGCATTATCTTCCTTAATTCACCTCCGTCTCCTACTCATCCTTCTGATTCTAGTCATATTCCAAAACGGCGTCGTTTTAGGCGGCAAAAATGCTCGATTTCACATCCCTGACGACCTAGATGATGTGGTGGACGACGAAGAGGATGAAGCGTGGAAGGAATGGGGACAGAAGAAGAAGAAAGTTACGGATGACGTGTTTGATCCTCCGCCGTCGGATCTGTCGGAGATGGACGTGGCTCGGATGCAGGATGAGATGATGAAACGACACCAAGGACCGTCGTTTGGTTTCGTTAAGCTTCGGTTGGGCATGAAACGAACTCCGGTAACTTGCTTCTTGTTCGGTTTTAAGAGTTTACAGTTTACTAACTGCATTTAATATTAACAATGTATGAAATTCGAGTTAGTAGTGAGAAATAGATATGAAGCTATTGCATCAGTTATAAGAGAAATAGATATAGAACTAACGTTTCAACACGTGTTTATCGCTTTTGATATATTTGGTTCCCTAGCCATAGAGGCCGTGGAATTCCAGGTCCACGGGTCGTGAATAGTAATCTCTCGATCCTTAAGAGTTGTTTCATCTTTAGTAGGATCGGTTTTGCAATTCAAATGGGGGTTGCGGCGCAGTTTGTTGCCTGCTTACCTACCATTTGTTTGTAATTTGTTGTTTTGGCATTTTAATGACAATGGAATGAAAATTGGTCAATTAAAAAAAGGAAAAATTACAAGTTTTGTCCTTTATCTTTATACCACTTTTCAGGCGGTGTCCTTTTTAAGAAATGTTAACAGGCGGTGTCCTTTACTAGGTATTTTGTTGCAAGTTTAGTCCTTTACACCCAACACAGTTAAAAAACCCTGTTAATTGTTAGGTGTAAAGGACTAAATTTGCAACAAAATACCTAGGTAAAGGACTAAATTTGCAACAAAATACCAAGTAAAGGACACCGCATGTCAACAATTAACAGGGTTTTTTAACTGGGTTGGGTGTAAAGGACTAAACTTGCAACAAAATACCTAGTAAAGGACACCGCCTGTCAACATTCGTTAAAAAGGACATCGCCTGAAAAATGGTATAAAGATAAAGGACAAAACTTGTAATTTTTCCTTAAAAAAAACTTTAAAATTATTGGAAAATGGATGTTGTGAACAAAATATATGTAATTGCTTGTCTCACAAATTTGTAGGAAAATCATCAAACTAGTCAATTTGACCAAGATTTTTACCAAAATAGTCATTGAATTTCGGTTTTAGCAAAATAGGCATTCATGATTCCAGCCAGTCACTTTCCACCTAATAAGTTTCGCCAGATGTGGCGGCTAAAACATAGACCCCACTAGCAAAAGCTTAGCCCGCACTTTTGGCAAAAGCGGGGCTAAGCCTGCGCTTTTGGGGATGGTATTCTTGATGAGGAATTTTATAACAAAACATAACGAAGTATGTGGTTTTGGTGAACTCAACTATAAAGGGTGTACTTTTGTTATTTTGCAGGACATGATAACAGATATAGCAAAGAAATGGAGCAAAGTGGCAAGAACAGGAGGCATAGAGGTCAAATTTATGGGTGTTGATGTTAGCACAATCATGTTCACTTTAGAAAAAGGCCAAGACACTCTAGAGGTTTGTTCGAAATATCTCTTCATAATCCTTCTCATATTGCTAACTGTTTAAAACTGAAACACATTCACACACAACAACAAATCCTCTGATGAATATGTTAATCACAAGTTCACAACCACAGTTTGAATATAAATACACCGAATAAGTGATTGACTATATGTCTACGATGTGTCCGAAACCATTGACTTTACACATTATAATGTTCTTTTTGAACAAAAAGTTTGAATTACCAATGATTGAAAAAAGTCAACCACTCAATATTTAATAATTGTTGACTTAACATACATGTGCTATGTGGTGCCCTGGACATGAGATGGCCTTTTCCCTCCAAGTCACATGAGGAGCACGTGACATTGAAAGGCCAAGACAATGTCAATGTGAATGAAATGTAAACAGAACATGCAAGTTGTTAATTTGACAATGTTTATGGGTTAATTTGCATTTTGATGATTCAGTTGAAAGAATTTATACTAAGCCAACCGGAAGCATATGAGATCAAGATCGGGGATCAGCTTTTCAGAAGACCAGGAGATCCTTCTTTCGATGATGTGTTTGCAGAACTTCATGCCAATGACTACAATGACAAAAACGAGAATGATGAAGGTCAGACTCATCTCTCAAATGATGATATTGAGAAAGATGAACTATAATCAAATCCCCTTAATAACATCTCACTCTTACTTGTTGCTTTGGGCATCATTGCTAGATATCTTTGTAAACATCTAATATTACTTTTCAGTTTTTCACTTCCATGATCCCAAAAATCAATACTTGGTGTTAATTTACACACGCACACACAAAATATATACAAAGGTACAATCGACACTATAATGATAGTGGTTAGAATGGATGTTAAAAAAATCATCATTGGATTTGAGCCAGGAGTTTTTATCACTGTCGTCAATCTTCTTAAGATAGACACCGAACCTTTAGGTAGAATGAAACCAAACACTAAACCTTTTTGAGGTGAAAACAACACCGAACATATAAGCTTTCATTCAAGTAAAGCAAACCGAGTACACTCAACGTTTTTGTGGGCGCCTAGCCGCCTAATCCATGGGAGGCATACCTCTCTTAAGGCGAAGACCATGAAACACAATCTTCCTTGAGGTGGAAACTCACTCACTTTTTTAATCCACTCTTTGCAGGTCTGAAGCGAATTCTATATTTAAGGTCTTTTAGTAAAAAAAAATTTGTTTATGATTATAATAACGACTAAACATCCCATCATTAGCAACCAAACACGTTAGATTAATATTTTCAATTTCGAATTAATTTTTAACAATTATTGAAGAATCAATATAAAAAAAAACTCTATAAATAACTAAAGAAGCATCAATATAAACAATTAAATAAAAATGAGAGAATAAACTACGGGATCAACAAAAGGTGACAATCAATGTAAAAGAGACAACTTTTAGTAAGCCAAAAAAAAAAAAAAAAAACAGACCATGATACATTCGCAAAGAGTTTGCAAATTAGATCATAGCATAGGATGAATTTCTCTAAGTTCAAAGGCAACATGTCCTTCAATATGGTAGTGATACGGGTCAACCACCCTAACTCCAGCAAACCCAAGTTTTCCTATTAGTTGCATGCATATTCACGTTTACACTTTCCCACGTAACATGCATTGTTGGTAGTTTCCATTATCACCCATGTTTCCTTTCAGTTATTCACGTATGCATTTCATGTTTCAGTTTTTAAGTATGTTATAAAAGGCCACTTTGTTTATGGTATGAAATAGAAGAAAAATTGTTACAAAAAGAGTCTCTGTTTCTATCTCTAAATTCTGAGTTTAACCCACTTACGGGTCCCTATCAATTGGTGCTTTCATCACCCGATTACTCCATGCCTCCTCGCAAAGAAACACCACCGCTAGATGAGAATGTGCAAGCCGTGCTTGATCGGTTTGAACAACTCATGACTTCAACGGCTGCCGGAAATACCCAAACACGTACCACATTCGAAACTCTCGCCGCCAACATGAACAAACAACTCGAGATGACTGCTCATCTGGTCACAGCAGTTACCAAGCTTAGCGACAATTATGCCGCATCGTCATCTATGGGTTCCGGTTCACCATCGCCGCCCCCGCCACCGCCACCACCGCCGCCGCCGCCAACTCCACCACCACCACCACCTCAACAACCGTTTAACACTTCTCGACCACCCAAAATCATGTTACCCAATTTCGATGGCTCCAATCCTTTGGATTGGGTGTTCCAAGCTGAAAATTATTTCAGCTACTACCGTATACCCGACAACGACAAGTTACAACTTTCGGTGTTTCACTTCACGGGTGAAGCCCTTAGTTGGTACAAATACCTCGCCAGTAACCATTTGCTCGGAACATGGAACGAGTTCACACGAGCCTTAGAACTCCGTTTCGGCCCATCCGACTATGACAACCACCAAGCCACACTATTCAAACTCACACAAACAACAACCGTAACCGCTTACCAAGCCGAATTTGAGAAGCTTTGCAATCGTATTGTAGGCTTACCTAATGAGGCTTTACTCAACTGTTACCTCTCCGGGTTGAAACCGGAAATCCAGTCCGAGTTAGCCATCCTAAAACCAACGACTTTGAACCAAGCTTACGGCTTATCCAAACGGGTCGAAGAAAAACTCAAACATGGCGCTTCTTTCACTGATGACAAATCTCACAGCGGCGTATTAGGTTCTCCTCCGACAACCGTCTTACCGGTACACAACGTGTTGCCAACTTCATCTACTACAGCCACCCCACTACCCCTCAAGCGCTTAACCCCCGCGGAAATGCAAACCCGCCGTGCCGAAGGACTTTGTTTCAACTGTGATGAACGTTATCAGCCGGGTCACCGTTGTCAACCCCCTAAATTCCTTCTCATGCAATCGGAAGCTTCTCCACCTTGGCTCGGTCTTGAGGACAAGCCCGTTTTTGAGGAGGGGAGAATTGATACGGGTCAACCACCCTAACTCCAGCAAACCCACGTTTTCCTATTAGTTGCATGCATATTCACGTTTACACTTTCCCACGTAACATGCATTGTTGGTAGTTTCCATTATCACCCATGTTTCCTTTCAGTTATTCACGTATGCATTTCATGTTTCAGTTTTTAAGTATGTAAGGCTATAAAAGGCCACTTTGTTTATGGTATGAAATAGAAGAAAAATTGTTACAAAAAGAGTCTCTGTTTCTATCTCTAAATTCTGAGTTTAACCCACTTACGGGTCCCTATCAGGTAGCCATCCTGTTGATGTTGAGGTTCATTCTCCATTTTTTTTTCCTTCATAAAATCATTTGTTCATACATGTTTGTGATAAATATATGCAAGTTTTCGTGTTAACATGGAGTCCACAGAAGATAATATTTGTTTTGATGAATATTTCCAAGGTGTTCGGATGTGTGTAATCCTTTTCCAACGAAGTATATCTCAAGAACACCAACCATAATCAGCTAACAAGAAATCAATTGATTCTTCGTCTCCAAATGGAAAATAACAGCAGCGGACCCAAAAATTATTTGTTGGGGGTGCGGATGAGGTGTTCAACCATATTTTCAAGGGGTGCGATCGGGTTTTTTGCCTAAAATATACACTAAATTTTTTTTTTTCAACGGGTGCGGCCGCCCACCCTGGCCAAAGGGTAGGTCCGCCCCTGGAGACGAGTTTGTGAGTCATGAGAACACAAATGTGTAGTTTGCTTACAAATATGTCAAGCTCAAATTTGATCAAACCATATCTACATGTACAATCTTTCATGATGATTACAAACCACAATAACAATTTATGTAGTTTAATTTATTTATTTAATCAACAATAACTTAATTATTTTTTATTTTGTTTTACACTTTAATCAATTCACAAATACACAAATAAAGTTTAGATTATAGAAATTTATCTAATTTATTTATAGCAAAACTGAAAAAGGTTCGTGATTGTTCTGACAAGAAAAAAACCTTTATGGATCATTTGGCCATGGAGAATTTCTTTACTTCCAAAAACAAAAATTTCCAAGAAAATTTGTAAAACATAATACGTGTTTAAATTGTGTTATTCTAGAAAAAGAATTCACAAATAGAAAACTTTGTTTATAATTAGAAAACAGCAAATCATAGGTTGCTACACCCATTCCCTTTTAAGTTAGGGTGAGAGGGGCACTCCCCTCTTACGGGAGTCCCCTCTCTTACGCACGGCCAATCAGCGCGCGCCACGTCAACTCCCCTCTTAACTTCCCTCACACCATCAATTTGATGGCGGCACTCCCCTCTTAGGGGACTTGTTTTTTTATTAAAACAAAAAGGAAAATAATTGATTGGTTGAAAATGAGGGTGGCCCACCATCTCCTCTCTCCTTCATGCGGTGAATACTCCCCGACCCCCCTCCCCGAATTCACTCACCGCAGGGATGGCGGCGGTGTTCCCGCTGGGGGAATTGGGTCACCGAAGCCACTCTCCGCTGGTGCCCCGTATACCCTTATAACAAACCCTCATTTCTAAAACTTTTCAAAACATGATACTTCAGTGGTCCGTTAGTGATCTAAATTTGCCGTTAAAAAAAACTTTTCAAAATAATTTACTTTTATACTTTTCTTTATATTGATTTCAGTTGATCTAATTCGTATTTAACTTCGATTGTCTTAAACTTATATTTAATAAGTTGAAAAAAATGTGGGTTTTTTTTTTTTTGCTTTGTTAAATCTTGTGTTGTCAATTTAGTCCGGTTCATATAGTTGTGGTTACACTTTTTATTTAGGGGTAACCTTGTAGAATAGTAATCAAGTTTTAAAAGTGTTCCAGTTAGGTCACTCAAGTTTCAAAAGTGTTCCAATCAAGTCACTCAACATTCATTTTTCTTTAAAATTAACGGTTTTTTCATCCATTTCATAGATAACCGTGGTGATGTGGATTTTTATTTATTTTTTCTCTTTTATTTGATGCTAACTCGAGTGACGTGGATTGTAACTTGTTTTTTTTAATGTAATTAAAGTGTTTTTATTTTTAATAAATATAATTTCATATATTAAAATAATCCGAGCCTAACATCTTACGCTCCATTTTTTTCTTGACACATGGAAAAAAGGACATGACTCGATTTGAATGTTAAATTATCTAATTAGGACAAAACGATACGAAAGACCTAATTAGAACACTTTTAAAACTTGATTACTATTCCGTGACATTTTCCCTTTTAATTTATATATACATTATATATATATATATATATATTATTTTTTTATAAACTCTATGAAAAAAATGATAGAAGAAAAGCTCTATTTAAACATGGTTTTTGGTTTTTAAATCAGAAAATGCAATAACTTTTAAACACCTTTCTTTTTCTTTACATTTCTGAAGAAAAAGTTCACTTTTTCATAAATTATAAATGAAAATAAGAGAGTGTTATACTTAATATAACCGATTTTAAATAGAAAATCGTATGAATCGTGTGAATATTATTTACCGAGTATCGTTATAGCATCGATACTATATCAAACCATTATCGATTAAACAAAATCCTCACCACTATCCATTTTAAAGGTTTTTCGATTTCAGTATTAGTCGGTTTTGTTATTTTTTGTATATTTGCATTGCCGGTACCAAATTGCCATAATCAATACGATATGCGGTTTATATTTTACTCATTTTTCATATCAGTACTTTTGCAATATAGTAATATACTTGGTATCGGTCTTATCCCTAGTTTCAGTTATAGAATTGACCATACTCGGTACTGGTCTTAGTAGAGTACCATGTTCTTTTTTTGTTTTCATTTTTTTATGTTTTGTTCTTTATTCAAGGGTTTTGTGACTTTTGTCATTTTGCGGTTTACTTTTCCATTACATCCTCTAATCTTTGATATTTTGTGTTTTTTTCTTTCTTTAAGGGTTTTGTCCTTTTACGGTTTATGTTTCCTAATCTTTGAAATATATTTCATACAAACCCTCATTTTTAATAAAACTGCAATTTTACCCCCTGAGGTTAGGGGTCATTGGCATGTCTACCCCCTAAGAAAATAATTGCAATTTTAACCCACACTGTTTGGGGTTATGTCGCAAGATTACCCCCTGACACCCAATTCTGTCAGTCTACGTTTGTTTTGACTGTTATAATGTGTGAAAAGTCGTTTTTGCCCCTGTCTTATTAAAATTATATAAAAAATCAAGAATCATGTTCATCATCATCATCAGTTCATTCTTCATCATCATCATCAGTTCATTCTGGGTGTTGGAAGCTAGATCCACAAATCACCTACAAACAATTACTCTCATAATTCATCAAACCCTAAGTGCCCTAACAACAACAACAAATCCAGATCCACAACACAAATCACAAAATCAACAAAACAAGTTCATCATCATCATCAGCAGGTTCATCATCATCATCAGTTCATCACCACCACCACCTCCTTCTCCATTCAAAACCCTAACTAATCACCAACAAATCCACCAAATGTATATTCATCCATCATTGTCATCTTCTCCATTTCATCATCCAAAATGCCCTCTGTATCCGTAAAATTCTACAGTATTATATACAAATTCATCTTAAAGAGCCAACTACAAACCCTAGCTGAAAACCCTACCGAACTCACTAACCAATTCGGCGTCGTTTCACGCTCCGACGACTCCGTTGCTCCGGCTAACCCTAGCTTATCCGGTGACGGAGTTGCCACAAAAGATATTCACATCGATCCGTTAACATCTCTAACCCTCCGGATCTCAAATTTGGGGGTTACCGATAGAAGGTTCGGAAGTTAAATCTGGATTTAGTGTGAATCAGTCAAGGGCAGAGGCAAGAGCAAGAGCTAGAGAGAGGACTAAAGAGAAAATGAATGTTAAAAAGCTTGATAAGGAGTCCAAGAGTGTTCATGTTGACTGCTGTTCTTCAGATTCAACACTCAACTCAAGCTTTTGGAATTCAATTGAATCGCAAAGCGATTATAATGATAAGATTGGGGAGTCGATTATGGAGGATAAGATCTCAATCCAGTGGCAGAGAGAGAGGAATAGAGAGAGAAAGAGAGTTATATAATAATAATAATAATAATAATAATGGTTTGGCAAAATTACCTATTTACCCTTTGACTATACCCTTGTTGTGTTGACTGTTAAGCAAAATTGACTCCGGGGGGTAATCTTGCGACATAACCCCAAATAGTGGGGGGTAAAATTGCAATTCTTTCCTTAGGGGGGGGGGGGGGGGGGGTAGACATCCCAATGACCCCTAACCTCAGGGGGTAAAATTGCAGTTTACTCAATTTATTTTTATTCCTACACTTTAGTTTAGTTAGTTTTCTGAGTAAACTGTTAAAATGGTTCCTGAGGTTTGGTCATTTTTGTCACTTTAGTCCAAAACTCAAACATTTTAAATCTGGGTCCATGTGCATCCAAAATCAAAATCTAGTCAGATTTTTCAGTTAACATCCAGTATTTTTGTCTTTCATTCTCCCTTTTAATGAAGGGCAAAATGATCAGATTTTTTTAATTTGTTATAATAAAACGTTAAAAGACCATTTTGCCCTTCATCAAAAGGGGGAAAAAACAAAAATGTTGGATGTTAACTGAAAAATCTCACTAGATTTTGATTTTGGATGAAAATGGTAACAAAATTGAAACCAAAGGGATCCAGATTTAAAAGGTTTGAGTTTTGGACTAAAGTAGCAAAAATGATCAAACCGGACAATTTTAACAGTTTACTCTAGTTTACACCTCTTGGAGTTTAGTTGGTTGTTTTCTTTCCTTTTTTTTAAGCAATTTACACCACAACCACTTTAATAAAATATCATTTTAAATTTTTAACGATTTTTCTGTTACGTGATATTTATATCAATGCTCTACACGATTTAGTTTTATCTACGTTTCAACGTGATTTTTCGTAACGTTGTTTTTAAACCGACCGGTTGTTTTAAACGTTTTTAAACCGCCCGACACTCATCTCTAAATACACCACTGCGACGTGCTTTTTATCTACGTCTAAACCCACCTACTGTATTCCGTAGTTGTCGTGTTTATGTTTATATACGTTATGGTGTAAATTGTCGTCGAATAACTTAGCTTTCGTATACAAAGACATAAATTTTCAGTTAGTTTCGAATAATCGTTGCGGCATGGTTTTTTATCGTCGCATTCGTCATTTGCTTATTTTTTCTACGTTTCGATCCCGCTGTGGAATGTGGTTGACTGGGTGGTGACTCACATAGTAAGGGGTACGTTTTCTCCATATTTATGCTTCGGAGTTCGGAGTTCGGACTAGCTTCTCTATTGGGCTTATCATGGCCCATAGTAACGGGTACGTTTTCTCCTTATCTATCTTAAACACTATAATTATATATGTAAGAGCACCCAGAACTTTCATCCGGTTTGTACTAATATGTAGTTATTTACTATCAAATCAACTGTTATCCGCCTCTAAATTTGTGTGATATTAGCTCTGTTAAGCAGTGGCGGACCTAGAAATTATTTTCTAGGTGTGCGGACGAGGGGTTTAACCCAACTTTCAAGGGGTACGACCGAGATTTTTGCCTGTAAAATACACGATTTTTGCTCTTTTAAGAGGTGCGCCCGCACACCCAGCCCATCACCTAAGTCCGCCCTGCTGTTAAGGTGTTCCCTTTAGGACTAATTCATCTTCTATTCTTACCACAACTAAACCAACTTGTGAATTTCAAATACATGTTTGTCACACTTTCATTAACATCTTGAATAATAGGACTAATTCATCTTCTATTCTCATGACATCACAAAGTTGGATAATGGTATCGGACCCTTTTGAGCTCTGATCTCCATTTACTTATTTTTTTTTTCCTTTGCATTTACATTGTTTTTTGGATTGCAGAAAATTCACATACTTCATAACACAAAGATAGAAAAATGCCTGCACAAATGCAAGTGCGTCTGAGGATGGTACTGTTGTGATAACAAGGTTAAAGTATGGAAGCTATCTAATGGATTCTGGAAAATAAATTGTTTTCCTGTGTTACAAATGCACGCTGGGACTCCCAAAGTCGACAATTGTACTGTTGTGATATGGACTGTTGGGAAAGAAGGTGATAAGACTAAGGGGTATGGTGAGGCCCATCCCCACGAGGATGGGCCGCCACGTAGGCGCCACATCACCGGCTCGTGGGGGATGGGCCTCCTTCATAATTGAGGGGGATGGAGGATGGGGCTACCCCACCTCATTATTTTATAATTTTCTAAGTTTTACTTTATTAACTTAATAAAAACTTTATAAAAATTAACAAATTAAAACAACATAAATAAATTCATTTCATAACATAAAAAAAAAATTACATTTCCTAAAAAAAAAAAATACATTTCCGAAAAATAAAAAAAATATTACATTTCCTAAAAAAAAAACTACACTACTCGTCTTCGTCTTCGTCACCGTCCGCTACGTTAACGTTGTTCCAAATATGTTCTACCAAATCCTGTTGAAGGTTTATATGCGTGAAATCGTTGGTTAGCGCGAACGAGTTTAAATCCTGTTGCGTCGGAAATGTAAAACGGATATATTCCGTCACCAAGACGGATATATTCCGTCAGCAAGATAATACCCGCGTCTATACTCAACCCCTGAAACTGTAAAACGGGTGTCCGGACCGATTCCATTAACGACATCGCTAAAGATCGTCGATTGGTATAGCACGTTGAGGTCCCGTACGCCAGTTGGCGAATGGCCGCAGTACACTTTTGTAACGTGGTGAACCCTTCATAATTCCGAGCATCGGGTCGTTGAGTGAAAAACGGGTCTAGCCCCGCCAAATCATCAGCAATCCGTGTGAATAAACGGCGACTCATTCGGAACCTTCGTTTGAAAGTGTCGGCGTTGTAAAGGGGTGCATCCGAAAAATAATCGTTAACCAATTTCTCGTGCGCTCCTTCGCGGTCTCTGTTAACCTGTATTCGTCTGATAATAACGTTTTCAGACGAGTCCTCTTCCTTTTCCTCTTCCAAAAGAATCTGCGCCGCCTTTACCACAGCGTTTGCGAAAAACACCTCCTCTTCGTCCGAAGAAGAGCCGGACCACCAAGGATTAGATGCCATTGTGGAAGAAGAGATTTTTTTTATAAAAGATTGGTATAAAAATGGGAGTGTTTTTTTATAAAAATGGATGAGAATGGGAGAAGAATGGGTGAAATATTGAGGAAATGGTATAAAGAATGGGTATACATTTAAATTGAAAAATGTTTTTTTTTTTTTTTATTAATCTAGCCGTTAGTAACGGCTATATTTTCAAAAGGGGGCACGGCGAGACCGGCTTTGGGCCGTTGGGGATGACGGGTGGGATGGAGGGGGGCGGTGTGGGGGACCGGCGCCGGTCCTAGCCGGGCCTCAGCCGGCCCCCATACCTTCTAGTCTAATTGGAATGGTAAGGTGTTGTGTGATTTTAAGGTTCCTGTTTGGAGGGTATCTTGGTCTTTGACTGGAAATCTTTTGGCGGTTGCTGCTAGCGATAATAACGTGACATTATGGAAACAAGCTGTTGATGGAGAATGGCAACAGGTGACTTCCGTTGATTAGGTTTTCGTTATGTTCGTGTTGGTTTTGTTTCCATACTGTGTTTCGTGTTCTTCGCGATCATTTTAGATTTGCTTTTTTTAGAGATTTTGAGTTCGGGTTTAGCAGTTTGAGGTTGCAGGACCTCTAGTTTTTATCAAACCAATTTGAGGTGGTATGGGTTGAGTCATCAATCGCCACGTAGGACCATTAATGGATCGCTACACCATCCCCTTGCCTCATCCACCATGGTTCGCGTGGATTAAACCACGGCAAGCACAGGTCTCCTTTACCCTTTTCCAATATTTCTTTTTCCTGACCACACCCTTAGGGTAGTGGTTTTGATGGTGGATTAGAGGTGAGTGACATGACGTTGATGTGGAGGGTCATGGTGGTCATGAGAGAGCCTTATAATACGTTTTATTTGATAAAGTTCTTACGGACAACGCTTGTAGCATTTTATTACGTAAATTAAAATGATAGAGTTATAATACGTTTTATTTGATACGAGAAGCACACCTAAACCATTTTGTATTGCTGACACATTTGTAGTTTCTCGTCTCTAACAAGGCCTACCACATTCGACGATAAGCACATCTAGCAATTCCCTCGATTAGCGAGAGATTGAAGTAAGCACGAAAAGGGTGTAGAAGGAATCTGAATGGTAAGCAGATATAGTAGATGATGTAGCTTGATGGTCGCTCTAAGCAGCCATCTTGGAATATTAACTGGTTTTTCAGACATTGCGGGGATACTAGGCTTGCAAAATGGTCTTTTGGTACCATGTAACCCTCCTACAAAAGTACAAATAAGTAAACAATAGCTTCAGTTATTTATAAGAATAAAAAAAACTCTTAATGCTATAGTTATATCTAAATGTCAAGAGATTTTATAGCAAGTTGACAAAACCGAACTTCTGACCTCACACTCAAATACAAGTGTCTGCCAACTAATTTAGAAACATGATCGATATTTTATTTCATAGCTAAACTAAATACTCTACCTTCACAAAAATCTCTTTATAAATCTCTTTACAAAAATCTCTTCACAACGCTAGTCAAAGTGTAAAATTATGACTAGCCATATCAGCATGTCAAATCATTTCAAACCCACTTTTACTTCATCACTAAATCATTCCAAACCTTCGTTATACCCCACGTTTACACTAAAAAAATGACATGTGTACGCGGTCTCCACTTAAACAAACCGTACTAGTCCGCTACACAAAACCGGACTACCAAAGTCGATCTCCTACTACACGGAGGTGATCCAGAATTGATGGTTTGATTTTAGACCATGTGTTGATGCTATTATCAAACTTCAAACGTCCTTCCAAAAAGAGTAAAAACTAAAAAGAAAAAACTCACAGAACAACTAACCTTGCAAACAGACATAAACTCACAATCAGATCTCCGGTCACCGAGACCAATATCCGGCAACTCCTCACCAAACTCCATAACAACCGCCACCTTCTTCAGTTCCCCGATCATCACACCAGGCTCCGTAACAAATCCGGTAGCTCTCTTCGTCCGTACATCCACTTCAATCTCCGTTCCGATCACCTTCTCCGCTCCTAAAACCTCCTTCGCGAACGTCTCCACCATCACCACCGGGTTCGCCGTCACAATTACCTATTAACCACTGCATTTATTTATTAAGAGTTTCTTAACCAATCGGTTTCAGTTAATCAGTTTTTGTGTCGGTTATAGTTAATTAACCATTTTTTATAAAGCGAAAATGTGTGGACCATGCAAAAATCCGTTTTTTTTATCAATATGCTAACACGTTTTAATAAGTACTTGACTGAAAGAAATAAAGTAGTACAAGTGTTTGTTTCAAAGTTTTACTTTAAAAAATATACACTAAAGTAAAAACATGAGTTATATAAAATAACAAACTTATAGGTAGGGTTAAGTTAAGAAGTGTAAAAATGATTTATAAAGTGACAAGTGTCCAATAAGTAACATTTGTATTTGATCCTAATCCACAAACTATAATGATACGTAAAGTAAAAAACATGAGACTGAGGGGAGTGGGGCTACCCAAGGAAGGGCGACTTGCGCCATGTGGCACCACGTCAGCGTGAAGGAAGTTGGGTAAAAAAGTGGGGGTGGTGTTCATGGCAACTTACTGTTGAGGTGGCATGTTGTGATTGGTAGTTAAATAAGTTATTATTTTATGATTGGATAAAATAAAATTTTCAATGAAAAAGTGGGCGACCTATACAAGTCGGGCAGGCCAAAATTTTCAAGGAGGTTGCCATAGGGGGCGGTGTACCAGGCGACTTGGGGGCGACTTGGGGGTGGGAGTCGCCCCACTCCCCTCAGTCTGAGTTATATAAAATAACAAACTTTAATAATATATCAACTCGGTTCAATTCGTTTTGGTTAAAATGTATTCACTAAAGTAAAAAAATGTGACAAATAACAAGCTTTAATGATACACTAAAGTAAAAAAAACATAAGTTATATAAAATAACAAAACTTTAATGATATATCGATTCGATTCGGTTCGGTTTGGTTAAAATATATACACTAAACTAAAAAACAATGAGTTATAGTATAAAATAACAAAGTTTAATGATATATCAATTCAGTTCAGTTTGGTTTGTTAAAACACACTAAAGTAAAAAGCATGAGTTATACAAAATAACAAACTTTAATGATACATTGATTCGGTTCGATTCAGTTCGGTTATAACAAGCATAACTAAAGCCGAGTTTTCATAAAAAAAAAAAAAAAAACCGAACCATCGGTTAATTCGGTTATTTACCTTCCTCTCACATCTATCAAACACTTGAAAGCTATCCCTCCTTACATCTGCGGCGTAGAACCGCGGCAGGAGGGAGCGAGAAGCGCCCTGGATGTCGAGGTATTTGACGCCGCAGAATGTGATAAATATCAGGATCTTGGCGGCGAGAGATTCGGAGATGAAGCTGTAGATGAAGGAGATGATAGGGAGAGATGTTATCAGGATGAGGCCGCGGAGGAGGCTGCCGGATTCGATTGCGATGAGGATGTAGTATGGGAATGAGAGTTTGGCTTTGAGTAAGGTTCCGTCGAGGTCTGCAGCAATCGAGCGGTGGTTTATGGTGGATGTATTGTGGTCGGATAGAAGAGGGAAGGTTTTCCGGACGTGTTGTAGCTCCGGTGAGATCATTTTGTAGAGCGAGAGAGAGAGATGAGGTTCAGGTTTTAAATGTGAAAGTTGTGGTATGCTCGTTACGGGTCATGATATCATATCATGTATTAGGGGTTGATATTTAGTTGGAAAAATAATGTTTCGTGTATTTTCTTATAAAGGAAAGTATGTTAAAGGAGTGAGTTTTGTGTGGTGTTAAACGATCACATCACTCATTTTTTCTCATTTCACTTTAATAAAGTAGTTTAATTTCGTTAATTTTATCTAACACTATTTTTACTGTTTTTTTTAATTTAAAAGAACAAAAATCCAATCTTTTAACGTCTCGTTAACATGTTAACAAATAACCCATTAATGCCCTTAACACAAAAGAGGGAGTGGTGGACAACGTCGGTTAACATGTCATGTCACCCTTACCATTTGTGACAAATCCTTAAATGTCGTAAGAAAATGTGTCACAACTTGCAATGAATTAAGCCTTTTGTTATAAATGCGTAGGAAATTGTATTCATACATGGCTTGTTTCCTACGCCTTTGTGACAATTATATTTAAAAATAAGCATTTTCTCATAAATGTATAGGAATATGTTTATTTTATAATTATTATATACTAGTTTTATTATTATTTATAAATATAATAGTATATATCCTTGTATTTATGTTTAATACAAGGATATTTGTCGGAAATGTGTCACAAGTTGTGATGAAATCCCGACGGATGGTTTATTTTAATTAATAAATAAATATTTTGTCAGAATTGTGTAGGAAATGTTATTATTTTCCTGTATTTATTTTGCATATACTAGTATTTATTCGGTAAACAATAATAATTAACCTTTGAGTGAATTTCAGGGATTGTCCCTTATTTTTATTCCCATTTTCAGGTATTGTGCTTTATGTTCAAAATTGACGAGTTTTGTCCTTTACGTTTTCATATCATACACGTTTTGTTCTTTAGGCCTAACCCAGTTAGTTTTTTTAGTTAAATTTGGTCATATGCTTTGCACATGAGGGCATTTTTGTCAATTCAAAGGTTGCAGAAGCTTTGAGTTGTAAATCTGCCGTTGAACTTACCTTTGAATTGACAAAAATGCCCTCATGGGCAAAGCATATGACCAAATTTAACTGAAAAACTAACTGGGTTAGGCCTAAAGGACAAAACGTGTATGATATGAAAACATAAAGGACAAAACTCGTCAATTTTAAACATAAAGGACAACGCCTGAAAATGGGTATAAAGATAAAGGACAATTCTTGAAATTCACTCTTAACCTTTTGTAGATTATTTGTGACAGATTTATGACGCAACTGTCAATTAATTAGGGTCTTCTTATTTTTTGTCGGAAACTTGTCATAAGTTGTGACGGAATTCCGACGGATGGTTTAGTTTAATTAAAAAATAAATATTTCGTCATAAATGTGTATGAAACGATATTATTTTCCCTTATTTTTTTGCTTATATAAATATTTATTCGGTAAAGAATAATAATTAACCTTTTGTAGATTATTTCTGACAAATTTGTGACGCAACTGTCAATTAATTAGAGTTTTCTTATTTTCGTCATAAATGTGTAGGAAACGATATTATTTTCCATTATTTTTTTGGCTTATATAAATATTTATTCGGTAAAGAATAATAATTAACCTTTTGTAGATTATTTTCAACAGATTTGTGACGCAACTGTAAATTAATTAGGGTTTTCTTATTTTTCGTCGTGGATGCATCGAAAATTTGTAACAAAATCTTGAATTTTTTTTTATAAGAAATTCGTCATAAAAGTGTTGTAATCTGTGACGAAAAAAAATGTGTAGGAAATTTCTGTAAGAAATTGTCCCATTTTCTAGTAGTGATGTTTTGTTTGAGTTCATATTAATCTTTCGAGTATGTGCTGGTTCTAACCCTTGCTGGTCCTGACGTGTCAACTTGTAGAATTTATCTGTCTAAGGGTGAGAGGGGCACTCCTCTCTTAGGGGAGTCCCCTCTCTTACGCACGGCCAATCAGCACGCGCCACGTCAACTCCCCTCTTAACTCCCCTCACACCCTCAATTTGATGGCGGCACTCCACTCACACAATTATTTTTTTATAAAAACAGAAGAAAAAAATATGATTGGTAGAAAAAGGGTGGACCCACATTAACAACCAATCACCCCCTCTCTCTCTCCTCTCTCTCAAGCGGTGAACATACACCGATCCCCCTCCCCGAATACCCTCCCCGAAGTGATGGCGGCGGTGTTCCCGCTCGGGGAATAGGGTCACCGCACCACTCCCCGCATAGTGCCCCGTTCACCCTAAGAGTTTTTTCGTTAATAGTATCTAATCTAACTTATAATAAAAGACTCCAAATAATGTCACATGTCATTCTCTCCTTCAACCTCAAAACTTTTATTTATTTTTATTTAATAAATTTATTTTAATATTAATATTAATTAATAACCAATATATAGATATCACTTATTTTTATCCTTATCTTTATCTAAAATTAATAAATAACTTCAATTTTGGAATTTAGACCCTTTATTTTTTTATTTTTAACCCAAAGTTCTTCATTTTTTTGCAATTTAATCCCAACTCTTTTTTATTTCAATTTTGGTTCACCATTACTTTTCATCTTTCCCAAGTTTTCCGTTTCGTTCTAAATTTTGTGAGTTAACGCACCGCAACGTGCGTGTGGGGTTCAACATTTTTTCGTATATTTTTTCCCGTTTGATTGGCCCGTCGCGTCACATATATTTTTCTGCATTTGACAAGTTAGTCCAACACGAGGGTCCTGGATGGACTTAGTTATTTTTTTCTATGTTTTACGTTTCGGTTTAATTTCTTAGGAACGAGCGTACGTGATTCAAAGATTTTAAGTCTGCTTTTTGCTTGGCGTTATTTTTTCCCGTTTTTTTATTTTGTTTTTACGAGCTTTTCCGGTGTTGTTGGTCGCTGACAATGATATAGTATTGCTGCTACTTAACACAATTTTATTACAACCGTTGCAACGCAGGGGCTTAATACTAGTTAAGAATAATAAAAACATGTAAAGAGAATAAACACATATTAGCTGTCAAGAGTTTTTCCGTTACTAGTTTATTTCAACGATTTTTTTTTTACTTTTTACTTTTTACTTTTAAAGATTTAATGTTATTGTAAAAAAATAATATTATTGTTAGGTCAGAAAGAATAAAAGTTAGGTGAATTTCTCACTTCATACTATTAGCGAAAAAATGACCAGACTACAGAATATATTAATTTTTTTTACTTAATATCTTTAGTGAGATTTTATAATAAATATTTACCGAACCCATGAAAAAATGACTACAGACAGAAT
Source organism: Helianthus tuberosus (assembly GCA_030545235.1). Taxonomy (NCBI): domain Eukaryota; kingdom Viridiplantae; phylum Streptophyta; class Magnoliopsida; order Asterales; family Asteraceae; genus Helianthus; species Helianthus tuberosus. The sequence goes on along the minus strand of CM060447.1, from coordinate 34,261,153 downwards.
ATATTAATTTTTTTAATTAATATCCTTAGTGAGATGTTATAATAAATATTTGCCGAACCCATATCTTAACAAGATTGTGATATTTAATAAATTTATCTATATCTCCAATTCGAAATTAGGGTAACTCAATCGTCTTCTGTATCATTTATATATCTATATATATCTCCACACACTACTCCCATGCAGTTCTCTCCCTAAATTTGACCAGTTTGTGATTTCAAATTCGAGAAACTTTTGAAAAAATGGGCTCTGAGTTTTTAAGAGTTAAAGGCCTTCTTGATCGTATTCGTGAAACAGAAGAAGAAACAAGAATGATTGGTGAAGTTTCAAGGATCAAAGCCATTCTTAATAGCAGCGGATATAAATCTGAACAGGTCTTATGTGACTTGTTATCAAAGCTTAAACGAATGGTGGTGTCTATGAAGGTTCTTGAGGTATCCATGATCGGAGTGAGTGTTACCAGCCTTATGAATCACGCATCAAAAGATGTTAGGCGGATTGCAAGGATGCTTGTCCGATCATGGCGACGCATGGTGGGTGAATGGGTGGTTGGTAATGATAATATGGCTGCTGTTCAAGATGAAGAATGTTATGAATCAAACAAGAAATATCCCCCCATAGAGAAACCAGTGAGACCGACAGGGTTTAACGGTGCAAACAAAAAACCTAAAGAACCCAAATTACAGCATAAGAAACCATTAACTATGGTTGTTTTGGAGAAACAATCAACCGCAGTGGATCGTCGGAAACCTTTTGCTGCTGTTGAAACAATGAAGTTGCAAATGCCGACAAAATCGGTTGTTTCGTTAATGAGTTCGGACAAGAAAAGTGTTGAAGAGAAACTTGAGGCCACTAAAAGAAAGATACAAGAACGTTATAAGGAAGCAGAAAAGACCAAGAGACAGAGAAGAATACAAGTGATTGAGGTGCATGACGTGTTGAGGCTAGGTTTGGCTCCAAAACACCAAGACAGTAGGTTTGGCAAGCACATCAGCCATCGTATTAGCTCGGTATGATGATCGTTGTAAACATCCTGTGACAAGTGCTAGTTTAGGTTACGCGGAACGAGATAGTGTTCATGTGTTGTTTTTGCCATACAACATGCTATGGGGTTTTTGAAGGTGACAAATGTTTATGAATGGTGTTAAACGATTTCATACATATTTGTATATTACGTCTTATTTTGTGTTATTTAATGTTTCTATGTTTTGTGTTTGAGGATTTGTGTTTGAGGTTGAGGGTTTAAGTCTTGATGTTTATGTTTTGAATTGGTATAATTGTATAGGTTATTCGAGGATATTAAAGCATATTTATTTGTGTGATTCAAAATAGATCGAGTTTTACACTAGAATGGTCGAGTCAGTGTAACGTTGATGTTCTATTGTAATCGTTTATGGCGTTCATTAACTTATATGTTTAGAAACTAGAGTTTCAAAATGAATATAATCATGCGTTTTTAAATTTATAAAACACCAACAAATATGATAATGTTCTTTTTTTAAGTTATATTAAAATATATAACTTAAAAAAAGGCGCCATTGCAATAACACTACTCATTGAGTCACTCTTATCATCTTCTCTTCAAGCTCACTCCTCCGGTCCTCCCTAAACAAAATGAAACGGAAGCTCAAGGGTGTACGTGTTTCAGAAGCTCAAGGGAAAGTCGAGACGATAACGGAAGCATTTCATTGTAGTGCCATATATGTTTGAGAGAAAGATTGGGGTGTATGTGTTTCAGAAGCTCAAGGGTAATTTTAAAAAGAAAGTTTTACAAAAAAAAAAAATTCATCCAGAAAGTGTTAGGGTAAGAATGATTTTGAAAGATGTGATTGAAGCATTGCAAAGAGGATTGAAGAAAGAGGGTTCAGAAAGTGGCAATATGTGTGAGTATGCTTTGACATGATTACTGACTCTCTCTATGGGAGCGCTTATTATAGAGAATCACAAAACTAAAATAACTTAGGTTGCTTATATTTTATATTTTTATTGAATCAATTATGTTACTAGGTTTAACATGAAATATGCCAGTTTGAAAATAATATAAGGGATAAAAAATAAAAACCAACCACAAGCACAGCAATGCTTGCACTAAAATCCTTCTTCTTTTTTTTTAAATTAATATATTTCACTCAGATATTTAAATTTTCCAGAATAAATACACATTACATTTTCTTACATAACACTTTCGATGAATATGACTACTTATAGATCAATAAGAGGTCCAATTTACGCGGCTCTGATTATTGACTACACATTGATCCTTGATTAATATCTGTAGCGTTTTTATGCCAAGATTAATCTTCAAACTTGCTGGAATTACTGTTTCGGTATCTACCATCTTGCAACGCACACGCACCCAAAGGAGGGGGTTACATTAGATGGGAAAACACATTAGATCGGTGTATGAATATACGAAGCGGTGAGAGAAGCAATCGCGATGATAAAAAGCCCAAAGTCGTCTAAAACTCTAATCTAAGTATATTGTTTCTCAGTCTATCAGAAAACACGACATTCTCTAAACGGGACAAATTATTGTCAAACTATGAGCAATGTCCCATACATAACTTTATTGTTCGGAAGATTGTAGTTGAACATGAGGGCAAAGCCGGTCAGGTTCTCCTTTTGACCACAAGTGTCTCAGATCTCCTCGATGCTTCCCTAACGTCAGTAACGTGCCTGCAAATTCAAACCATCAACACGAGTTTCTCTTATGTGTCCTTGTTTTTCATTAATCCGCCAAACGAAAAATCATACCGACTGTGAAAGGAACAATGTAAAGCAAAGCAGGTTGACCATGTCCGTCCATCAAGTTCAGAGCCACGTACGTAATTAGCAGACCTGCAGAACGAAAAGCAAAGCTATCAACATAACTATTATACCAAGATACACAACCAGACCAAATTGTGCACAAAAACATGATTTTAGGTTCCTGTACCTAATCCATAAGCAAGCATTGCCCATAAGAAGTAGCCGGCCCGCAAACTCTTGTTTGACAACCAATCATACCTAAAAATGAAGAGAATAATGTCAGAAAACTAGTAACATGTATAATAAAATTGCAATATTTCCTTTTTTTGAAAGCTTTCATGTACCTATTACTCATTGTTTTTGTTACAACTCATGCTATTTAATTGGTCCACATGCATCTTAATGAGGGATGGTTTAGATATTTAACTAAAGCTGGTGAGTAAATGCCATTTTCGTCTCTGAGGTTTGGCCAGTTTTGCGACTTTCGTCCAAAGGTTTTTTTTTCCGCATCTGGATCCAAAAGGTTTGAAATCTTGCCATTTTCATCCTGCTCGTTAACTCCATCGATTTTTCTCCGTTAAGTCAGGGGTATTCCGTCTTTTTAGTTAACTTAAAGGGCAATTCGGTCTTTTTCACTTTATGTAAATACCCATGAAAAAGACTAAATTGCCCTTTAAGTCAACAAAAAGACGGAAATACCCTTGATTTAAGGGAGAAAAATGGATGGAGTTAATGAGGCGGATGAAAACGGAAAGATTTCAAACCTTTTGGATCCAGATACGGAAAAATGGCCTTTGGACGAAAGTCGCAAAACTGGCCAAACTAAGGACGAAAATGGCATTTTACTTAAAGCTGGTAATTTCAGTCTAAAACATATGACTAGTACCTAAAAACACCCATTTTGACCCGTTATCCACCCACCCATTTTTCCACCTCTATATTTTGACAAATAGTCTAACCAAGTATCAAGTCAAATCAATTATCATTTTGGTGTAGTGAATCTAAGAGGTTTAAAAGTTTGCAAATTGTTGGAAAACTTGCGGTTTAAATTAATGTTCAATAAAAGGAACCAATTGTTCAAACCTTAGAGAAAAGGCCACTAATAGCCCTGGTAATATAATGTCACCGAATCCGATAATGCTATAGCCACCCCACGGATCAAACATTCGTGGGATTTTCAGTAACATTGGGATGCCATCTTCTCCGCTCTTATCACCACGTGCTACCTGTATTCAGAGGAATAACATGGTCATTTTGTGAAAATTCTGAAATTAAATAAAGTTTATAATGGTGATCAACGGACAACTGACAAAATCTCACCATTATCATCACACTTTCATGAAACCACCATTTGGAAACAAACACCCAGAAAATGTCGTACAAGAATGCACAGCTGAGGAGAACTGTTCCCACCTAATTTGATAAAAAGCAAATAACCGAAGCCCATTAAGCAATAATGAATTAATGAAAGAAGAAAGCAGCTGATAATGGATTAATACAAGTACCTTGAGATTAGGCACTCGTATTATCTGGATTACCGTGACTATCAGCGCGATACCCTGGTTTAAGACCAATACAAAATGAGCATATTAATTTTTTAACTTACCGTCTTATTCGTGTATTACAAACAAACAAACAAACGTACCTAGTATCATGTATTGAAAAGCTATAAATTAATTAGATAAGAAAAAAATGATCTTACAAGTATATCTTGACCAATCCAAGCAAAGGAAATTCTGCGATAAACAGCCCATACAACAGCAAATGTTACACAGAATGGAGAGACACTGAGGGTCAAATACGAGACAGCACCTAAGAACGGAACCTTGACGACTGTTTGTGCAGCATGATCAAAGCATCTGAAACTGCAATATTTGAGTGTTAGTTCAGACTATAGACCTATAAGTCTATAACTAATTATAGTTTACTATTTGTCTATTACATATCTACCTTTTAAATAAACGTTGTGTGAATAGTGTGATCTATGTAACGGTTTATTGTTATGTATGATGTATCCAATAAAGTTTAATAAATTTGCATACACAGGTAATAATAAAGAAAAAGGAACTTGAATACCATGATAACAGAGCCACCAAACAAGTTTGCAGGCCCTGGGAATGAAAAGAGTTAAAACTCAGCCATCAACATTATGACAATCAAAGCAGTTAAATAAGAAATTATTAGAAATAATGTATGTAAGGGACACACAAATATTGACTTTTTGTTTATCAAGGACATCCATACTTTGAAACTACTTTATAGCGCACCCAAGCACGTATGCGATTTCGTTTATACCAAATCCAGCCGAAATATGCTGATTTGTTGTAAAATAACAAAATCCCATGGTTTTTATTACATCGAATCATTGCTTTTTGATAGGTCGATACTAGGGTGATTTTTGTCTTTTCAAAAATATTAAAGGCATTTTCGTCATTTAGCATGTTTGATAACCACTTGGGTGGCTTATAAAGTGACTTCAATATATGGCTAGACTTGATGAAAAAATTGAATACGTAAGTGGCCTCCACTTGCATTATTCAAAATTATTATTCATTTATTTATTATATGACTATAAAACACACCTCAACACCACCAATGGCAAACAAGACAACAAGGACCTCAATAAACCAGTATGACATCAGCTTGTAAAGCATGATCAAGAAACATGATGCGATCACAACAAACAGAACTGCAGATGTTGTGTTGATGTCCACCACGCCACTTGATCGAGAAGATTCTGTATTCAAGTATTCATCAGAAGCGTCCTGACAAGAATATTATTATTATTCAGTATTTATCATTTGTAAATGATGAAAGCCTTTTAAGGGGTCAATTCAATAGATATTTATAAGCTTAGGATGGATGACCTTTAATATTTTGTCCTGTTCAATGGCTGCTTCTCGTGCAGTCCATGCAGACCAGTAAGACGCACATAATATGGTACCAACAGCCATAAGCCATAAAAACACCTCAGCAACATCAACCAGAGGGCGCTTTGGAGAATATAGCTGCACGTAAACTGAGAAAAGAGCATATCTTCAATGAAAAAGAAAAAAAAAACTGAAAAAAATATTATGTTGCACACAACCACTCACCAACAAAATTTCGAAAAATATAAGGAAAAACATACGTGACAATATAGAAGCTTGCATAATCGTTACAAATACCGTTTAATTTATTCTGGATACTTGTTTCCAAGCTAGAACCAGCATCTTGGGGAAGCATTACTGCGGGGATGCCAATATGCACATTATTTTCATCTGGTTCACACACCATCTTGAAGAGTTCTGTAGAAATATCTTGTTAGGTTTCACATGATAAGGTTTTATTAAAACATATATACATACATTAAAGAAGTGAGAAAAATGCTTGTAAAAAGACGTGCCTGTTTGGTTGTTAACAATAAGGATTGCTGAAGCGCCTGCAGCTTCAGCTACATGTGCCTTGTCAGTAAAACTGCAGTTGCCTCGGTGCACCAAGATAACTTCACCCGTAAGCTACAGACAATAAGACCTCCGAATGCTGAGTTCTGATATAAGTAGCAAACTCAAACAGCTATCAAATAACCATCCTCACACTTACCATTGACATGTATCTAACTTGTGTGTATTAATCTGTGTATGTGTGTGTGTGTGTGTGTGAGAGAGAGAGAGAGAGAGAGAGGGGTGAACCTTGTTTTTAGGCGTACTACAACAATCCGGAGGGTCTGCAAGAGCGACTCTGCTTTTATTAGCATCCTTCTCCTTTGACTCCAAAGTAGGACCAAATCGGGCACCAACGCCTACAAACTCTTCTTCTTCACTATCACCAATCCAAGTAGGCACTTTGACCTGTTATGCAACAAAACAGCAAACAACAAGAAAACATTGACTATAATCATAAAATATCATTTACATCAAAAAATCAAATTCTCATACTGCAAAACCTCTATTAAACATGTAATTTCTTATTTCCATCACAAAGAATTTCTAGATCACACTTTACCAAAATTCCATATTCTACCCTAAATCCTAGATCACAATTTAACAATCTTCAATTTTATACCAAAAATACATCAACAAAAAGACAAAATGACAATTGCAAATAAAAAATCAACAAATTTCCACATAAGAAATTAATTCTTCTAACCACGTATCATATTCTAGCAAACTGACAAGAAATCTAATCAAATTTATTCAAAATTCAACTTGCTAAAAAACAATAACAACAATAAACACATATAGTCAACTCATCACCGTGTAATCATGTACAAAAAGTCAAAAACCTACCTACACATGAAAACCTAAAGATCAAAAACCAAAACAATAACAATGATCTAAAATTGATCTAAAAACTGAACTGAAAGTCTGAAATTGAAGCATACCAGAACGAAATTGTTGTCACATCCAGGCCGTTTAGGTGCTATATCATCCTGATGAACAATATCTCCAGCGAAAACGAACGAAAAGCTGCAAATTAGGGAAAATACAGCTACCTGAAGTACGGCTCTGCTTCGGTTTGTTGCTACTTCCATTAGAGGATTGTTGAGTTTGTTTGATGTGAAGAAGAGGCAGCAGTTGATGAAGAGAGAATGATGCAGAAAAAAGTCAAAATTAGGGTTTTGTATGATATTTGGTTTGTTCTGTTATCGTGGTTAGATGATGGTGGAGATGAACATGGTACGAAACGAGAAATTTATACGTACAGGAACATAGTATTTAGTATTGATGGCTTCTTTTTCTTTGGTTCTTTTCTACGCGCAGACGTTGCGTGGTTTACAGACGCTCTGCCGAACTCGAAAGTCGTTGCTATATATTTATTTAAGAGTTAAATCTCATTTTAGTCCACATTGTTTGAATTATTTTGTCAGTTTATTCCAAATTTTTGAAATGTTGTCATTTTTGGTCAAATAGTTTTAAATGTTGTCATTTTAGTTCATTTGGTTAACTTCATCTATTTTTTCTATTAGCTAAAAGAGCATTTTGATCGTTTTATATGTAATTCTGTTAACTAGAAGGGTAATTCGGCCATATAAAATGACTGAATTGCCCTTTCTAGCTAATAGAAAAAATGGATGGAGTTAAGGCAGTGGATTAAAATGGCAACGTTTGAAACTATTTGGACGAAAATGACAACGTGTCAAACTTTTGGATTAGACTATCAAAATAACCCAAATCACATAGACTAAAATGGCATTTAACTCTATATTTAATCTTTTAGATAGTTTTTATATTTAATCTTTTAGATTTTTTAGCATGAGATTTAGGCTTGATTTTAGTTTTTATATTTAATCTTTTAGATAGTTTTTTATATTTAATCTTTTAGATTTTTTAGCATGAGATTTAGGCTTTAGTTTTTATATTTAATCTTTTAGATAGTTTTTATATTTAATCTTTTAGATTTTTTAGCATGAGATTTAGGATACGTAATAATGGAAAATTAACCCATATATAAACTTTATGAAAAACTAGGTTATTGCCCCGTGTAATACACGGGGTAAATCATAATTATAATGTGAAATAAAAAAAATATGTTCATAATATGATCTAAGTATCTATCTATACTATATAATAAAAGAAACCATTTTGAGGACACTTGTCATCATATTAGGCCATGTCTTACGGATAATTATTATTTTAGTTTAAATTATTCTAATTAATTATAGATAATCCTCCTCCTAAATATTATTTAGTTTAATTATTACTTTTATATTTATCTATTAACTTCAAATTCAAACTTAGTTATCTAATTTGATATTAAAGTAAATTACGATTTTGGCCCCTGTGGTTATATCACTTTTACCATTTTAGCCCAAAAAGGAATTTTTTTAATATATGAGCACTCGTCGTCTTTTTTTCTAACCCTTTTGGACCCCAACATATTTTTTCTAACCCTTTTGGCCCCTAAAATTATTATTGGTATATAAAATTAGATTTATTAAAGCCGTGTAATACACATGGTTTTTTAAAGATATATTTTTTTTATTATTTACTATACAAAATTACATTTATTCGACCCGTGTAATACACGTGGTTTTTTTAAAGATATACCTTTTTATTATTTACTATACAAAATTACATTTATTCGACCCGTGTAATACATAAGGTTTTTTAAGATATAACTTTTTATCATTTGATATATAAAATTAGATTTATTTGATTCGTATAATACACAGGGTTTTTTTAAGGATATATATTTTTTGTTATTTAGTATAGAAAAATTACATTTATTCAACCCGTGTAATACATAAGGTTTTTTAAGATATAACTTTTTATCATTTGATATATAAAATTAGATTTATTTGATTCGTACAATACACAGGGTTTTTTTAAGGATATATATTTTTTGTTATTTAGTATAGAAAATTACATTTATTCAACCCGTGTAATACATATATTTTTAAAGATGTAACTTTTTTATTATTTGGTATATAAAATTACATTTATTCACCCCTTGTAATAAATGAGGTTTTTTAAATATGTATTATTTGGTAAACAATATTACATTTATTCAAACCGTGTAATACACGTGGTTTTAAAGATATAATTTTTTTATTTGGTATATAAAATTATATTTATTCAACACGTACAATATGATTTTTATAGATATAACTTTTTATTATTTAATATATAAAATTATATTTATTCAACCCGTGCAATAAAGAAGGTTTTTAAAGATATATTGTTTTATTGTTTATATTTAGTATACATATTTCATTTATTCGACCCATGTAATACACGGAGTTATAACCTAGTATATATTATAGAGTAATATGCAGACCAAATACGAAATAAATATTGAAGTTTGTATAACCATTCATAATAATATGATATGTTATTTGTTTTAGGATTTGTCATAGGAACTTAAAATTTTGTACCACTACTAATATTTATTGTGACATTTTCTTGTTCAAATGTAACGTGTCTGATTTTATCTGATAATAGATTATCCTGACGGGTTAATGTTGGCATAATATTATATTTTTTACCATCCAAATATAGTTTCCTCACTTTCGCTATCATTAACATTAATATAAGGTATACTCGTATTCAAAGCTATAAACCAATATGAATTGTACGAAATAATTATTTTTATCACAATTAGTAAGGAAACCAATAAAAACTATTGATAATGTAATATGTCCCATACCATTTGAAAGGTCTGAAAAGGGACTTCTAGACAGATAAAAGTAATGTAAATAAATAGACAAAAACTGAATCAATAAACCCAATTAACTATAGTTGAGAAAATACTATGTATAGTGTAATACTTTACATGTACAATTGAACCAATGAAACATATATATAAGTGAAAAAATAAAAATAAAGATATGAGACACCATACGACAACTAAGTAAATATAAATTAAAAAAAAAAGTTATGACATTCCGAATGTGAAGATACCTTTCACAGACCTCTACATCTTAGTTACAATGGGAAAAAATATGTATGTTAAGAGTTTACCTTGTTTTAAAACACATATATCTAACTTATCTAAAAATACATGATGTTTTCTATGTAACATAGATAGTATGCATATTACTTATTTGACATGGTAAACTTAACTAAAAAAACATGATGTTTTCTATGTGACACATAATATGCATAGCATATGAAGAGTAAAAAAACATGCCTAGTATTTAGAATGAATATAAATTATTGATGTCCTCATTGAATGACATGTGTCCCAAATCAGTTTATTTTATTATATAGTATAGATTAACCCATATGTAAACTTTATGAAAATATGTTTACTTTTTATAGATGCATTTGGTTTCGTTTAATATTTTGAAGAGAAATTGTAATTAATCCAATAAAAATTTATATGATATATGATTTGTAAATTGACGCAGAATGCAAAGAGAAATAAAATGACAAAATTACTCTCTTCAACTCAATACATTAGTCGTCCCTTCCTAAATCCAAGGTTTCTAAACCCAACCGGTTATCGAACTGACTGCTCTATTAGTTCATTAGTCGAGCCAGTTTTAGAAATAGGATGATGTCGTAAGAAAAATTTTAACGACAAATTTGAATCAATGACGGACCATTGGAGTATTATTGTGCCCACCAGCGGATCCACCCGATCATATCCATCTTCACTAGGCAATAATGACTATACACCAATTCAGGAGAAACCCAATAAATCTGAAAAAACCCCTTAGGAGTCAAACTCAGTACATAATGATTCCTAAGCTTTATCACACCCTAAAATGTTACTAGGCTATAATGTCATATAGACAGAATAATGTCGTAATTAATTTAAGATTTTAAAATATATATGTAAGAAGAAAAAACTGTAAATTAATTATTAATTAGATATGTAATAAAAAGAAAACCAACAAAAAAGGGAAATGCATGTGTTTTGTTAATTTTTGAAGTCGGCAAAATTCAAAACCTTGCCTATATCAGATAATATCTATGATGTCTTCTTCCACGAATTCGACAAAATGACTGTCAACAAAACCCCAATCATTGAGTAAATAACACAATTTTTCACATGAATACTAAAAGCGAATACATATTTAGAACAAAAATTAGCTACGTACTTAAAGTTTGGCTATCCATTATACAAATTTGGATGATTGAAATGGTTTTGGAAAAAAAAAAAAAAAAAAAAAAAAAAAAAAAAAAAAAAAAAAACATTGCGTATTGATTCGGCAACAATTTCTTTTGCTTTAGGTTGGATGGTGATCATGTGGATTTGGATTCCAAGTGGTGGAGGGCTTGCATTTCTCTTGAGAGATGCAGGTTCGACTCCCACTTGGTGCAAAGTGAGGCACTGGTGGGCAATAATAGGAGACCCAGGAAAACCTTGGTTGGATCCTTGAGCCAAACGGGTTTTACCGATAATTTCACTGGCGTGCCTACCGGCGGGTGGGTTACCGGGTTTTCCCCGGAATTGGTGGTGGACTCGGGTTACTCTCGGAGTACTCCGTTTGTCCAGTGTGTGCCCCGAGAGTGCTCGGGATTGAGTTTGTTGTAGGGGTGAGCAAAATTAGGTCCGACCCGAAAATACCTGATAACCGACCCTATTAATACCCGAAACCGACCCTAGTATACGTATGTAGGTATTTTTTCGGTTCTGGGAATATGAGATATTCGGTTCTCGGGTCGGTTCTCGGGTCGGTTCCGGGTCGGAACAAGCAAGAACCGAGGAGTTACTTATGAACCGAGAAAATTCTGAACAAGATTGAAACTGGGCCGAAGCCCAGCTGCTATACATAAACCTAAGTTGCTTGAATGTTGAAGTTTTATCCTTTTAATTGCATTTAACATTGGAATGAAAAGTAACAATTAACACACAACTAATTCAAAGCCATTCATGGATTGAAAAAGAAACCTGGAAATTGGAGGTGTGTATTATCCCAAACCTGCTGCGAAAAGATAACACAACGATGAATTGAAGTCGTGAACATGAATTCTCTGTTTCTAAACAAGATTGAAACTGGGCTGAAGCCCAGCTTCAATGATTGTTAATTGTTTCTTTTCCAAATTCATAGTTTTAACCTTATGTATATCAGCTGGGCTTTGAATTAGTTGTTTGTTAATTGTTTCTTTTCCAATGATTTAACATTGGAATGAAAAGTAACAATTAACACACAACTAACACAACGACGAATTGAAGCTGTGAACGTGAATGCTCTGTTTCTGAACTCAAACGAATTGAAGCTGTGAACGACAGAAGAAGATGAATGCTAGGGTCGGTGTTTAACCTCTGGACCGACATACCCGATTGAACTAATACCCGGAACCGACCCGGTCTTATAGGGAAGTCATTCGGTTCCTGGATTATGCCATTCCGGTTCTCGGGTCGGGTCGGGTCGGGTCGGGTTCTGATAGGGTCGGGTCAGGTATGGACTTTTGCTCACCCCTAGTTTGTTGGCCGTTCAAAAAAAAAAGAAACATTATAAATGTTTCGGGGTATTTTAGTCGAGATGGTGAATAAAAGTTAAATGTTGGTAAAAAAGGAGTAAATTGGCAGGATTATCCTTTATCTTTATATCACATTTCAGACGGTATCTTATGTCTTTAAAATTAATAAAATTTTTACTTTATGTTTCAAAATCTAACACGTTATGTCCTTTTGAGCCTAACTAATTTCATTAAATCAGGCCACTCAAGGGTAGTTTAGTCTTTTTACCAATTAATTTATAAAATATATTAATAACTAAAACAAAAAACAAATTTAAAATTATTAATTTTATTTTAACTACATATACATTTACAAGATGGGGGGAATAGTGCCAGACAGCTGCCTGGCACTCCCCCATTGGACCAACACATTTATTGTTTTATATCAATTTTAAAATTACGTTTTAGCCCCCAGCTCAAAATAAAATTGCGCTTTTTGTCTCAATCTCAAAATTACGATCTTGCCCTCAATTCAAAATTACGACTTTGCCTGGCACTCTCCCATTGGACCAACCAGTTTATTATTTTATATCCATTCTAAAATCACGTTTTTCTCCCTCTTTAAAATTACGGTTTTGTCCCCAGCTCAAAATAAAATTACACTTTTGTCCCCAGCTCAAAATTACGATTTTTCCCTGCATTCAAAATAAAATTGTGGTTTTGCCCTCAGCTCAAAATTACCTTCTCACCCCCAGTTCAAAATAAAATTTTGTTTTTGCCCACAGCTAAATATTACGATTTTGCCCTCTGTTCAAAAATGTGATTTTTTCCCCGTTTAAAAATTGTGATTTCGCCCTCATTTCAAAATTACGTTTTTTTCCCAGTTCAAAATAAAATTATGTTTTTGCCCCCAATTCAAAATTACGATTTTGCCCTCGGTTCAAAATAAAATTGTGCTGTTGCCTCCAGCTTAAAATTACGCATGTGCCCTTAGTTCAAATTTATATTATGTTGTTACCCCAAGTTCAAAATTACGAATTTGCCCCTGTGAAAATTTACAATTTTGCCCCTGGGTCAAATTTACAGTACTGCCATTACTTTAGCTTTTGGCAAATTACGATTTTACCCCAGTAAAAAAATACAACTTTCCCTCAGTTAAAAATTACAATATTGCCATTGTTTTAGTTTTTTTTAATCAAAACTATAAAAGTGTTTTATTTTAATTGGTTGACTCGATTTAATTGTTTTTCGTGTCAATGAGCTAACTAACTGTAACATCTGTGCTTGTAATCATTGTGAATAGTTCAATTATCAATAAAACAATGTTATTTGATCCCAATGTTTGTTTGGTTGTGTTTTACATTTTTCGTGTTTTGATTTTTACTCAATTTCAAACTCTATATCACTTTCTGGAGAGTTATACGCAAACTGGTGCGTAAACGTAACCAGTTTAATGCGACAAATACTCCGGAACATCAACATACACTTAACATACCTTAAATAACCTTTACATAACTTAGAAATAAGTTTTAAAGGCTTTGGTATGGCAAAAACAAGTTAAATCGCCTACAGGGACTAAATTTGACAAACTGCGAAAGTATGCCAATTTGAACTGTAACAGACATTTCGGAACGTGACCATAAGTTAAACACACCTTAAATATCCTTTATATAGCTTAGAAATAGGCTTTGAGGGGTTCGGTGTGCTAAAATAAACTTTTGGGTCATTTAGGGACTAAAAGCGTCAAAAAGTGCACAAGTTTGCATTTTCGCGCATAACTTACGTTCTGAATACATCCGGACATCCAAAAATTTATGTAAGCACTAAAATATTTTATTTTAGTGAAATATTTTAGTGTTTGGCATAAGAAAAATCCATTCGTCACGCATTTTGGATCGTTTTTCGCGCTTATGCGCATTCCGTCGTAATTAAGCGAACATCGCGATCGTACGACCAAACGAACTGACATCCGACATATTTTTGAGCATGTTTCATGTCCACAATGTTTAGGAATCATTTTAGGGCCTTAACGTTGGCTTAACGGGCCTTAGAAGTGTCGGAAATGGCCTTAAAACACAACAGGGACCAAAACTGTCATATCTGAAAGTTGTTTGCTGATCAGACAGGCCAGGCGGCCCGCGTAAACCCAAGGTGATACCTTACGTGGCCCGCGTCAGGCTCCCAGACCAGATTCAGTGTATTAACAGCTGTAAACAGCCTTTCAAACACCCCAAAGGCCAATGCCACATGTCAAACTCTTGTGGTGGGGGCAAAATGAGCTACCACAACATTCCGACAAGTGTACGGGTGAGATCAAGGCACGATATTCAAGAAACGATCCTAACGGTTCGAAGAATTCTATAAATACCCACCACATTTTCACCTCATTCCTCACAAATCTGATCAAAAGTGCTCTAAGTTGAAGCCAACACTTCATACCTGAGCTATTCGATCAAGATTTACTAGCGGGGACCCTTTGTAAGTGTTCATTCGTTCTTTTATCGCTTTTCTAGCCCGAAAGTCGAACTATGTTTGACTTTCTGCGTTGACCAGTTTATGGTCAACACGAAGTTCGTTTGAACTTCATAACGTGAGCGTGATCACGATGGTTATAGTCCCTAGTGACTATACCTACTGATTACCACGTTATCTAGGCTCAGTGACGAGCCGTAGTTTCGGCCTGAATACGTATTCTTGCGTATTTTGTAACCAAACTACTTATGGGTATCAAAACCGTTTGTTTTGATACCAAACTTGTTTTCTAACTTAGTTAAGCATGTTTTAACATGCTTAGCTCGTCACTTTTAGTTTTGTGCTTGTCTAGGGTCGTAAAGGTAAGCGATCTGATCAATCGCTTATACTTTCGAACCCGACCCATTTGGTCGATCATTAGGATCCGACCAAACACATTAGGTGACCATAGTATATAGGGAATAACCTTCCGAGGTTATACCTTATGGTCGCTTCGTTTAAGTAGTTGTATGATAGGTAGTTTATATGCCTTAGGTAAATTACCAAAATGCCCTTTTGACGCCAAAATTCATTTTAAGCATATGTAACATAACTTTTGGTATCTAAACTGATTTGGTAACAATATTAGACATGTTAAGGCATATTTTACTTATCATAGGACTAGTTAGGCATTCCGAACGCGTTTTACGCGAACGACGCGTTAAAGTAGCATAAGCTACCTAGACGGGTCGTAATGGGTCGTAAGCACTTAGGTTAGGTTTCATTTAGTATGTAGGCTTTGTTAAACCATACTACATGAGTTCCCATACTCATTTGGTTTACGAGCCCTCATTCTATCCGATCCTACGATATAGGTCCGGTTTATTAACATAGTTACCTATAATAGGTGCCGTTTGATTCCGAGATCTCTAGCATTGCTTGGTGGTTTTCTTAGGACTTCTGAGCAATCTCAAGTGAGTACATAGAACCCCCTCTTTTAAATGTTTTCAAGGTGTTTATGTGAGTACATAGACCCCTCTTTTACTGTTTTCCAAACTGTTTTGGGGTGAAACACATGTGCCTACTTGTTACTTTCGTGCTTTCCTGTTTTCACATCATATACTTGTTATGCTCATTAGTACACTATTAGTACATGATTTACCTTACATTTCATGCTATGTATGTCCATTGTGTGCATACTTAGTACATCGTTTTACATTACATTTCATGCTATGTATGTCCATTGTGTGCATACTTAGTACATTGTTTTACATTACATTTCTGCTATGTATGTTGACTGATAGCATGCTAGCACATTGATTTACATGACTTTTCTGCTTTGTATGTTAACTTAGCATACTTAGTACATTGTTTTCTTATGACATGTATATAATTGCTATAACATTTGGTTTGCACAAACGAGACTTGTATACGTTCATTAACATTAGCTACGCCGCTCGGTAGTAAGTACTGGTACCATAGGACTTGACAAATCCCATTCCTGACATCTCGGGTTTGTTTGGATGTAAGGAATGACTGAATCCGAAAACATTTCTTTTGATAACCTTGACTAAAAGGGTTATCCGACTGTCTCAAGGCTTGAATGTATGCGTTAACTTACCACATAAATGTTTGTATCAATGTAACATGCATTCACTTTGCAAAACATAACTTTTTGATATATTCAAAATACTTTGTTTTGTACATTTCTACATTTGGATTATGTGACAATACTTTACTTACAATACATAACATTTGTTACACATTACTTGACTATTTTTGGACTTTTAAACATTTGACATGGCTTATACAAGGACTTTTGACAATTGGTTTAAACATAGACTTATTACATTGATGGTTTGTTTAAGTGACTTAAGTAACGAGATGTGAGTAATATGATACAAGCATGGTGGATACGCCGCTGATACTTCCTATATATAAGTGTTTGTATTATATTACATATCATAGCGTTATTTAAATCATTCAATTTGGACTTATACATTTTACACAAGTAACACGATTTTCACAAGACTTTGGTTTACAAACAATTTACTTTATACAACTCATTTTACTTGGTTATACATTTAATCATACATTATACTTTTATTTATACATATCATTTGATCTTATCGCTTTTTAAAAGACTTACAAAACAAAACAATTTACAAGGTTCATGACTGACTTTTACTAAACAACATTTTCTTAAACTTAAGTCATGAATCCTATTTTCACAAAACCTATGTATCTCACAGGCATTTTTATGCTGACGTACCTATTTTCACATGTGTTTTCAGGAGCTTTTGCATAGGATGATGATCGTGACACTAGGGCGGACCTGTGCCTTAGAGACATAAAATGAAGATAGACTTAGTTTAATTATGTTCTGAACTCTTTATTTCCTGTTTAAGACAATGTAACTCTTATGTTTATAAATAAAATACAACTTTGAATGCCATGGTTATGAAACAATTAATTCTGTTACAACACTCTCCGACGTTTTCCGCCACGTTTTGTATGTTATACGTGGTCGGGGTGTGACACTAACACTCGCTCATTATTCGGCCATCGCCCCGCAACGCGGGCGGGGCAACACCTAGTATATAATGAAAACCAATTAGTGTAGTCTCATCTCATCCTCTCCCTCTCAACGACCACGACCACCCCCACCAACCACTACCTATTGCCCCCACCACCACCACCCACCCATTAAAACCAGCCACCACCAGCCGACCAACACAACACAGCCCATGCCCTCTCCCTAAACCCTCAAACCACCCACCGACATCTCCATCGTTCACTATCTCTCACCCACATCCCCATCGTTCGCCACCTCCCACCCATACTCCCTAACGCTGTCGGTTAGCGATCTTGGAAAAAAAAACCAAATCTTTGACCTGATCTGCAGATCGGAAAGAGAGATTCTAAGGTTTCATGTTCACAAAACTCGATTAACACATCGCGTTACGACTTTAACTACCAAATTACTTTACACACTCAACAACACATGTTATTACAAACAAAAACAATGTCAATACATGAAAAAACAACATAATACCAATAAGATCATGGAACAATACAGATCCCCAAATGATTACTCATCGTACGAAAATTGGATAAATATAGCGCCGACAAACAACATCGTATTGATCTAATAATATTAGTTGCTTGACGCGTTGATTCAGAAGAAGATCGTTTATGAGCTCGTTCGTTTGGAATTAGTATTTTATGAATCATTGAATGTGATGATTTTGCATTCTGGAAGATTCTTAATTGATGTTGCTAGATGTTTTATTGTTGATATTAACACATGGAAAAAACTTATTTACAAATTGTGTATACGGGCCGTATACTGTTATACGGCCCGTATAGAATTAAAAAAAACAAAATTTGTGCCAGCAGACTTTGTCAGTTTTTTATTCCATACGGCCGTATAAGAGTATACGGCCCGTATACACCATGTGTAAATAAGTTTTCCTGGTCGTATACAATGTATACGAACGTGTATACGGACCGTATACTTTTATACGGCCCGTTTGAAACGAAAATTTGATTTTTCTCAAAGTATTTAAGGGATTTAAGGTGTAAATATATTTTACAGTCGTGAGGTGCTCAAACCTTTCTAACAGTATGTCACACCCCGACTTTCCACGTGTCACCGGTGGGCCCGGTGGGGAGTATCGTGACGTAGTTGGCAACATAATAGTCAAACAACACAATCATATAAATGCACAGCGGAAGCAAAAGATAAATATTATTACATTTCCGAATATAAAGTAATATCCAGTATTACAACGGAAAGTAAAGGATCCACAGGCGGATCTTAAAACATATCATTTGTTCAACAGACTTTAGACGCCTAGAATCTTGCAAGATTTCCTTATTAGCGCCCTGAGCTTCCAGCCAATTACGTTCAGTACCTGTCACTTAACCCTTTTGGAAAATACGTCAGTTTTCACTGGTAAATACACTCAACTGACTCATTTGAAAAGAGTTTAAGAAAATTGATTTGAATGCACGTGGCACAAAAATATCTTTTATAATTTGATTAAAATGCACAGAGGCAATATTAACCTTTTTAACTTGGAACAATTATAGTTATAACCTTGTATACAGATTTACATGTTCGTTGTACATTCAGGGCCCGATGTAGAAACCGAGTCAAGATTAACAGACACGCCACAAGTATAGGCCCACAAAAGCGTGATATACCGTTATTACTTAGTAACTGTCAGGTGTATGCCTACACCCCGTACCTAAGACGTGGCCATTTTATAACACAATGATGTCAAGGATATCCGGGACATGGTCATTAACCCCTAAAGGCTTTTATTTCAAACAATACAGATTAAACCGGGTTACCTCAATGATTTAACCTTCATTAAGATTAAATATTCAATACCCGACCAAGCGGTATTATTATACCGTATCCCAAGCCCGTATAGGGAAAATAAGTTAAGAGTATTTACCTGAGCTAGCTCCTGTCTTAAATAGCAAGAATCTAATAACTCAGCCGTAGTCACTTAAGTAAGCGTAGGTACAATTTACCGGAAAGCTCTAGTCTGGAATGATGGTATAAATAATTTATTAGAATGCTAACGGGTCTTTAATTAAGCCTAAGCTTAGACCGGTTAGTCTTAAGGAAATATATGGTTCAATCGCATGATTAAGCGAAGACCGGAATAGAACGTGATTTAAACCCGACATGTTCAGAGACTTGTCTTATGTGGGTATTTCATACACATTCTGGATTTTAGGATAAACCCAATAAGGTTGACCCGTTTCGGCTAACTTATATAAACTAGTTATATAAACCGATCCGAACGCGAATGACGCGTAACGGGTAACCGAATGAATCACGAACAGGTTTCCTAAGTTAATACGCTTTAAATATGTTGTGATATCAGAATGATACCTTCCGTAATGCCCGAAACGAGTTTAATTCTTATTTATGCCCCGTAGGGGTATTTTGGTCATTTTAACGATTAAAAAGGGATTTAACGTAACCCTGATGTTCGGGACTGAAGTAATCAGTAAAACTACCTATTTTAATATGTTATATCAATAGGTATTTAGTCTTACGTGGCAAAATGGTTTTAAACCCAAACTACGCGTATAATACGCGTATAAAGTCGTTTTAAGCGACTTACGGGTTTAAATAGGATTCTGAGTTTTTAAATCAGTTAAATGGGTTCAAAATAATTTATTTATTATTTAAAATCAGTAGTAATTGGATTCGCGTCAAAAGGATTTATAAAACTCATTTTATGCGCGAAAAGGTTATATTCGGTATTACCGAAATAAGACACTAATCCTAGCTTATGATCAGTTTAAAAATAATTAAAAATCTTCAAAAATCCCGAAATATTATTTAACATCAGTGGGGAAAAGGTTTGGTACCGAAAATCGGGTTTAGATAGGCTATGCGCTAATCGCGCCGTTTAATTATTAAAAAGCTTAATATTTACGCTAATGCGCATATCTCCTAATCTAGACCTCCGATTGACGTGAAAATTTACGTACATGTTTAATAATCAGTAACTAAGATTATTGTACTTCCACATTTTCAAAATTCTCGTTGTAGGGTCATAAGGGCATTATGGTCTAATTTAAGCGATTAACGGAAACGTGTGCATTCATCGGATAATCAATGAAACAAGTACCGAGGCTTATACTATCATATAACCCAATCTTTGTTAAGTCCTTGGGTAACTTTATGGTTACCTGAAAAGTCATAAATTTCAACGTTGACGCTTTTAACCCCTCGCACACGAATTTGATCATAACTTTCTCATACGATAACGAAACTTTATGAAATTTATATCGTGCATTCTAGTGAGCATAATTAACCGTTACAAAGCTTCGGGTTTGTCAAAAGGTCACTCAGAGGTATATTTTGAACATGTTGACACATTTAACCCCTGTAGTTTGTAATCTCTCACTTTTTGCTTCGTATGATCCATGATTCATTCTTTTGAAGGTATGAGCATCATGTAGGGTTAATGTACAACATATTTATTCACTGTTGACATTTAGAACTCGTATTTTCATATACTTTCCATGTTTGTCAACTCTAGTCCTTTTATAACATTCTTTCACACGTTCAAACTTTATGACACGTGTCAACACATTATAGGACGTGAATTTTCGAGGTGTTACATCCTCACCCCCTTAAAATAAATCTCGGCCCGAGATTTACCGAAATAAAGGAAGTATTCTCTGCCTAATAATGGCAACTTACAGATGATTAGGAATTTGTATGATCTTATTTGTTGTTTCCTGGGCAACGTTCAGATCCTTTTAATTGGACTTACCAATCTATTGTCTTAATAAACATTTAACATGCCATTTATACAAGGTCTCCAAGGAGCCACCTTGATACTTATATGGCAGTTATTTTAGAAAAGCTTATCTTAAGGTGAGATGATTATTTCAACCATTGCTCAAAATTAATCTTACGGAATAGCTAACCTTTACAGTTAGTCGAACAATTCGACGATTTTGGGCAGCTGATGGCGATTCTTAATCGTCGCCTAATTAGGGTTGCGGTGAACAATGCCTTAGCAAAATGAACCGTCTTTCATAATTTCCTATACCGAATTCTCAGGATATTGAGTTAGGTTATGAATCTCCTATCTTAAAATTTACTTAATCAGGTTTTCGGTTATTCCATAATCAATATGGAGTTCTTACAACACTCTAACCCAAAGTGGGATGTAAATCTTAACTCCACCTGCCTCTAGGGAGGTAAACAGGGTAAATTTAGGAGGAGATAATCTAAGTACAAGGAGATTGCAGAGATTTTCCATATCTCAAGCTCTAGTTCATCCATCGCTGCTCGTGTCGAATAAGTGACACATTTATGTTACTAGTCCACGAATTCCTTAATCGGGAATATTTACTTGGACAATTATATTATGGATATTTTCTTTGAATGCTACTAGTCGACATTAGTACAATATGACCATTGGGATATCTCAGGAGTTCCATGCATTAAACCTCCATACTGATCAGGCATGGAAGCAATCTATGGGACACACTAGGATACGCCAATCCTCATATGACACTTTCATCAAACATAGTTTGGCATTCGCAGGCGATAGAAAACAATGAGAAATAATTAAAATAATATACGTTGTCGTACTCTATGCAAAGAAAGAGTGCTCTTAGATTTTCGGAAAGATTCCTTTATAAGGATGACTGTTGTGATTTTCTCGAATCACATTTGTCAAGAGTGCTAACACGTTCCTAAGTGTTAACAAGGATCTGAATCTCTTGAGTAGGTTTTACCATCTTGGCCGCGTAGGCTAGGTTTCACCTTTAAGATTCTTTTTAAAATGCATACTGGCCGGGAAGGAAGGATGTTTATTTCACTCAGGATTTTTTTTATCATAAATCCCAATTTATAAGTTAGTAATAGCCCAAATGGCCTAGTCGCGTAGACAAGTTTAATTTATAAGCCATGATTTCAGATAATCGAGGCATTAAGGTTTTAATAATAGCACAAATGGCCTAGTCACGTAGACAAGTTTTATTTATAAGCCATGATTTCAGAGAATCGAGGCATTATGATTTATCCTAGTTATACAACATTACGGATAGTAAGGTGGCACAAAGGCCTAGTCACATGGACATTTTTAAGTTATAAGCTATGATTTCGGAGAATCAAAGCAGTTGAGGTTTGAACCTAGTTCATTACCTTGACAGGGAGTCATTGCTACCACTGTATTTTGGCTCATGTGGAAATGAGCAAGGCCCGTAGGCACTATATTACCTCGTATGGTTAAAATATAATCATCTTAATTGATGACGTAAACCCAGGATTCAGGGATCATTAAACTGGGTTAGGGATCTTTTGAAGAATCCTATATAAAATGACGTGTGTGATTTTAAATGAATCACATCTGCCAGGAGTGTTAACATGTTTTAAGATGTTAACAGAGAATTGAATCTTTTTAAACAGGTCTTACCATCTTGGCCCGGTCTTATAATTGACCCGAAGGCTAGGTTTCACTTTTTAAGATTCTTATTAATATTTCACGCAGAAGGATTTCTGAATTGAACTATTAATAGGGACCTGAATCTATATTGAGGAACTGCCATCTTGGCCGGTCTTAATATGACCCGAAGCTAGGTCTTATCCTTTTAGATTTTTGCCCTTTTATTATAATGGTAGGTCTTGCAAAAGGAATGTTAATAAAGATCTGAATCTAAATCGAGGAACTGCCATCTTGGCCGGTCTTAATATGACCCGAAGCTAGGTTTTGCCCTTTTTAGATTTTGCCATCTTATTATAATGGTAGATCTTATAATATAGGAATGATATTTAAATATAATCGTTCCTTTAAAATTTAAACAAGTATAGGGTTGCCCTAAATGGGACTTCAAAAGAATAATGTCGTCCTCGGAGGGACTGAATGATAATTATGTCCTTATAAGGACTATTAAGGAAACGATTTTCAGCAAAGGAGTTTCTTCTTTATTCAATTCCTGAATGCTTTCTCCTTGGTTGCACGTCTCATCTTGGTCGCTGTATGAAGCTCAGCATTTCAAGGCTCCGGGTGTGGAGAATTCCTAGTTCAGCTTCCTCGCTAGGCGACGTATCCAATAATAATAATAAAAATTGGAAGCAAAAATTTCCATATTAGGATTAAGATTATTCCTATGTTAAGTCTAGACTCAGAAGTTTAGATTGTGCAATTGTGTAACTGAGATTAAACACAAAAGGCTAGTGTTTAATTCACTCAGTGTTGGCTCTGATACCAACCTGTCACACCCCGACTTTCCACGTGTCACCGGTGGGCCCGGTGGGGAGTATCGTGACGTAGTTGGCAACATAATAGTCAAACAACACAATCATATAAATGCACAGCGGAAGCAAAAGATAAATATTATTACATTTCCGAATATAAAGTAATATCCAGTATTACAACGGAAAGTAAAGGATCCACAGGCGGATCTTAAAACATATCATTTGTTCAACAGACTTTAGACGCCTAGAATCTTGCAAGATTTCCTTATTAGCGCCCTGAGCTTCCAGCCAATTACGTTCAGTACCTGTCACTTAACCCTTTTGGAAAATACGTCAGTTTTCACTGGTAAATACACTCAACTGACTCATTTGAAAAGAGTTTAAGAAAATTGATTTGAATGCACGTGGCACAAAAATATCTTTTATAATTTGATTAAAATGCACAGAGGCAATATTAACCTTTTTAACTTGGAACAATTATAGTTATAACCTTGTATACAGATTTACATGTTCGTTGTACATTCAGGGCCCGATGTAGAAACCGAGTCAAGATTAACAGACACGCCACAAGTATAGGCCCACAAAAGCGTGAGATACCGTTATTACTTAGTAACTGTCAGGTGTATGCCTACACCCCGTACCTAAGACGTGGCCATTTTATAACACAATGATGTCAAGGATATCCGGGACATGGTCATTAACCCCTAAAGGCTTTTATTTCAAACAATACAGATTAAACCGGGTTACCTCAATGATTTAACCTTCATTAAGATTAAATATTCAATACCCGACCAAGCGGTATTATTATACCGTATCCCAAGCCCGTATAGGGAAAATAAGTTAAGAGTATTTACCTGAGCTAGCTCCTGTCTTAAATAGCAAGAATCTAATAACTCAGCCGTAGTCACTTAAGTAAGCGTAGGTACAATTTACCGGAAAGCTCTAGTCTGGAATGATGGTATAAATAATTTATTAGAATGCTAACGGGTCTTTAATTAAGCCTAAGCTTAGACCGGTTAGTCTTAAGGAAATATATGGTTCAATCGCATGATTAAGCGAAGACCGGAATAGAACGTGATTTAAACCCGACATGTTCAGAGACTTGTCTTATGTGGGTATTTCATACACATTCTGGATTTTAGGATAAACCCAATAAGGTTGACCCGTTTCGGCTAACTTATATAAACTAGTTATATAAACCGATCCGAACGCGAATGACGCGTAACGGGTAACCGAATGAATCACGAACAGGTTTCCTAAGTTAATACGCTTTAAATATGTTGTGATATCAGAATGATACCTTCCGTAATGCCCGAAACGAGTTTAATTCTTATTTATGCCCCGTAGGGGTATTTTGGTCATTTTAACGATTAAAAAGGGATTTAACGTAACCCTGATGTTCGGGACTGAAGTAATCAGTAAAACTACCTATTTTAATATGTTATATCAGTAGGTATTTAGTCTTACGTGGCAAAATGGTTTTAAACCCAAACTACGCGTATAATACGCGTATAAAGTCGTTTTAAGCGACTTACGGGTTTAAATAGGATTCTGAGTTTTTAAATCAGTTAAATGGGTTCAAAATAATTTATTTATTATTTAAAATCAGTAGTAATTGGATTCGCGTCAAAAGGATTTATAAAACTCATTTTATGCGCGAAAAGGTTATATTCGGTATTACCGAAATAAGACACTAATCCTAGCTTATGATCAGTTTAAAAATAATTAAAAATCTTCAAAAATCCCGAAATATTATTTAACATCAGTGGGGAAAAGGTTTGGTACCGAAAATCGGGTTTAGATAGGCTATGCGCTAATCGCGCCGTTTAATTATTAAAAAGCTTAATATTTACGCTAATGCGCATATCTCCTAATCTAGACCTCCGATTGACGTGAAAATTTACGTACATGTTTAATAATCAGTAACTAAGATTATTGTACTTCCACATTTTCAAAATTCTCGTTGTAGGGTCATAAGGGCATTATGGTCTAATTTAAGCGATTAACGGAAACGTGTGCATTCATCGGATAATCAATGAAACAAGTACCGAGGCTTATACTATCATATAACCCAATCTTTGTTAAGTCCTTGGGTAACTTTATGGTTACCTGAAAAGTCATAAATTTCAACGTTGACGCTTTTAACCCCTCGCACACGAATTTGATCATAACTTTCTCATACGATAACGAAACTTTATGAAATTTATATCGTGCATTCTAGTGAGCATAATTAACCGTTACAAAGCTTCGGGTTTGTCAAAAGGTCACTCAGAGGTATATTTTGAACATGTTGACACATTTAACCCCTGTAGTTTGTAATCTCTCACTTTTTGCTTCGTATGATCCATGATTCATTCTTTTGAAGGTATGAGCATCATGTAGGGTTAATGTACAACATATTTATTCACTGTTGACATTTAGAACTCGTATTTTCATATACTTTCCATGTTTGTCAACTCTAGTCCTTTTATAACATTCTTTCACACGTTCAAACTTTATGACACGTGTCAACACATTATAGGACGTGAATTTTCGAGGTGTTACACAGTAGAAAAAAATAAAACATTAACAAGTAACAAAGATAGAAGAACAAGAAAACGTGTCGTATGACTGTAATAAAACGGAAGCTATCAACGAGGGATTACGGGCATGGTGTTATTCTTTATTTAATATTTATAGAATAAAAGGAAGGGTGAGGCATTTGATGAGAGTTGTAAGGAGTCTGAATCTTCGGTTTCATCAGCCTGTACCGAAGAAACCAAATTCGCAACAATGAGTGTGAGTCCATTGTTGTTCGTGAATGTTTCGAATCATCATAGAAGACGTGTCGGGTTCTTCTGCTAGTGGTCGGGCTTACAATGCTCACACAGGGTGATAAACAACGCTGATATGAACACAAACCAACTGCTTTATCTTGAGTCGTCGGGAAAACCTTTCCTCAGGGGGGGTGAGTAGTATGAGTTTGAGTCCATTGTGGTTCGTGAATGTTTCGAATCATCATAGAAGACGTGTCGGGTTATTCTGGTAGCTATTCAGAATGTTTCGAATCATCATTAAAATTAACAATGCGGTCTTGATTGAAGACGTAATTGCAAGACTGTTTGTCGGGCTTCCAATGCTCACACAGTGTGAAAAACAACCCTTGATGACCGAATAGAGATCTGAATAAAGATGACCGAATACAGATCTGAATAACAAACTGTGGAGAACTTGTTTGCGTTATCCACCAACAATCCGTTCATTATCTGTTGTTGTCTAAAACAATATCAATTAACGTTCAGTTGTGTACACAAATTCATCACCGGTTTCTACAGCACAAGCACATACACAGGGAGAATGTTCTCAAAATTGAAGGAAAAGAAAAAATGGTTGCTGATGTTTTTCACTATCAGGATTTTGTTGGTTTGTCTGAGAACCTGATTCCAATGTCCTACTACTACAATCCTTCCTACATTATTGAAAATTACTATATCACCCCCACCAGATACATCAATTTGTCACTTTCAAAATTCAAATCAAAACTAACACGAAGTATCTCGAAGGTATCTTATTCATATTTATCCACCACGAAGGAGGAGACTCAACTGTCGACATATACCAACGATTCTGCGAAAAAAACATCATCTGTTCATCATTGTTCTTGAAGATGAAGATGAAGAAACGAGGGTTTATTCTCTTTAATCTATTAGAACGATCCTTGTCTTGAGAACCCGATTCTGTATACGTTGAAAGACAAGAATACAACGTTCATGTATCACAAGGAATGACCTATCTAAGGCAGAGAACCTGATTCTGATACACAAATCTTCGATTTCAACAAATCTTCGATTTCAACAAATCTTTCAAGGTCTTAAGTGATGGGCAATTGGTTAAAAGATGTAGAAGAATTTGTGTAGAGATCTTTACGTACAAATTTGCATCATCCTTATGGTTACAAATGAAGTATAAAAAGATGTTAGTTTCTTGACAGTATGGTTTCTCGACAAATGAAGTATTATCTGACAAAGATCCTTGCATTAGACACAATTTGATGGAATTTGTGGATCAACAGAAATAACTGAAATAACTCGCCATTCTCTTGCAACTGTATACATTGATTGTGGATTTAACTTGCAAGAATTGTGGATTTCGGTTGGTTCAGAGATCTATATCTAGTTATATTCCTACATCTATATCTTTTGTTCACTAACAAACTATGTGACATGTGTCTGGTCCATACTCTTATACGGATCGTATATACGGATCGTTCTAATAGATTAACGCGAATAAACCATTTTTTACCAATTTTTAACCATAGTATACGGGCCATATAGATTGTATACGACCCGTATACAAGCTATCGTATACATTGTATACGATCGGTTACTTTTTTTCACCTGCTGTATACGGCCGTATAATAGTATACGGCCCGTATTAACATGGTAAAAAATGAACTGGTAATTTTTTTTCACATGGTGTATACGGGCCGTATAATAGTATACGGCCCGTATTCTTAGGGTAAAAAATGGTTTATTCTCTTTAATCTGATTAGAACGATCCTTGTTTTGTCACGTACATGCGTTTAATTCCCAACATCCTTGTTTTGTCACGTACATTTCGTAAGAAACTTTTCGTGCACTGAACCTTCAGTTGTGTATGCAGATTCACCACCGGTTTCTACAGCACAATCACATTTCGTAAGAAACTTTTCGAATTTGAAGGAAAAGAAAAAATGGTTGTATACTATTATACAATTTTTTTTCTTGAGTCATCGGGAAAACTTTTCCTCAGAGGAGGGTGAGTAGTATGAGTCTGAGTCCATTGTGGTTCGTGAATGTTTCGAATCATCATAGAAGACGTGTCGGGTTCTGCTAGAAGACTATCATGATTTTGTTGGTTTGTTTCCAGGTAGGGTTTAGAATGTTTGATGTATTCTTGGTTCAATACCAACTCTTCAGAAAGACAAGAATACAACGTCCATGTATCACAAGGAATGACCGATCTAAGGCAGAGAACCTGATTTAGATACACAAATTCATCACCGGTTTCTACAGCACAAGCACATACGCAATGAAGTATTAAAATATGTTAGTTTCTTGACAGTATGGTTTCTCGACAAATGAATTATTATCTTACATCATCTGTTCATCATTGTTCTTGAAGATGAAGATGAAGAAACGAGGGATTATTCTTTTTAATCTATTAGAACGATCCTTGTCTTGAGAACCTGATTCTAATTTAAACAATGCACGAACCTGTATATAGTGGTGCCAATGTCCTACTACTACAATCCTTCCAACGCCTGATTCCGATACGGGCCCACAAGAGTTGAGCAAGATACATATGTTGAAACCGGTTTTACCTCATGAAAAGGAAAGAAACAAATTTTTTTAGTGTTAACATTCTGATTCAGATTCAGGAAGCAGATGATTTTGTAGTGTTTGTTTGAGAAACTAACAAGGTAAACCTGAATTTTCAGATTTTTAGACACTTACTTGAACAGTTAGTAATGCTAGATGTCATTTTGGCTGAACCACAACCTATTACAGCACTGTATGAACCTGTGTTTTGAAAATATGCGTTGTTCTTCGTTTATTGGATCGTTCTAATAGATTAAAGAGGTTTTTACCATTTTTTACCATATGTATACGGGCCGTATACCGTTTATACGACCGTATACTCTCGGTAAAAAACAAATTTACCGATCGTATACAATGTATACGATGATTGTATACGGGCCGTATATTCTTATACGGCTCGTATACTATGGGTAAAAAATGGTAAAAATGGTTTATTCTCTTTAATCTATTAGAACGATCCTTGTCTTAAGAACCTGATTCTGATTTAAACAATGGAATTTGTGGATCAACATAAATAACTGAAAATAACTCACCATTCTCTTGCACCTGTATTCTTCATAGCCATATTCCCAGTCACAAGTTGTTGATACATATCGTCCGTTCAAGTTGAGCTTCAGTTGTGTACCCTTCAATCTTCTTGAGTATTTTTCTAACTTTATGCTTGCATCCACCACAGTGAATATTAACTTTGAGTGAAAGAGTTTGGAAACCGGACGGAATCTACGAAGAAACTGTTGGAATTTGTGGATTTCGGTTGGTTTAGAAACTTAACAAGAGAAGCAACTAAAAAAATACAATTGATTACTCGGTCGAATAATGGCCAAAAATCCGTTCATAATCGTCGACGACGTCATTGGGGTTTTTTCTCTTCCAGTTACCAGGCCTATCATCTCCGTCTACGTTTGGTTTCCTCAACGAAGAACCATCTTTAATCTATTAGAACGATCCTTGTAACCATCAACCAGCTTTGAACGAGTGTAGAACACTCGTAATCCTCAACCGGCTTTGAAACCGGACGGAATCTACGAATTGGGTCCGTCGCATGATAGAAGATACATATCGTCCGTTCAACTTGATATAGGAGAGTTGATGCAATTTTACAAGCATTTTATCGTGTGTTGTAATTTTAATGAAGCAATGAAGATTGAATATGCAAACCGCATCCGTCTTCTGTTATGATTCGAAACATTCCGAATAACTAGCAGAACCCGACACGTCTTCTGTGATGATTCGAAACATTCCGAATAACTAGCAGAACCCGACAATCACAAGTTGTTGATCTTTGGGTGTTGATTAACTCCCGAACAAACCATGCCCACCTTGACCAGAATAGATAAGCGTATCACTCGATCCACTTACACTCGAATAACGCTGAGAATCCACAACGCTTATGGCCAGATTCTTTCCTTCAATCTTGGCAAAATCAATGCCTGCTTGTTTTATTATCACGAAAGTACTGAACAACCGAGATAACAGCTCCGGTATTTATCACCAACTCATCTTTAGTAGTGTTTGTTTGAGAACCTGATTCAGATACACAACGGTCTCTTTGCTTCGTCCACTAGAACTATTTGTGTATGCATTCTTTTGGTAGTTAACAACACTAATTAGAAAAAAATCTGTAAAACTAATCATATCGATTGCTATAACAGGATGGATGTGACACACATAGATAGATAAGCTGTCACAGTTTTCAAGACTGGTTGCCGGGTTTCCAATGCTCACACAGGGTGATAAACAACGCTGATACACGTAACATCTAGTTATATTCAGATTTAAACAATGCCCGCCTCAACTGAGATAACGGACATCCATCAAGCTCAAAAAGAAAACTTGTGTTTCCCATAGTTACAAAAGATTGCGGTTTGTATTTCGCATAGCCACCGTTTCCGTAGTAAAAAACGGTTGCGGTTTGTATTTCGCATAGCCACCGTTTCCATAGTAAAAAACGGTTGGGTTTGCACATTTAATCTTCAATACTTCATTAAAATACCAGTAGAAGATCCCGACACGTCTTCATGTAACGGAGAATGTTCTAGAAATTGAAGGAAAAGGAAAAGATTTGTTGAAATCGAATTTGACAACTATGACAGCTTATTAAAAGTAGCAATCACCTCCAATCATTTCCTGGTCAAATCACACACTATAAAGTTTAAAGTTATCGTGTGTTGTAGTTTGGAAAGATGACCGAACAAAGATCTGAATAACAAAATGTGGAGAACTTGTTTGTGTCGGGTTCTTCTGCTAGTTACTCGATCAACGGACTGATCGGTAACGTTACTCTACTTGTGCTCCGATTTAAGCGGCGTGTTCCGATCAATGTTGTTAAAGATGATGAAGAGTTTAGAAACCCTAGAATGATGGTGTTTTTACTGGAAAAAACGTGATACTTGAAAAAACATCCTTATATACGGGCTGTATAGCCCGTATACATTTGGTAACATAAAAAACCTACCAAAATAATTCCATTGAGCCGTATACGTTTTACAAATCGTATAAACGTGTATACGTCTCGTATAACTATATACGGGCCGTATATTGTAAAATCAAAAAAACATTCTCTGCGCATTTTCCTATTAAAAAACATTCTATACGGGCCGTATACACTAGGGATGTGAAAATAAGATATAGGGGATGTGGGAACAAGGGGACCCTATATATTAGGTGGTGGCTGTGATATAGAGTGGGGAGGGTGAGAGATTGTGTGTGTTTGTAGAAAGAGAAAAGGTGGGTGGGTTTTAATTTGTTTATTTAATTATGTATATGTTAGAGTGGAAAAGGACGACAATACCCTCACATGAGACTCACATAATCTGATTTAACGAAAAAATTTAACTGGGTTAGGCCCAAAGGACATAACATGCAAGATTTAGAAACATAAAGTACAAATCTTATCAAATTTAAAGACAAAAGACACCGCCTGAAATGTGGTATAAAAATAAATGACAATCTTTGCAATTCACTCGGAAAAAATAAAAGCGTGAGATTTATTGAAGTGTATCTCAATTCCATTTATACTTTCTTCGTAAGGGGATCATTCAAATTTAGTAAATTTCGCAAATAAAAAAAGCCTTAGTTTATGATACACAGCATTTATTAGCCTAATTTTTCATAACGGGTTATCTCTTCTTCTCCTTCACACATGATCTAGCGTGGGTGGGAAATTTCAATTTAAGTTAATGTCACTCGACTTTGAGTAACTGTAAGCCTCTAAAACACGTTGTCAATTTTATATATTAAGCATATAAAACTCCTAGTCACTTGACTCTGTATATGTAATTTTTGTTTCATCACCAAATGCAGTATATAAACGAATACCAGCCCCTATCAAAAGCTTAGTAAATTACATCGTGCGTTGCCGAGGCGTTCCTAAAAAAAAAAAAATTACGTCAAAACATGGACAACTGAAAACGTACATAAAAGATAAGTATGAAAACGTATTATATTTGACCCGATTCATTTCTGGGAAAAAATAAAATTTACATCAAAACGTAGACTAACCGAAAACGTACATGATAATAAGCATAAGAATGTATTATATTTGACCTGACTCATTTTCGATAAATATTTACGTCGAAACGTAAATCAGCTTAAGTTTAAACCCACACATATATAAAAAAAAAAACACGTAAAACTTGATTCCAAAAATTTTAAAAACGTAAGAGGTTGTAAGTGTTAATGCTAAAAGCTGAAAGGTAAAATAAAAATATTTAAAAAGACAACACATAAAGAAAAATGACAAAAAAAGGACGAGTCATTCAGATTTATTGTTAACATAAGTTTCATACTATAACGTAATATAATATAATATTTTAAAATTTGTAAAATTCATACATTGCGGTTGCTTTGAAGTAGAGGTGTATAAATCGTTTTTTTTACCAGTCTAATTTTTGACCAAAACACTCATTTTGTGTGGGAAAAAAACTGGTTTTAAAAGAAAACGGTTCGTTTTTTAACCGGTTTTTCACGATGGGAAGCCATACTGGTATAACCAGTTCGGTTTATAATCGGTTTGAACCAAAATAACCGGTTTTCGGTTTTTAAACCAGATTCGAAGATAAAGATTCTTAGTCAGTATACTAACCGACGGTCCAGTTCAGGTTAAAACCGGTTTTTTATTATAAAAAAAAAAAACAATTTCGGTTTTTTTTTTTCCGGTCCTAAAACCGGTTTTTATGTAGATTTCACATTTTCACACCGGCATACGAGCCATGTTTAATAATAGAAAGTCAAAACATTTGAAAAATATCTCAATCATACAAAACTAATTTAATCCCTCCCTCATAGCCCAGTGGTTGGGGGGCCGGTTGTCCTCCTAGAGGTCACCGGTTCGACTCCCGCTTGTGGCGAAAGGGGGCGGGACGTCCCAATGATAGATCGTATCCTACCGAGGCATGGTGCGGTCTTGAGGGCAACCCGGTTTTCACCCAGCTGTTACCCCAGCGGTTTTACCCGTGTGGGGGCAGTATGGTTTCCGGGCGAAGGTCAGCTTACGAGACAGTCGGGGCCCAATCGAACATCGCGCCGGAGGGCGGAGCTGACGGGGGATTGTCTTCGACAAGAACCCGGTGACACTGAGTCACGTACATAGAAAGTCACCCTTCAAAAAAAAAATACAAAACTAATTTTCAAAAAGGGACCCACTTGAATGGTGAGTGTATATAGCCTAGGAACGGTAGACGCGTGGAGATTATACCTTTTGCATTAACTGGCAACCGGCTAGACCGGTAAATAGATCTGTCCGTACAAGTCGTACTAATGAGACGGTGCATTAAGTTTGGACGGTACGGTTTAACTAAGATTATAGCTTCAATCATTAACAAATATTATTGGGAAAATAATGTAAATAGCTTTAATTTGAAACAAATAAGATCTTTTAAATGACACCATGTGCAAAAAAATAAAAAATATATATAACATTATTTTTCAACAAAATAAATTATATTACCTTATAAGACGGTGTTAGTCAGATTGATTTGGAATAAAAATTAAAGCTTAATTCATCTTGATTATATGTCACATGGTCTAAAGTAAAAGCTCATTAAGACATGAATTAAATTAACTTAAATACTTGTGAATTGATATTCCTTTGGTTAACATCGTATGACATAATTAATGACAGAAGACTATAGATATAAAATAGGGTGTTAATATTCCCACACCCTAGGGTGTTAAAATAACCATGAACAAACTTTGTTAGTTCAATCTAAATATTTAATCGAAACTGAGAATTATATTTTTTTTTAACGGCAAATCACTTTATATATAAATATAAAGAGCCAGCAAGCAACTGAGAGGACAAGAAACATACAAAACAAAGAAAGCAAAAACAAAGAGAACCATTACAACAGTTCAACTACATCAAATGATAACCATCTCTCCCATTCAGGCTTCTTATTCTTTGCGCGATTACTGACCCAAAGAAAAGAGTCTTCCTTGATGAACTCCACAGTCTTCATGATAGGGATGAAAAGATCATCAAAGACTTTGGAATTTCTAGCGCTCCATATTCTCCAAACCGTAGCTATAACAACCGTAGACACAAGTCGCTTCCATGTCGTACTACCCGTGCAATCTTTAACATACTTAACTATCTCTGAAAGCGAGTCACAGTGATTCGGAAAACGAATACGCAGCCAGGCCAACACATTCCACCATATACTTTTAGCCCATAAGCATCTTATGAAAATATGATCAGGACTTTCAGGTTCCAAGCCACACCTAGGACAGTCCACATCGAGCACTGTCACCCCCCTACGGACCAAACCTTCCTTAGAAGCTATACGACCGAGCAGGGCCCGCCAAAGAAGAGAGTTACCTTTAAGCGGAGCCCAGCTATTCCAAACCAGACCAGGATCGACCACCGAGTTAGCCACCCGACAGTTTTCAAGGTCCAAACGCACCTGTTTAACCGAGAACCCCACATCGGCAGCTGAACGCCACTTCCAAACCCCATTTTCCTCTATCAAATTCTGATTAAGACTTAAACCTGCCTTGTCTAAAACTTTGTCCATTTTACCGATGTCATTCCACACACCGGGGATTGTTTTCTTCAAGGGGATCAAAAGATTAGAATTATTTTTATGAATCGAAGAAATAACTTTGGCCCATAACTGATTCGGATTCGAGTTATTTCTCCACCACCATTTAGTCAACATCGCAATATTGAAATCTTTTATACTCCCAACTCCTAACCCTCCTTTCTTTTTTGAATTCATAATACCTTCCCAACGGACCCATCGAAGCTTTTTCGTCGAATCGGTAAATCCCCAAACAAAATCTCTGCGAATCTTCTCTAGCTTATTAATCACACTCTTCGGGGCAACAAAAAGAGAGAGAGAAAATACGATGGGAGACTACCCAGAACCGATTTGGCCAAGGTTACTCTACCCGCAAAAGATAGCAACCTTGCCTTCCACTTGGATAATTTCGCAGAAAATTTATTAACCATCGGATCCCAATACTTCGCTCTCTTCATATTGACACCTATAGGGATACCAAGATAAGAGAAAGGGAATTTACCGACTTCACATTTCAGCAAACTAGCCAGCCGCAGCTTTTCATCTTCATTTACCCCAAAACCGTACAGCTTGCTTTTGTGAAAATTCACTTTTAGGCCCGAAACCAAGTCTAACCACCGAAGAAGACGACTTAAAGTGGCCGCGTTCTTATCCGACCAACTGCCTAAAAATAAGACATTATCTGCATAACATAAATGGGAAAGCATTGGGCCATCATTTGGAATTTTAAACCCCTGATAAAGACCGGCACCCATAACCCTATTCATAAACAAGGTGATAATTTCCATCGCCAAAATAAAGAGAAAGGGGGAAATTGGGTCACCCTGTCTAAGCCCCCTTTTGTACTTGAATTCATCCGTTGGAGAGCCGTTCACCAATATCGAGCCCATCCCCGAAGACAGGCACCCTTTAATCCAACTGATCCACTTTTCTGGAAAAGACATGCATTCCAACAAAAGGAAAAGGAATTTCCAGTTAATAGAATCATAAGCCTTCTCAAAGTCCACTTTAAAAATGAAAAGACCTTGTTTATTCTTTTTAGACCAAGCAACCGTCTCACTAATGATTAACGGGCTATCAAGAATATTCCTTCCTCCTAAAAAAGCCGACTGCGTAGGCGAAATTAATTCTCCGATAGCTGCTTTTAAACGGTTGGCCAACACCTTCGAAATGATCTTATATATGGACCCGACCAATGAAATTGGTCGAAAGTTGGCTAGAGATTGGGGATCTTTTTTCTTGGGGATTAAAGCCACAAAAGAGGAGTTGCATCCTCTGCTAATGTCACCATTACTATGAAAATCTCTCATAACACCCATAATAGGATTTTTAAGGTCCTTCCAGAATTTCTTAAAAAACTTCATGGTGAAACCGTCAGGACCAGGGGATTTCCCCCCATCACAACTTTTGATAGCTTCCCAAACTTCCAACTCAGTGAAATCTTCACAAAGCAATACCCTACTCTGAGCCGAGATAGTAGGAAGGCCATCTCCATTTAATTTCGGTCTTCGTCTTATCGGCTCCGAAAATTGTTTTTTAAACCACCCTCTGATTTCTTTCTTAAGCTCCAAAGGGTCCGTAACAAGAATGTTGTTAAACCGAAGACCATTAATTCTGCTAGACGCAATGTTCACATTCAAAACTCTATGAAAGAAGGAAGTATTATCGTCGCCGTACTTCAACCAGTTAATTCTGGCTTTTTGTTGAAGATTTTTGGCTTTAACTATCTCCAGCTTATTTAATTTCACCCTGAGATCTATCCGAACTTTTTTATCTTCCTCCGAAATCGCCCCGATGGCCGCTCTCTTTTCAATATCTCCAATCGCTTCAGAAATCAGATTCAACTCCTGATTTTGGACAGTTTTAACTTCCGCTCTCCACTTCTTAATCTCCGCTTTAATACTTTTAAGAATGGAAGCCAGCAGCTCATCATATCTGCCGCCAAAAGAAGGAGCAGCCAACACACTTTGAACTATATTTCGCATCCTTTGGTCCTCCAGCCAAGAGTTAAACAGTTTAAATGGAATTGGGCCATAGTCAAGAGGGTTACAAAGAAGGGAAATAGGACAATGGTCCGAGGCACCTCTATCATGAACTTCTGCTTTAGCAGTCGGCCACCGATTTAAAAAGGAGTCACACACTAAGAACCTGTCTAACTTGCTGAATTTAACATTAGCATGGCCAGAGATATATGTAAACTTACCCCCTGACAAGGCATATTCGAAGAGACCAGCACTGGAGATAAAATCATTAAAGGCCACTGTAGCTCCCCTGTCAAAATTTGAGTTGACTCTTTCTGTTTCGCCTCGAACATCATTAAAGTCCCCAAACAGAACCCACATATCATCCATTTGAGAGATCAGATTCAGTAATTCCGCCTATAAAATTCTTCTATTTCTGGCTTCATTAGGCGCGTGGATATTAATCAAATTCAACCGTTCCTCCATTCCAGCAATATTACCCGAAACCAAAAGGAACCGCTGGTTTTTCATAATAAAATCATCAATAAAAAGATCAGGATTCCAAAGCAAAGCCAATCCACCTGATCTCCCTACTGAGTCAACCGACGCAGCTTTCAGCTTAGTGTTGTCCCAAAAACACCGAAGATTCCCTTCCGTCAGACCCGATCGATGGGTCTCTTGGAGGCCAATAACATCCGCTTTCAAATTCTTTTTAAGCTTCTTCACCCAATTGCCCTTACTAATTGAGGATACTCCATTCATATTAATCGAGATATAATTCATTGGCAACCCTTTTTTATTGCTTCCCCATTAACCAACTTCCTCACATGGTTCTCGAACCCGATTACTTCAATACCCATAACGATTCCAACTTCCATAGTCTCTGCAACCTCCTGTTCTAACTCTGCGGCACTATCGTCTTCAGACTGATCATCCACCTCTACATCCCCCATATTAAGCCTCCTCGATTTCACCTCTTCCCCCTTATTAATTTCAGCTTCCATTCTAAAGATTTCCTCAATGTTGAATGGGTCTGAAGACTCATCCTCACCTACCACATTATTTAGATCGGGGGTAATAAATTCTTGGGCTCCTACATTCTTTTTGGGTTTAAACTTATTGGGCCTCAAGGTGATATAACTGGGCCGGTGTAACACCCGTCTAACTATTTAACGATTTTCGTTTAATTTGCGAAAATAGGCATGACATTAGATGTAAATACTGTCGAATAATACGGGTGAATTAAAACTTTTACAATTTGAAAATAATACCAATTATTATATACAGAATTGCCGTTTAAAAGTAACGACGAAACAAAGTGTGCGGAAGCTTGTTTCTCATTCGTGTTCGGTCCTTCCAAGAGCTTGATCTTCATCTGGGTTCGCTTGGTATTTTTCCTGTGATCAAAACCAATGCAAAAGTTAGTTTTGATGCTTAAATAATAGGTTAAACAAGTTCTAAACAACAAACCATGCGATAAACGAAGAATTTCCAGATTTGTAGTCTGTCGCGGGCCGCGACAGACTTAACATCATCTTACGCGGGCCGCGACGTCTTGTCGCGGCGGATTTAGGCCCCTCTGTCGCGTGTCGCGAGGGTGCACTTTTTCCAGCAGGTTTCCTTCTGAAACCTGCATTTTGCCAGCTATAAGTTTAGTCGAAATACGAACTTTAAAGTGCCATAACTTTCATTCTACTTATCCGTTTTACGCGATTCTTTTTCCTACGCGACCGTAATTTAATTCTCCATCGTATGGAGTTAAAATCCGACATCCGGATTAACAAAATTCCAGACTTTTATTTCTTCGGTTTATTACCCTTTTTGCCAAATTTTGACCCGTTCGATTTTTATCAAACAAACTTATTTGTTTGACCCCTATTTCTCATGAACCCCTTAAGTCCAATATTACCTATCATATTAGGTTCTAATTACGGATTTCTACGCATTATTAACCCATTTTTACTTATAGTCTTATTTTGACCCGTTAAGGGTATTTACGTCCTTTTAGGCATAAATCTCGCTCATTCATTTTTAGCACCATATTTTCACATTGGTTCTCAAATGGTCTTCCACCACAATTATATTTGTGGTGGATTTGATGTAGTAGACTATTTATGTCGCGTTTTACCTATCGGTTTGTCATTTTACGAAAAAGACTCATTCTTAGGCATTTGACCACAAAGATTTATGCCTATAACCTTGATGCTTATCTAAGGATTACAAGATTATAATACGTGATTCCCAAACCACCCATAAGAGCCGTTTGCCTGATTTGCCCATCAAAGACACATTTATCAACATTAGTCCCTCATTTATGATGAAGGACTTTCACTACTATGATGATCAAAATCGCACTTTTAAAATATATTCTCATTGATGCGCACCTGTCTCGCTTTTATTATCACATATTCTATGGACGCAATTAACCAAATCGTTAATCGCTCCTGTTAACACAAGACTTAACGACCATATTAATCGATATTGTCAAATGGTGTTATCACACCATTTGACCCGTTTGGCCTATAAGACCAAACATTTTCATAAGTAGCAAAATATGGTTATTAATTACCAATTTGTTCATCCGACCCATTTCGGATTTTTTTGCCACTAGACCCCTTTTTCTCTTAAACTCTTTTCTTATATTTTTACCCATTCGGCTTACGCCATGGGTGCCCCTTTTTAACTACAATTTGCTTCAGTCGATACTTGACTAAATTTCCATTTTCACCCAATTTCCCATTACTAGTTACGCTATAAGGTAACCTTAAGAAAAACTCTTCAACTTTTAACCAATTCATGACTAGTTTACCATTTTGCTTCTTTCACCATTAATCATGGTTTAAAACGTTTCTATTTGTTCCGACCCAATTCGTTTCGTGTCGGAACCCATAATTCGAACCTAATCCTTTGTCGTATTTATCGCCTATAAAATAAACACGTATACTACAAGTAGGTGTAAGTTTTACTTACCTTGCATCCGAAACATGCTTTTACTTCACACTTGATTCGTTTGACCCGCTCACTCATCAAGCTTCCACCTAGCTCGTTAGGCGTCAAACTATCATCATAATTCATAAGATGGTTAGATTAGTCATTATCAATTATGACTACTCCATCTAACGGGTCTTATGTCGACTTTATCACTTGATTAAATCATTGGTTAGTTTGACTTCCTAGAAGTCAATTGATCTATCAACATACTCAAATGCACACTTCACATGGAATTTCAACATTTTAGCTTCGTTTAGGCATTTTAACAAACACCTAGTGGGCATAATTTTACATATTTACTAACTAGTTCATAACTAGTTATTTTTACCAAAATTTACACCACAAATCAAACCTCTATGTCTAGTGTTCATGAACTACACATCATATTTTCAGAAATCAGTTTATATGCATCAATTTACACTAGATTAGCATTCTACATCCTAGTGTTCATCATTTTCTCACAAAACCCATGAATCACCTTCAATGTGTTCATGAAATTTTTCAGAATTTAACCATGATTTCACATGTTATTGTCTAGGTTTTACTCCTAGACACCATATCAACCCTATTCTACCCAAATAGCAAACATGCAACATCAATATTCAGATTTCCCAATTTCATGAGAATTTCAAACAGAGAATTAACACCAAATTTTACATACCTTGTAACCCCCTTGTGATGAGGATCACCGATCTATGCTCAATTTTCGATTTGGAGCTGATTTGAACCCTCAATCTGATCAATTTTGACATGCTCTAGGGTTTGGTGGGGAGCATATGTCGCCCCCTGTGTTCTTGTTCGACCAGACCTCACAAATGAGGTGTTTTGTTTTGTTTTTAATTAAAATT
Organism: Helianthus tuberosus; assembly: GCA_030545235.1. Taxonomy (NCBI): domain Eukaryota; kingdom Viridiplantae; phylum Streptophyta; class Magnoliopsida; order Asterales; family Asteraceae; genus Helianthus; species Helianthus tuberosus. The sequence continues at coordinate 34,220,213 of CM060447.1, read as the reverse complement.
AATAATATAAGTTTCAATTTTAACAACATTGGCCCCTCTAATTTGATTAGTTAATTAAGTAGGACACAACCTACTTATTTCCAACAATATTCCCCACTTGGGGTGTTACAAGTCTACCCCCCTTAAAGAGGTTTCGTCCTCGAAACCTTTTCTTACATAATTCATTGAGTTTAACTCAATGTATTCAATTCGAGAAATCTTTTAAACATTACTTATACTTTTATCCAATAGTTTGTATTACCAGAAAAGTATGGTAACATCTTTTTGGTTATTAATTGTCTACATAACTCATACGACATAGTGCGACTTGAAACATCGTAATCTCGTTATTTCCACTAGTTTAGTTAACTTAGCGATATCCATCGCTATATATTATTGAATTCTTTATGAATCCGTTATTTTGACCCATTTAAAGGTCTTTAGTGAAATCTTTCACTTTTAGCAACCATTTCTTTTGTTTTCATTCTCATTTATTCGATTCAGTTATATTGAATCCACCGCTTACAAGCGACCAATTTTATTTAAATGACCTTAACCGGTCTCACTAACTAGACTTATTAGTCCAGTTACTTTTTACCACTCGCTTGGTTATAATGTGATTCTACTTTCACATTGCATTTCTTGACCGTGATCGTGTCACATCATGTTTAATTTATATTGACCTTTTATTTTTCGAAAATATCTCTTTTCGAATATGTCATCTTGCGCCTATCAGTGTCAAGGCTTGTATCTTTTATGCTTACTATTTAAATTCCTATTAGAATTTATGTTTGTAAATACGTTATTTCTTACTAAAACCGAAGTTTTAGTTTCAGGATCTTCTCTTTAACTTTTGTCAATTACCCATACCAGGATATTGACAACCCATAATTTATTGTTTTCCGTTCTTAGTTTTATACGGGGAATCGTAACAAGTTCCCTTACCTCACACTATCGACCCGTAGGTTCCTTCACTTAACCTCGTAGGCTATTTTCCTTAGGCTTTCACCTCTTTGAGGCGAGGCCCTTATGATCCTTTTGCTTCAATTTATGACCCGTGGGTCAATTTGGCCCCGTAGACCCTTGCTCTAATTAACATCCTGTAGGTTATGATGATCCCGTAGATCATCTTTTATTCTAGTCTTTATTCAATTGACTATTTATACATATATAGCTTTAAAGCATCCTTTGTTATGTTTGGAATCATTTAATTTTTACTTTTGAACTTTAGTTGACCTTGACCGTAGTCTAAGGTGTAGGATCGTTGTTTGACCCGACTGAGTCGTTCAGAAGAGTTTTACATCCAGTTTAAAGGCGGAATCAGTAAACCGGACACGAAAAACAGCTTGTACTCTTAATCTGTTGCTTGTATTGATAATAACAATGTTTACAACCTGAACAGAAATTGGCAGCACTTCGTTACCTGCACAATGATCTCAACCGTTCCGTTTGAAATGTGACACACACATCCCTATATATAGACAAGACCCTTCCATTTGAACTTGGTTCAAACGGAACCCTATGGTTTCAAACTTTGAACTCAAACGGAACCCTATTTCAAACGGAACCCTTGTTCAAACTATGGTTTCAAACGGAACCCTCTAAAACACTTCCTAAATCACTAAATAAAACTCTATATTGACCCATATTGACCTAAGACTTAATGTAGACGAAGTCAACAGACATTCCGTGCACTAACAGACTCCCCCTTGGATGTTGACGTAGTCTTCAGCAATCTTCAGCACCTGAGTCTTCGGTCTTGGTCTTTTCTCTAACTCTGTCTTTTTGAACAGAATCCCGGTGGATCTGTCTTCAACTTCAGCTTTTCCTCTTTTCTTCATCAGGCTCCCCCTTTCGTCAAGCTTCCATGCTTTGGGATCGACACCTTGCTTTCCGTATACAAGCTCCCCCTTGCTTTGAGCTCGTCTTCAGACTCCCCCTTAGACTCAGCTTCCGGGATCGTAGTCTGGAATCTCATCTGCAATCACTCAAACATTTATAAGTAACAGCATTTCAAATTTCAACTATTCAGGAATTGTAACCTGGCTCACTCAAACATTCTAAACAAACAATTTTCATGAATTTGGCAGTTTCATCGAATCGAATCGGAAACTAGCTCTGTAACAATATAAGCATTCAAATCCCCCACAGTTAATCATCCAAGTCCAAACTAATGACCTTGGAGATATCACAAACTGTTTTTGAAATTTTTGAATTTAATTCAAGTTTCAAATTAATGAACTTGTTTTATTTTCAGAAACACAATCAGCTTACTTAAATTTTGAAACTCAGCATTTCAGACATCAGTTGTCGAAAATAAAGTAGAATCAAAAATCTTTTTGTATTTACTGAAAATATAAAGCAGTAAAGAAATATGTACAAACATATTTACAGACAATATTTTTGTTTGAGTATGCGTCAGAGGATCATATCAGCTTTTGACAAATCACAAGTACCGTTGAGCTTAATTTTCACATTAAGTATTAAACAATTCACTTAGATTGTCGATATACTGATCCACTTAAATTTTCACACAAATTTCAACTGATTTAGGATACGAATTAGGTGTTTTAAGAACTTAAACTCATTCATGTGTCCCACCTCTTGAATATACTCCCATATCCAGAATCCCAATAATCAGTCTTACAGGTGAGTATACTACAATGATATCTGTATATAAATTAGGTATGCGAGGGCCGAGGGATCTCAGGTCGATACTTCCGTATACGCAGAGAGATATCAGCTTCGACTTTTCGGTGTGTCCCCTTTAGAGGATCTTTTTGTTTACAACAGCAGCATATATCAATTTTAATTGTTTCAGCATGCTGAGGGTTTAATGCTGTGTTTCAAGCATTTCAGCAAGTATTAGCCAGGGACTAGGTCAGAACTACCGTTCAGCAGAAGTCCCGGAATAATACCCCAGACATCATTGAGTATAAAGACCTAGTATATCAGATTATGAGACCTTTCAAACGAGATTTCAGGGGTTACCTATATATCCAAGTAGTGTTCCCCACGAAATAAGTAAGTTTGAATTTAGGTTTATATCCCGAAAAAGTTTACTAAATGTATAAAAACCTACCGACACATCCACAGTGAGATCGTTTAACACATTTAAACTTTCCATTTCTTTAGCGTACTGTAACTGTCTACTGATGTACTATCATTTCCTCTTTTTACGCAAAAACTCAATTTTTGAATTTTATCATGTTTTTGACTTTTTCAAATTTTCAAATGTTTTTGTATTTTCTAACAATATTACTCCCCCTAAAATGCAAAATCATATAAAGAAAATTTGACAACCAACACTGATAGCTTTGTCTCGCCATCCATTTTCTGCTAAAAGTGTACTGATTTGCAGAAAATCTAACATACCCCCATGATTTACAACACATTGATTTTTACAGTTTGAAAACCGTTTTTCAATCTGGTGAAAGTAATTATGTTTGTTCAGCCGTGAGGGTTTCGGCATATTCAATCAACACATATTTTTTGTATTTTTGAATATTTGACAAAAATTAAAAAACAAACATATTTTTGGTTTTTCAAATTTTTCAATTTTTAGGGTTTTTGAAATATTGTTTATTTATTTACAGAAAACATATAAACTTCCTGTTTCAACCAACACAGGATCCAGCAGCCTCCTCTCCTTGTCGTGCCAGGCTGCTCCAACTTCCATTCTCACAATCTTCAGATTTGTTGAGCACCTGCACATTCAAACTACTTGATTACTTGAACAATTTAGCCCAGGTCTGTTGAACCTTAGGCATTTCAACACAATAGTTTTCATTCAATGCTGGAAATTCTTTGTCATTTTTCACAAAAACTTTCTCAATTTTAACTTCAACATTCTCATCTTTTACCAAATCAACATATTTCTTAACACTCCATGTTTGACCTTTTGGTGTTCCTCGTTTGTAAAAATGTGAAACTTTTTGAACATTTTGATTTTGAACAACAACTCTTGGTTTCCAAAACTCTTGAGGTTTTGTCATATCAACTGTGGTTTTCCAACTTTGTGTTGTTCTAAATCTGGGTGTGTGAGAATTCCAGGTCTGTCTTGAATCGAACCTGTTCTGGTTTGATTTCCAATTTTGATTTGAAGCAAACTTGTTTGTATTGAACCTCCAAGTTTGTTTCGAATCAAATTTGGTTGACCTTTGTCTCACATTCTCAGATTTTTGTTTCTCAGCATCAAACTTCTTTTTGTCAACATCCACAGGTTTTAGATTAGGACACTTGCGTGCAAGATGTCCTTTTTGATCACATTTGAAACATGTTCTCATGGACACATCTTTGACCTGTGGTTGTTGCTTTTGCTTTTTAGCAAAGAATTCATCATTAGACTGTTTCATTTTGAATTCTTTTTCTTTTTCTAAACTGCCTCCTTGAACAAAACTCATTTTTGTCTGAAAATTCGGCATTTCATTTTTGTTTCGATGTTGTTTCTTCTTATAACCCAACCCAGCCTTCATGTTCTTCTTTTTGAAACCAGGTTTGTTATACGAACCTCTATGACTCTTACCGACAAACTTTGAAATCTCAGACTTCTCAATCTCAACCATTTTGAAAACTTTGTCAACCTTTTCTGAAATCACATTCTGAATCGGGAATACAACATCTAAGAATAATTTGTCCGATCCAATCATGGTATAAACCAATCCTTTTGAATCATCATTCAAACTTTTCTCAGATTTTGTGTTTTTCAGATAACCATCATGAAGATTACCTTCATCTTCATCCTGTGATTCAGATTTACCTGTATCAACCGACTCTTCTTTCAACACACTTTCAACGACTTTACCTACCACCTCTGAATCATGAGAATCATCAGATTTGGAATAGGTTATGTCAATATTGTCTGGCAATTGGTCTACCATGTTGAAATCTTTTTCGACCTTTTCCTCATCATAAAATGCAAATTTTCCCGGTGGTGGAACTTGATGAAACTCTGAGCCAATACCTTTCTTGTTCTGCTCAGACTCACCCTCACCCGGTTTTATATTGAAAATTCTTTCAAGCACATATGACGACACGTGGTAACTCTTTAACTTGTTATTATCCTGTTCTAAATCAGCAATCTGTCGCTTTAGCTTAGCAACATCCTCAATATAGGAATTAACAACATCTTGTTTTATAGAATACATTCGTTTAAGCTCTTTGGTTGTTTCAGACATATAATTCATTCTTGATTGAGCATATTTCATTTCATCTTTTACTTTATCATATGACTCTTTTGTAATGTGATATGGTAATTTCATTGAGTCATATTCCTTTTTCATTTCTTGACAAGCAATTTCCTTTTGTTCACATTCATTTGTCATTTTCAAAACATTTTCTTTCAAAACTTCATTTTCTTTCTCTAATTTGTTACATTTTTCTGAAAGTTTTTCATCATTTTCTTTAAAAACTTTTTCTTTTTCTAGCATTTCTTTGCATTTTTCTTTGAAAATCTTTTCAATTTTTGTGAACTCAAGATCTCTTGTTCTAAATTGCTCATCTTTTTCAGTACAAGCTCTGCACGGTTCCATGCATTTCTTGCACTTATCAATTATTTTCAAATTTTCAGAATCAGAATTTACCTCAGTGATTGGCACTTCGGTGTTTTCAGCAACCTCTGTCTGCTCAGCAACATTCTGCTTTTCTTCAACACCTACTTCATCACCAACATCACCAACTTCCAAATTCTCATTCTTTTCTTCTTTCTCTTCTTTCTTCACCTCTTCTTCAAACTGCTGTTCTTCAATAACAGCTTTCTTATCCTCTTCATTCACAGCTACAACTTCAACAGTTTCTGCTTTAACCTCTTCAGCAATTTTCTTCAGATTTTCCACCATTTCTTCAACATTCTTCTTCATCCTCTCTTCATCCCTTTTTCTCAGACATGATAACATGGCATATCTGATATCCTTTTCATATTGCTTAGCATATTTGTCATCTTTCAATACTCTTCTATAGTATTCAGCTCTTAACGGGACTGCAAGAAGAACATCATCGAAGATTATGTCTTTCTTGGGAACAACCGGTTCTCCTTCTCTGTTATAGTAGCATTCTCTCTTTTTATCCCATCGTTTGCTACCAACAACCATCTCATACTCCTCCTGCATATCATCCATTCTATTTAAAACGACGTTTCTTTCTCTGTAAGTCTTCTCACTTAAGATCTCTTCCCGAGTTTTCTCTTTGATCTCAAGTTTTTCTTCATAGACTTCAGCAATGTCTTTGTCTTTGTTTTCATCTTTAATTTCAGCAACAAGAACAAACTTTCTTTCTTCTGTCATAGCTCTCCCGTGAGCTGTTTTACGAACATTTTCTAAGCTATCTTCTTCTGGACAAACTGTGCTCCAGTCAAATCCTTCATCATCGTGAATTACAAAACAAGCTCTTGATTTGGGTTTATCTTCAATCAACCTAGGTTCTTCTCTGCTTCGATGATAGATTGCCTTTCGATAATAATCATCGTTGAAAGGACGTTCACTTCCTTCACCAACTTCAGAATTTCTGCATTCTCTCTTGAAATGACCCTTTTGCTTGCATTTGAAGCAGGTCACTTTGGATTTGTCGAATCCAAGCTTTGTTGACGCACCTCCAAGAGATTGTTTCCCAGTAATCTCCATATACCTCTGAGCTCTTCGAATACAACTAGCTAAACACCAACGGATGTCAATGAGTTCCATCTCTTCCGGATCAATCTGATCATAGTCTTCTTTGGTCAATTCGGAATTTCCAATTTTGCCAGCTACAAGACCTTCATATGACTCCAAAACAGATGCAAGAAAACTCATTTGCTGCTTCGCTGCATTGATGCTCATTGCAGGAGAATTTTTCAGCTTAAGAGCAATGTTACACAAAATTTCTTCAGAATCATCAGAATTTGTCTTTGAAGATGAAGATGAATGATATCCAGAATGATGACTTGTTGATGTTGTTTGTGGTTCTTTCATCTTTTCACCACTGAATGCTGTTTTAGGTGAACCAACACCTTTGTCAGAAAGCACACTGCTTTTGTAGTACAAGCCAACGTTCTGTTGATGTGAAGAATCAGTCATCTTGTTTTGCTTTTGTAGTTCCAGATCATGACTTTCAATCTTTTCAAACAAAGCATCAAGAGTAATATTATCATACACATCATCATTTTTCAAAATAAAAACAAACGTTTGCCACTGATCAGCTCGTGGTAACGCTTCAATCACTTTGTCAATCAATTCCTCTCTTGTTTTGTTTATCTCTAATCTTTCCAATTCAATTTTTAGATGACAAAATCTCTCAATCATTTGCCTCACCGACTCTCCTTTTATGTTATCAAACAGATCAAATTCTTTCTTTAATAAAGCAATTTTGTTCTTTTTAATCTGTTTACCCCCTTCAGCTTTAACACGTAAAGCTTCCCAGACAGACTTAGATGACCCGTCATGAGTTAGTAAAGCAAAAATATCGTTTCTGATTGCGGACTGGATCAATGCTATCATTCTCTGTTCAGCTCCGTATTCAGCTTTATCCTCTCTAGTAAACTGCTTGAATACAAGATCTTTGCCTTTATCGTCTTTTGGTTTTTCATACCCATATTCCAAACAAAACCAACTTTCATGAGCATACGCCTTTGCCCAGTTGAGAAAGCGTTCTTTCCACCAGGTATAATCCTCAATGCTATCAAGAGCTGGTGGCTTTGAATTTGTTCCGTAGAAGTTATCATGCTTGATGTTTTCATTTAGCGCCTTCGTGATGGTTTTTGGTGTAACATTTGTAGCCTCAGACGATTCGGTTGCGAACGCGTTGTAAAACGTGTTGAAGAATTCCTCAGCCATGATGTAAACCTTGAATCACCTGCACAAACAAATACACAATCAGTTTAAAACGAACTGAATATGTAAACGTGCGTGTTTGTGAAATCAATCTAAGACCCGTGTCAAAGATTTGCGGATTCAATCCAAAGTTGTTCAAGTAAAATCACTAAACGAATAAGCCGATTAATCAATGAACAAAGTTGGACTTATTAATACTCAAAGATGATTGGGTATCCGCACAGGTTGCACAAACTGACACTTAAACAATCACGTGTAATACTAAATTCAATTAATATACAATATCGAAACCACAATATCAATGAACACTTTATCTTACACAGATAATCATGCAAGACAAAAAATATCTGACAAAACCTTATGCTCTCATTGGACCATTAGAATGAAATCACATGATTAATCTGACATCACTTTTAAAATTCATATGCACATGTTGACCGAATATATTGACTGACAATACTTAGTTTCAATTCAATTTATTCAAGAACAACTAATTGTAATCTCATGAATGACTCGATTTAATATCTTGAAAATCTCGAACCAATTTAATATCAATTAAATCTCACTGGACCCCCAAAATCACTAATCCGACAAAATCAATATCAAATGTAATCACATATATTTCTGATTACATCGACTGACTCAATACATGTGATTTATATTCCCAACCAACTGACAGCCTTGATAAAATGTTTTACACTTTTCAAAATTCACTGTTTCAAACTGTCATGTTATGATTCAAACGGTAATGTGATTGTTCAAACTGTCAGATCTGTTTGATTTCAAACGATAGTTCAAACGGCAGATGTTCAAACAACAAACATTTCAAACGGTAGACTCAAACGACAGACATTTTTCAAACGGGAGGGTCTGATATCAGCAATTTCAAACGACAGATCTGAAACGGAAGCCTTTGTTTCAAACGACAGATCTGAAACGGAAGCCTTTGTTTCAAACGACAGATCTGGTGACGTCAGCAATTTCGCGAAAAATTCAAACGGTACGAACGATTTCAGTTAGTTTTAGGTCGATTTATGATTCCAAACTTTCAAGGATTAGTTATTAGTCAATTTCGTTCGATATATGATCGTTTCAAGTCATTTTAACCACGAGAACAGTTCAAATCAGAAAAGAAAGGTAGAAGTGAGATAATCCGATGATTTTCAGCTGTATTCGGTATGAACTCCTCGTCCTGAGCTCTGATACCACTTGTAGGATCGTTGTTTGACCCGACTGAGTCGTTCAGAAGAGTTTTACATCCAGTTTAAAGGCGGAATCAGTAAACCGGACACGAAAAACAGCTTGTACTCTTAATCTGTTGCTTGTATTGATAATAACAATGTTTACAACCTGAACAGAAATTGGCAGCACTTCGTTACCTGCACAATGATCTCAACCGTTCCGTTTGAAATGTGACACACACATCCCTATATATAGACAAGACCCTTCCATTTGAACTTGGTTCAAACGGAACCCTATGGTTTCAAACTTTGAACTCAAACGGAACCCTATTTCAAACGGAACCCTTGTTCAAACTATGGTTTCAAACGGAACCCTCTAAAACACTTCCTAAATCACTAAATAAAACTCTATATTGACCCATATTGACCTAAGACTTAATGTAGACGAAGTCAACAGACATTCCGTGCACTAACATAAGGTTTCATTTGTTTACTTTCGGACTATCCTTCCGACTTTACGACTTCTAGCGTCATTTACATGTCGATTTGTCTTACGCTTACCATTACTCGGTTCATACTTATACTCCTTTACCACCCATTACCCGGGTCCTTCTATCTTATTGTTTTTAGCCTTCCGGTTTCACCGGTTTGCGTTTTCCTATTTTATTAAGCGGTATTCCTTAATTGACTCGTTTGATTCATTTTGGGTGAATTTTCATCACTTATGAATATCGAACTTCATTTTTTTATTTGACCCGTCCAACTTTGAAATGGTTGAACCTAATTCCCAAAATTTATGTTTGCGAAAATTCTTGTCATCTTTTAGTCATGACTCATATTCCGAGTCTTTTGACTTTCTATTTCGCGTTCCTGTTTCTCAGTCTACGCATGTGTTTAAATCCTTACCCACCAACCGGGTGTTTTACCGAAGTCGTTATTATTGCAACCCTTACGGTATGCATTATGACTTCGTTTCGCTTTTATATTCCTACTTTGTTCTCAAATTTGATGATTTACAACATCGGCCCGTTAAGAGTCATATTCGCATTCTCCGGGTTCGAGTGTAAGCACACCCCTCCCAATTGCATACCTCAATCCTTTTACATTAATCTTTGTCCCTTCACTCGGGCTCATCATCCTAGTGTAATACGCTTCCGTCACCCGGCTGTGCGTTTACATTATTATCAAATACTTTGCTCATTTGATTCATTTGGGTACCTTTAAGTTAATCCCATTCACCCCGCCCTTACTACATCGGATGTAAACGTGTCTGCCATAAGAAGTTCACGGTATCATATGCCACTACTTACTTGGCCAGAGTAAGCGATTAACACATGATACACATGACCTTTTTATAGTTTTCACATCACGCCCTATGTAAGTAACGCCTCTATTTGTTTCTCTTGGAAACAATATCCCGAATACATTTTCTATTCGGGTTTTTCCAAGTTTTTTTTAATCTATATATGCAACTTTCAATTTCTACTTATTTGTTGCATATTACTATTTGTGCGATTATTTAAAATGTGCACCTGGTAATGTTTGCCCCGACGGGCGTTCCTTGCCATTAACCTTGTTCGCGGTCGTTACGCGATTTAGTCCTCGGTGAGCATGCTCCTTTTGTCATACTTCGGACCGTTCCATCATCATATCCACAATTCGTTTGACTCTCGTCGTCTTCAAACGCGAGTGTCCTTCAATTAAAATATTCACAAAAAGTTAGTAACGTCAACTTCAATAATCGCCCGTATTATAATACAAGGCTTTTTCTACTATACGCGTCAACGCGCGTATTTTCGTCAACTATTTCAATCATTTTAATTGGGGTAACGTGTATCACACGATAGCCCTATGTGTTGTTTACAACACTTAAGCATGCTAAACTATTAACATACTTGTACTTACCGGATTTGCGATCAAGCCTCGAACCGAACACCAATCTTTATTAAGAGCATAAGGTTTAAGTCCAAGCATAGTTTTCCAACCATACTTGAATCTCTTAAACCAAGGCTCTGATACCAACTTGTAACACCCGTCTAACTATTTAATGATTTTCGTTTAATTTGCGAAAATAGGCATGGCATTAGATGTAAATACGGGTGAATTAAAACTTTTACAATTTGAAAATAATACCAATTATTATATACAGAATTGCCGTTTAAAAGTAACGACGAAACAAAGTGTGCGGAAGCTTGTTTCTCATTCGTGTTCGGTCCTTCCAAGAGCTTGATCTTCATCCGGGTTCGCTTGGTATTTTTCCTGTGATCAAAACCAACGCAAAAGTTAGTTTTGATGCTTAAACAATAGGTTAAACAAGTTCTAAACAACAAACCATGCGATAAACGAAGAATTTCCAGATTTGTAGTCTGTCGCGGGCCGCGACAGACTTAACATCATCTTACGCGGGCCGCGACGACGTGTCGCGTGTCGCGGCGGATTTAGGCCCCTCTGTCGCGTGTCGCGAGGGTTCACTTTTTCCAGCAGGTTTCCTTCTGAAACCTGCATTTTGCCAGCTATAAGTTTAGTCGAAATACGAACTTTAAAGTGCCATAACTTTCATTCTACTTATCCGTTTTACGCGATTCTTTTTCCTACGCGACCGTAATTTAATTCTCCATCGTATGGAGTTAAAATCCGACATCCGGATTAACAAAATTCCAGACTTTTATTTCTTCGGTTTATTACCCTTTTTGCCAAATTTTGACCCGTTCGATTTTTATCAAACAAACTTATTTGTTTGACCCCTATTTCTCATGAACCCCTTAAGTCCAATATTACCTATCATATTAGGTTCCAATTACGGATTTCTACGCATTATTAACCCATTTTTACTTATAGTCTTATTTTGACCCGTTAAGGGTATTTACGTCCTTTTAGGCATAAATCTCGCTCATTCATTTTTAGCACCATATTTTCACATTGGTTCTCAAATGGTCTTCCACCACAATTATATTTGTGGTGGATTTGATGTAGTAGACTATTTATGTCGCGTTTTACCTCTCGGTTTGTCATTTTACGAAAAAGACTCATTCTTAGGCATTTGACCACAAAGATTTATGCCTATAACCTTGATGCTTATCTAAGGATTACAAGATTATAATACGTGATTCCCAAACCACCCATAAGAGCCGTTTGCCTGATTTACCCATCAAAGACACATTTATCAACATTAGTCCCTCATTTATGATGAAGGACTTTCACTACTATGATGATCAAAATCGCACTTTTAAAATATATTCTCATTGATGCGCACCTGTCTCGCTTTTATTATCACATATTCTATGGACGCAATTAACCAAATCGCTAATCGCTCCTGTTAACACAAGACTTAACGACCATATTAATCGATATTGTCAAATGGTGTTATCACACCATTTGACCCGTTTGGCCTATAAGACCAAACATTTTCATAAGTAGCAAAATATGGTTATTAATTACCAATTTGTTCAACTGACCCATTTCGGATTTTTTTGCCACTAGACCCCTTTTTCTCTTAAACTCTTTTCTTATATTTTTACCCATTCGGCTTACGCCACGGGTGCCCCTTTTTAACTACAATTTGCTTCAGTCGATACTTGACTAAATTTCCATTTTTACCCAATTTCCCATTACTAGTTACGCTATAAGATAACCTTAAGAAAAACTCTTCAACTTTTAACCAATTCATGACTAGTTTACCATTTTGCTTCTTTCACCATTAATCATGGTTTGAAACGTTTCTATTTGTTCCGCCCCAATTCGTTTCGTGTCGGAACCCATAATTCGAACCTAATCCTTTGTCGTATTTATCGCCTATAAAATAAACACGTATACTACAAGTAGGTGTAAGTTTTACTTACCTTGCATCCGAAACATGCTTTTACTTCACACTTGATTCGTTTGACCCGCTCACTCATCAAGCTTCCACCTAGCTCGTTAGGCGTCAAACTATCATCATAATTCATAAGATGGTTAGATTAGTCATTATCAATTATGACTACTCCATCTAACGGGTCTTATGTCGACTTTATCACTTGATTAAATCATTGGTTAGTTTGACTTCCTAGAAGTCAATTGATCTATCAACATACTCAAATGCACACTTCACATGGAATTTCAACATTTTAGCTTCGTTTAGGCATTTTAACAAACACCTAGTGGGCATAATTTTACATATTTACTAACTAGTTCATAACTAGTTATTTTTACCAAAATTTACACCACAAATCAAACCTCTATGTCTAGTGTTCATGAACTACACATCATATATTCAGAAATCAGTTTCTATGCATCAATTTACACTAGATTAGCATTCTACATCCTAGTGTTCATCATTTTCTCACAAAACCCATGAATCACCTTCAATGTGTTCATGAAATTTTTCAGAATTTAACCATGATTTCACATGTTATTGTCTAGGTTTTACTCCTAGACACCATATCAACCCTATTCTACCCAAATAGCAAACATGCAACATCAATATTCAGATTTCCCAATTTCATGAGAATTTCAAACAGAGAATTAACACCAAATTTTACATACCTTGTAACCCCCTTGTGATGAGGATCACCGATCTATGCTCAATTTTCGATTTGGAGCTGATTTGAACCCTCAATCTGATCAATTTTGACATGCTCTAGGGTTTGGTGGGGAGCATATGTCGCCCCCTGTGTTCTTGTTCGACCAGACCTCACAAATGAGGTGTTTTGTTTTGTTTTTAATTAAAATTAATAATATAAGTTTCAATTTTAACAACATTGGCCCCTCTAATTTGATTAGTTAATTAAGTAGGACACAACCTACTTATTTCCAACAATATTCCCCACTTATTAACTAGGTTAAACGTTCCTAATTAAATTAGTGGGTTTTGGGAATCTATGACCAAGTTTAGTTTAAGTCCCGTTAACTCGGGCCTTCTACAATTTTATTTCCCAAACACATTCTTTTTTCTCTTTTTATTAATATTAGATTTAGTTATATAAATTCTAATATTTTATGGCTTAACTTTTACCACTAACGGTTCTTTAGCCGTCTTTTAGTGTTAACGTGGTTTGATTACCAAACCCGTTTTTGGGGTGTTACAAGTCTACCCCCCTTAAAGAGGTTTCGTCCTCGAAACCTTTTCTTACATAATTCATTGAGTTTAACTCAATGTATTCAATTCGAGAAATCTTTTAAACATTACTTATACTTTTATCCAATAGTTTGTATTACCAGAAAAGTATGGTAACATCTTTTTGGTTATTAATTGTCTACATAACTCATACGACATAGTGCGACTTGAAACATCGTAATCTCGTTATTTCCACTAGTTTAGTTAACTTAGCGATATCCATCGCTATATATTATTGAATTCTTTATGAATCCGTTATTTTGACCCATTTAAAGGTCTTTAGTGAAATCTTTCACTTTTAGCAACCATTTCTTTTGTTTTCATTCTCATTTATTCGATTCAGTTATATTGAATCCACCGCTTACAAGCGACCAATTTTATTTAAATGACCTTAACCGGTCTCACTAACTAGACTTATTAGTCCAGTTACTTTTTACCACTCGCTTGGTTATAATGTGATTCTACTTTCACATTGCATTTCTTGACCGTGATCGTGTCACATCATGTTTAATTTATATTGACCTTTTATTTTTCGAAAATATCTCTTTTCGAATATGTCATCTTGCGCCTATCAGTGTCAAGGCTTATATCTTTTATGCTTACTATTTAAATTCCTATTAGAATTTATGTTTGTAAATACGTTATTTCTTACTAAAACCGAAGTTTTAGTTTCAGGATCTTCTCTTTAACTTTTGTCAATTACCCATACCAGGATATTGACAACCCATAATTTATTGTTTTCCGTTCTTAGTTTTATACGGGGAATCGTAACAAGTTCCCTTACCTCACACTATCGACCCGTAGGTTCCTTCACTTAACCTCGTAGGCTATTTTCCTTAGGCTTTCACCTCTTTGAGGCGAGGCCCTTATGATCCTTTTGCTTCAATTTATGATCCTTTTGCTTCAATTTATGACCCATGGCTTTCACCTCGATAACTTTCAAAGCCTCAGGACCCTCCTTTCTATGATTTTGAACCACATCACGGAAAGATCTACCCTCACTATGAACAGCCCCATAAATCAGAGGCTTAGTTTCCTTCGGCTGTATGTTTTCATTCTGGACTCCGACACTAGGCTCCTGTGGTCTAGAAAAAACGGACACCCGTTCCCTATTCTCCTGTAATCTTGAAAAGACAGAAACCCTATCACCAAATTTTTGTCCCTCAACCTTTGATCCGTCCCTTCTGAATTTAGCTAGGCTCACACCAATAATAGCTCCATCGATTCTAACTTCTTTAAGCTTCTCAATCCACCATAATGGATCCTTAATATTTGACAACTTAACAAAACCGAACCTATTCCCTGCTCTATCAGTCTTAAAAGGAACGAATAAGTCTTCCAGGTTGGTCAGATGCCCAAAAGCTCTCCAAAGAGAATCCCGAGAACAGGACTCCGGGAGATTGGAGATGAAGAACGACGTAGCATTGCGTAGTCTGAATTCTCTGTGGTTGAACAACTTCTCGCTTCTATACTCTTGATGATTTAAGATCGTTTTCCAGTTGTCTTTCTGATATTTCCATGTTCTCCTCCCCATAATCACTCCAAAACAAACAAAAGAACCAGAAGAACCACGGCCCTATAAGGTGTTAACGGGATTCGAACCAATCTAGCTTAACTATACTCAGATAGCCGCGATCGGTATCAGACCCACTAAGCCCTCAAGGAAACCAGGAAACTACTGAGGGAAAGGAGGGAGGGAGGAGCTCCGGCACAGGATATGAAAGAAGAAAAGCCGTCCCTTAGTGCGAATGGGAGAATCACCGGGTCAAGATAGGGAGAACGGTGCAAACCAGCTACTCACCAAGGTGTATAGCCAGGACCAAACTCACTATTCCGGAAGGGCTATCTCCGTCGAGCACACCGGCGACGGTTCGAGGGAGCCTAAGTCCAAAGAAAAGTTAGTTTATTACAACTGTTTTTTGAGAATTATATTATTAACGTAAGTAAATGCTAAGTCAAATATATACTATGAGGCCATACGTAATGGGGCTTTATAGGGGCGTAAAAGGTTTTGATAATGCCCTTACACCATCCTCATGGGCATTATAGGGGCATGAAGAGAGATGTGCATTTCTAGAATAATATCCAATAAGAAGGAAAAACAAGGAAACTAATAAATAAAAGGTCACTAAAAAGCCTTAACCATTACATGAAACATTATAATGGTGATGTAGCAAAAAATGCCTCTTAAGGGGCATTAACCATTACCCATGGTCTGAGACTGCGGGGAGTGGTGCCGTTGGTTGGGGTGGGGGAAGTCAGCCAACGCTGGCTAGCTCACTCCGTGCCAGCATTGGTTTGGCGTTGCCCAGCCAGCGTCGGTTTGAAGCCCGACGTTGGGGGGGGGGTTAAGCTGGCTAGCTGTGATTGGTCCTGGCTGGGGAAATCCGACCGTTGGGGCTAGCAGTTAGCCAAACGGCTAGTTAACTAAAAAAAATTATTTTTATACTCTATAAACACAATCCCTTTTTTATATTTTTACCACTTTCTCTACATCTTTACATCTTCTATCTCTATATTTTTATAAATTTAATCTGCATCCTATGCAGTGCATCCTTATAACTGTGGATACGACCCGACCGACCCTTTTGGATACCAAGAAACTCCGAACCCTAACCCGCCACAAAACCGTCAACCAACAAACCGACCTAGCGGCCCTTTCATCTACTCACCGGTTCCCGACCTAGAGGCCGTCGTGTCGTATATAGGAAACCGTGTTTACACGAATTTTCCATACGACGAATCATCTATTCCCGTCACTAACCTTTCCCAACCCGATTCGGTTCCCGAAACACAACTGCAAAACGTGAGCGGTTCGTCATCAAAACCCGCAAAAAAAGAAGTAAAAAAAAAACGGATGACGAGAAAGCCATAGCGGCCGCTCAACGAACACAATTAAAGTGGACGCCGCAAGAAGAAACCGTTTTGGCAAAATGTTATATCAACGAATCGCAAAATCCAATTGAATGTATTTTTTATATAACAATATTACTCTTTTAGTTTTAATATAATTTTTTATAATGCCTAATTTTTTTTGGAATAGGGAATTCACGACACCGCCAACTTTTTTGAGATTCCATTAAGAGATCCTTTCATAGGCAAATGAAAAGCGAGAAGGTGTATCGTGAAAATGATAGCCACTCGTCCAAGTGGGGTAACATAAATACACAAGTTACCGCGTTCAACGGATTTTTCCATAAGGCGAGACCTCTCCAAGGAGCGGTGATACGGAGGTGGACTTTATCAAGAACACCTTTATAGCATACAGAGACAACAAGAAGCATGAGTTCAAGTACATACATTGTTGGGATGTATGTAGGTACGCTTCTAAATGGGCGAGAGTTCCTACTACTAGCGAATCAACTTCATCCAAAAGAGCACGAACACCCTCGTCCCAAGCTCAGTCTGATGCTCGTGATCAAGAGCTTGATCTAAATTTGGATGATTTTTCTCCTCGCCCACTAGAGACACGTCAAAAAAGCGGGTTCAAAGAGGGAGATCGGGTTCGGCCCCTAGCTCGGCCTCGGGTAAAAATTTGTACACCGATCAGTTGGATGAAATTGTAACGAAAATCGACACATTCAATTTCATCCAACAACAAAGGATGGAGATTAAGAAAAATATGCAAGCCGCATACGATAAAAAACATATAACAAAGAAAGACGTGAGGATATGAAATTTCTCGCCATGAACGTCGACCATCTTAGCGGCCCAAAATTGGAATTGACGTTGAAGATGAAACAAGAAATCTTAAAGAAGTATGATACGGGCGAATCTTGAAGTATTTATTTTTCTTTTTTTTATTTTATGTACCTTTTTATGTGTTTTTTTTCTTAATTTTATTTGCAATTTAAAAAAAATATTATTTAGTATTCTGTTTTACTTCAAATAAAATTTAAATAGTTAAAAAAATAAGAAATGACACTTGGTTGGCTACGCCAACCCACACCTAGCCAGCAGACTCGTCACGCTGCACCATCCATGTGACCCCACCAATTTGCCACTTGTCTCTCAATGCCCCAACCCAAGCCCCCCACTCCCCGTAATCTGAGGAAAAAACAAATACAATGTTTGACTATACATAATCTAGTAAATGCATAGTGATGCGTGTGTAGTGTGATAGGTTTTTAATGTATATTTTAAGCCCTTTTACACTTTTTAGTCAAGTTTTAAATTTATAAAACACGATATTTACTAACACTAAACACACATATGGGCAAGTGCACCCATCGTGAGCGTAGTATAGTGTTGGTAAGATACCGAGGTCGTCCAAGGACACAAGAGCTTTTAGTACCGGTTTATCCTCAACGTCTAATCAAATCAAAAGATAAAAAAAAATGTTTTTAAACTAGAAAAATAAAAACTAACTAAAATGCTGAAAAATAAAAATAAAAGGAAAAACAGATAGACAAGATGAATCACCTGGCTCCGACTCGTGTTTAGTGTAACATTTGATTATTTCCGCACTTTTGCACTTTTTAAGAGATTATCTTAGTTATTGTAGTAGGCCCCTCTTTTGAAGGTGACGTTACCCTCAACCCAGTAGTTTGAGTCAGCAAGGATACAATCCTAAAGGGTCGGATTATTGAAAGATAATTAATTAAGTTATTAATGCATATTATGGTAGGCCCCTCTTTTGAAGGTGACGTTACCCTCGACTAAGTAGTCTGAGTCAGCAGGGATACAGTCCTAAGTAGCCGGGTTAAAGTATTAATAGTAGCTTACATATGAGGGGATCAAAGAGTTTGGACCCCCGCCATCCAATACCGGTGGGTATTGAAGGAGGTCCTACTAAATTTGACCCAGGTCCTTGCAGGATCTATACACTGAACAAGGCAAAACTCTTACCAAACCGTTCCCTTAACCCCCGACCAGGTAGCCAACATACCTCCATATAGACCGTGGAGATATGAATGGTGAAAATCTTTTATTTTATATAGACAGTAAAATAATGCCAAGACACCACTGACAAACGATAAGGAAGAATCACCTTCAACATAAGAAACTAGTTATTAAAGTCATTAATACATAACCAAGTAAAAAGTGCGAAAAGATTAAAAATAAAAAATATTACACTAGACACTTGTCTTCACCAAGTGATGTAAGAGACTTAGGCAAACATGGCCTTGATTGTCAAGAACTCTTACGATCAATCTTGGATCACGAGACGACTCACACACTCTATGATGGATAATGGATGATGGTGGTGGATGATGGTGTTGTGATGGTAGTGGGTGGTGGATGAAGTGTGAGAGATGTGGTGTGCCAAGGGATGGTTTGCAAATGAGCCAAGCACCCCTATTTATAGCCTGAACAGAAGCCTGGACACGGCCCCGTGTCCGCTGAGATGGCCCCGTGTCCACCCTTATTCTCTTTCTTCATTAATTGCAGTTTGTCTGCATTAGTTGACCACGCCCCCGTGTCCCCTGGGCACGGCCCCGTGTGCAGAAACGTATCTGTACTATCAAGATATGCTTGGATTCTGCGAATCTTAGCGTTGACCACGGCCCCGTGTTGAGCCGGGCACGCCCCCGTGTCGGGAATAGAAGCTTCTACAACTTTGTCTTTTCTGCAAACACCTGAATACGCCCCGTGTCTGCTAGGCACGGGGCCGTGTTCGCTGGGCACGCCCCGTGTTGAGCTGGGCACAGCCCCATGCTCAGCTTCCTTCTTGTTTTTTGCTTTGGGAGATGCTGTCGAGGGGTCGGGCATGCCACGTTTCTTCCTTTTTCTTGTATTATTGTTAGATTTAGCTGCATTTTTGCTTCTTTTGTTCATTTAAGCTATTTTAATCCTGAAAATACAAAAGGAAGACAAAAACACACTTTTTCCAACATTAGTACTAAAAAATGGTTAGTTTTATGCCACATTTGATGTAATTTATATGTTGCATTTTGCGCACATCAAATACCCCCACACTTGAATCTTTGCTTGTCCTCAAGCAAAACTCCTTATAATGTAGCTTACACTCCCAAATGGAATGGGTAGAAGAGAAGGTTTTAGGGCTTGTCATAGAGTGTCGGGATTTCCAAGATTCATTATTAGGTTTTATTTTTATTTATTTACAATCCTATTCGTCATGATTTATATAGAACATTACATAAAATAAATTACTTATTAGGGCATAACATGCCTTTTTAAAATTCCATTTATATACAAGTTCACATACCTCACGGGGGATCACTCAACACTCGGCCGAAGATGTATTTTTGTGAAACACTCGAGAGCGGCATGAAACTTACTCCTACCATAAGCTTGTCAAGCAATCAATCCTCCTCCTTTTTAACTATATACCTTTGTAAATATCAAGATGACTTTTTGGGGAACGGTTAGGCTTGGGTTAAAGGTAGGTGGTTGGGTTAGTGGTTAGTAGAAAATGGCGAAAGGCGTAAAAAGCTTCGGTTTTCGTAAGGCTTTTTATTTTTGTAATTTTTTTTTGATGAAACTATAATTCAAACAAAGTTATTTTTGATAAACTTGTTTGTTTATTTCTTTTTGCTTCATCATCACAGTAATTTTTTTTTTTAAGTTATAAGAAAAACCGAGCTTGTTACTAAAACAAATGGTTAAAAATAAAAAGGTTTTGGTGGGTAAAAGGGTGTTTGTTTTTGGGTTAAGAAATGAAAAGGTTTAGGCTCAAAGGGGTTAACTAGGGGGATTTTGGGTAGGTGGTAAAAGAAAAGAAAAATAATGGTGTAGAAATAAAAAGGGTTAGTCCTAATGCCTCTGTCATTTATTTACTCGGGTTTAAGTTGGTAAGGACCGGGAATGTATCGTTGTGGCAAGTTCTAGAGTCGTAAGAAACCAAGCGGCTATTCACACAAGAAACGAAAGATGAGCATTTAATCTAAAGATGTGTATTTGTATGCTCAATAAAGGCTCAAAGCTCACTTTTTGTGGGAATGGGTTTTTAATGTGATCAAGTATATATAATCAAATTTTAACTAGATTTGTCATGCCGTTTCATAATTTTCTTATGTTGGTTCTATTTATCACGACGCTATCGGTTGTAAATTTGTAAAAATATAACCTTTTTAGAACTTGTTATTCCCAAATTAAACCAAGACAAGTAAAAAAATTGAAATTTTTTTGAAAAAAATTGGGGTGATTAGCGGTTCCAATAGAGTTTTGTGTAAGGCTTGTTTTTAGGACTTGCAAGATTCAAGGTTTTAGCATCCCCCCACACTTAAATTACACATTGTCCTCAATGTGTCCCAAAAATAAGTTTTTCGATTGATTAAAATGTGTAAAAGTGAGTTAAAAACAAGATTTTATGTTACTGGGTAGCTGAACACGGGGTGGTGTTGGCTGAGCACGGCCCCGTGGTCAGACTGCCAGTATCAAATTTAAACAGATGGCTGGGCACGGGGGTGTGTTCAGTGAGCACGACCCCGTGTCCAGTTACCTGAACTGCGCATTTTCTGCAGAACCTTGGGCACGGGGCGTGTTGGGGTGAGCACGGCCCCGTGCTGAACTTGCTGTAATGAAGAAAAATTGTCGGAAGGCTCTGTTTTTGTGCATGGGGTGTGGGTTCAAGTTTCCCTTAGTAACCTCCACCATTTCGAGTGTGCTTTATTCCTGAAAATTAAAACTAAACTAGAAAACATAAAAGTTAAACTAATCTAAAACTAAGGATAGTTCCGCGAAATGCCTCCGTGGTACGCCACGTTTATAAGGGTCCTTGGCTAGACCCACCTTATCGGGTGGTTCGGGCTCATCTTCAGGTCGTCATTGCCGAATGGATATTTCATTGACCGCTCAAGATCGACACAATTTTTTTAAATGCCTCTAATTGAATAGATAGATTGTTGTTCTTCCGGTTTTTCAAAGCTTCGTGGGTTTTTACAAAGGGTCGTCCCAACACTAGAGGAGCGTCATCGAGGATGACAAAGTCGGTTGGGATTACCATTTGATTTGTTTGAACCAATACATCCTCAACTACACCGATTGATTTTATTACCTTCCGATTGGATAGAAAAATGGGTATTTGAAGTGGAGAAAAATCACTAATACTTAATTTTTCGAAAATGTAGTTGGGCATTATGCTAACACAAAGATCCTTATCAATCGTGACATTACTAATAAAGGAATTTTGAAAAAAACATGGAACCGGTGTAATGTTGATTTCAAATGGGTCTTCATTTATTAGCGAAGTTTGATCATTAGTTAACTTAACGCTTACCGTTTCATCAGTTTTAGTGTTAGTGTTTAACGCTTTTAAAAACTTAGCATGAGTGGGAACTAAACAATGATTTTCAAAAGAAGGTGACAAGAGATTAAGGGGGCGTTTGGTTCACGGAATGTGTAGGAATTGGAATTTGATGGATTCCTTTGAAATCCATAGATATGTTTGGTTGATAAATGTATCAATGGAATTAGAATTTAAACATACCTAAAAAGACAAAATTACCCCTAATTATAAACAATTGACAAAAGTTTTAAAAACAACTATCTTAGATAAAAATTCAAAAAAATCCAAAAATTTATAAAAAATTATAAAAATTCAAAAAAAATCTAAAAATCATAAAAATTTATAAAAATTCAAAAAATTAAAAAAAAATCCAAAAAATTCTAAAAAATAAAAAAAATCTAAAAAATAATAAAAATTTCAAAAAATTATAAAAAATCAAAAAAAATTCTAAAAAATCAAAAAATTCAAAAAAATAATAAAAAATCCAATAAATTCTAAAAAATAAAAAAAATCTTAAAATAATAAAAAGTTCAAAAAATTATAAAAAATCAAAAAATTTCTAAAAAATAAAAAAAATCTAAAAAATAATAAAAAACCAAAAATTTCTAAAAAATAATAAAAAGTTCATATAATTAAAAAAAATCAAAAAAATTCTAAAAATTAATAAAAAATGCAAAAAATCCTAAAAATTAAAAAAAAATCTAAAAAATAATAAAAATCCAAAAAATTCTAAAAAATAATAAAAAGTTCAAAAAATTATAAAAAATAAAAAAAAACTCTAAAAATTCTAAAAAATAATAAAAAAATCCAAAAAAAATCTAAAAAATAATAAAAAATTCAAAAAAAAAAATTCTAAATAATAATAAAAAGTTCAAAAATATCTAAAAATAAAAAAAAAATTATAAAAAATCAAAAAATTCTAAAAAATTATAAAAAACTCAAATATCCTTAAAATTCAAGAAAAATCTAAAAAATAATAAAAAATACAAAAAATTCTAAAAAATAAAAAAACTCTAAAAAGTAATAAAAAAATAAAAAAAATTATAAAAAATTGAAAAAATTGAAAAAATTATTTTTTTGAATATTTTAAATTTTTTGATTTTTTAGAATCTTTTGGATTTTTTATTATTTTTTGATTTTTTATGAATTTTTTGATTTTTTTTATAATTTTTTGATTTTTTTAGAATTTTTTGGATTTTATAATTTTTTTGATTTTTTGGATTTTTTTATTTTTTGGAGAGTACTCTTTTTTGGATTTTTTTTAGAATTCTTTTGATTTTTTAGATTTTTTTGGATTTTTATTATTTTTTATTATTTTTTAGAATTTTTTGATTTTTTAGAATCTTTTGGATTTTTTTTTATTTTTTGGATTTTTTAGAATTTTTTGGAATTTTTGGATTTTTATTATTTTTTTTATTTTTTAAAATTTTTTTATTTTTAGAATTTTTTTTTTTGATTTTTTAAAATTTTTTTGGGTTTTTTTAGATTATTTATTATTTTTTTGATATTTTATTTTTTTTTGGATTTTTATTATTTTTTTATTTTTAGAATTTTTTGATTTTTCAGATTTTTTTTGGATTTTTTATTACTTTTTTATATTTTAGAGTTTTTTTATTTTTTAGAATTTTTTGGATTTTTTATTATTTTTTGAATTTTTTGAATTTTTTATTATTTTTTGGATTTTTAAGAGTTTTTTTTTTTTTTTTTTTAGAATTTTTTGGATTTTTTATTATTTTTTTGAGTTTTTTTGGATTTTTTAGGATTTTTTTGATTTTTTTTATTATTTTTAGACAAAAATGAAAGAGGCAAGGGGTTATTTCCGTAACTTTGGAAACATTCCCGTGGTTTTTTAAACTTTCCTTTGAAATTTAGAAGGAATCTGAATTCCATTAAATAAGGTATTTTGTTGGAATTGAAATCCAATTCCCTTCAACTAATTTGTCCAACCAAACACTCAAAGGAATGGAATTCAATTTCCAATTCCCTTGAAATCCTATGGATTCCTGTCAACCAAACAGGCCCTAATTTCTTCAAAATTAGACTCTTCTTGGATTTTAACGTTGACGGACTCACCTTTTTCTTTGTTTAACTCATGTGTCGGTTCTTCACTTATTTGTTCTTCCATTTTTACCTCTTCAACTATCTCTTCTTTATTACAAGTTAATTTTTCTCTTGCGCGGGACTCCTCTACCCTTGCGCGAGATTCTTTTATGTAGCGTTCGATAGTTTTAAGGTGTTCTAATATCCTATCAGTCACTTCGGTGATAGGGTAAGGATCGGGATTTTCAAAGCTTGAATCCGGTTGTTCGATCCTTTGTTCATCATAATACTCATAGAAAGTAGATGGTTCACACCATTGTTCTTCATTGTAAGTATATGATGGATAAGGGTCGTAATTTTGTTCTTTATAATACTCATATGAGGTGGGTTGTTCACGCCATGGTTCCTCATAATAAGTATACGAAGGTGGTGGCTCATATCTTGGTTCCTCAAAGTATGAGTATGAAGGCTCATACCTTGGTTCATCAAAATATGAGTATGAGGGAGGAGGTTCATACCTTTGGTCTTCATAGGATGTATATGAAGTTGATGGCTCATACCTGGGTTCCTCATAGTAGGTGTATGAAGTGGATGGTTGATATAAGTTACAATATTGAACCGAGTGCGGGTCACCACAATTAGTGCAATAATTATTCCTATAAGTATTGATCCATAAGAATCACTCAGCAGACCACAACCAAGTCTCGGGAACAGAAAACAAAAATAAAAACGGAAACAGAGGCTGGACACGGCCCCGTGTTCAGTGGACACGGCCCCGTGTACAGAATCTGTATCTGGGCGTTTTAATTAAAGTTATTGATTTCGTTGAGCACGGGGGCGTGTTCAGTGGACACGGCCCCGTGTTCAAGCTCTGTATCTGGGTGTTTTGTGAAAAATATGCAGCACGGCCCCGTGTTCAGTGAGCACGGCACGTGTTTAACCTACTGTAAATGCAAAACTAAACTAAAATGCAGAAAAGTGTGCGCGCGTTTTGAAAAAAATTTGAAAAACTGATTAGGCCGTCGATTTTAAGCTTTCTTAAAATCCTTGTGTCCCCGGCAGCGGCGCCAAAAACTTGATGCTTGTGTAGTGTGATAGGTTTTTAATGTATATTTTAAGCCCTTTTACACTTTTTAGTCAAGTTTTAAATTTATAAAACACGATATTTACTAACACTAAACACACATATGGGCAAGTGCACCCATCGTGAGCGTAGTATAGTGTTGGTAAGATACCGAGGTTGTCCATGGACACGAGAGCTTTTAGTACCGGTTTATCCTCAACGTCTAATCAAATCAAAAGGTAAAAAAATGTTTTTAAACTAGAAAAATAAAAACTAACTAAAATGCTGAAAATAAAAGGAGAAACAGATAAACAAGATGAATCACTTGGCTCCGACTCGTGTTTAGTGTAACATTTGATTATTTCCGCACTTTTGCACTTTTTAAGAGATTATCTTAGTTATTGTAGTAGGCCCCTCTTTTGAAGGTGACGTTACCCTCAACACAGTAGTTTGAGTCAGCAAGGATACAATCCTAAAGGGTCGGATTATTGAAAGATAATTAATTAAGTTATTAATGCATATTATGGTAGGCCCCTCTTTTGAAAGTGACGTTACCCTCGGCTAAGTAGTCTGAGTCAGCAGGGATACAGTCCTAAGTAGCCGGGTTAAAGTATTAATAGTAGCTTACATATGAGGGGATCAAAGAGTTTGGACCCCCGCCATCCAATACCGGTGGGTATTGAAGGAGGTCCTACTAAATTTGACCCAGGTCCTTGCAGGATCTATACACTGAACAAGGTAAGACTCTTACCAAACCGTTCCCTTAACCCCCGACCAGGTAGCCAACATACCTCCATATAGACCGTGGAGATATGAATGGTGAAAATCTTTTATTTTATATAGACAGTAAAATAATGCCAAGACACCACGGACAAACGATAAGGAAGAATCACCTTCAACATAAGAAACTAGTTATTAATGTCATTAATACATAACCAAGTAAAAAGTGCGAAAAGATTAAAAATAAAAAGTATTACACTAGACACTTGTCTTCACCAAGTGATGTAAGAGACTTAGGCAAACATGGCCTTGATTGTCAAGAACTCTTACGAACAATCTTGGATCCCGAGACGACTCACACACTCTATGATGGACAATGGATGATGGTGGTGGATGATGGTGTTGTGATGGTGGTGGGTGGTGGATGAAGTGTGAGAGAGGTGGTGTGCTAAGGGATGGTTTGCAAATGAGCCAAGCACCCCTATTTATAGCCTGAACAGAAGCCTGGACACCGCCCCGTGTCCGCTGGACATGGCCCCGTGTCCACCCTTCTTCTCTTTCTTCATTAATTGCAGTTTGTCTGCATTAGTTGACCACGCCCCCGTGTCCGCTGGGCACGGCCCCGTGTGCAGAAGCGTATCTGTACTATCAAGATTTGCTTGGATTCTGCGAATCTTAGCGTTGACCACGACCCCGTGTTGAGCTGGGCACGCCCCCGTGTCGGGAATAGAAGCTTCTACCACTTTGTCTTTTCTGCAGACACCTAACCCTGGGCACGCCCCGTGTTGAGCTGGGCACAGCCCCGTGCTCAGCTGGGCACAACCCCATGCTCAGCTTCCTTCTTGTTTTTTGTTTTGGGAGATGCTGTCGAGGGGTCGGGCATGCCACGTTTCTTCCTTTTTCTTGTATTATTGTTAGATTTAGCTGCATTTTTGCTTCTTTTGTTCATTTAAGCTCTTTTAATCCTGAAAATACAAAAGGAAGACAATAACACACTTTTTCCAACATTATTACTAAAAAAGGGTTAGTTTTATGCCACATTTGATGTAATTTATATGTTGCATTTTGTGCACATCAATAGTAATCGTAGTTAAATTAAATACAACTATTTTATATTTTGAGCAATGTTTTTAGAATCGGACTAAACGTTGAATCGGTCTGGTCACTGGTCTGACAGGATGTAAGAACCGACAGGTGTCTTAAAATTAAAAGGGTGATATTCGAAAAAAATGCCAAAATCCGGTTCAATCCCTTAAAAACCCAGTTTAACTGGCCGGTTTTCCGGTCCGACCGCCGGTTCACCGGTTTGATGTAAATCTGATCCAATATATTGAACCGGACCAGTGAAACCTCCGGTTCCTGGTCCAACCAGCCGGTCCGATCCGATTTTCAAAACATTTATAATTTTTTTGTGTCGTCCAATAATGCCTTCACCTTTTAGTAACATTTTAACTCATTTCTTTTAAATGGCCAACATAATCAATTCCGAGCATTTTCGGGGCATCCACTTGACCAAATAGAGTACTCCGAGAGTAAACCAAGTCCACTACCAATTTCCGGGGAAAACCCGATAACCCACCCGCTCGTAGGCACGACGGTGGAATTACTGGTAAAACTCGTTTGGCTCAAGGATCGAACCCAAGATTCCCTGGGTCTCCTATCATTGCCTACCAGTGTCTCACTCTGCCCCAAGTGAGAGTCGACTTTGCATCTCCCACGAGAAATACAATATAGAGATCATTGGCTTTAACTCAAATTCTACTATTACTTAAAACACAAAGTCAGCGCAAAGGCCACCGATAACCCAACTCAAATTACAACATTGCCCTTTCTTATGAAATTACAGTAATGTCCTTCGTTGGCATCCAGTTGTTGACGACCAGAGCATGAGATCTTGCCGACCGCTGACCAACACAGATCAGAGGAATATGATATTGTAAGGACCAGGATGAAAATGTTCCAAAACACCCCGTAAGTGAAAACCAGAACCCCTAAAACCCTAATTTTTATGAAAAATCAAGAAAATCAAAATTTAGTAAGCTGTCGCGTGCCGCGAAAGACTTAAGGAAGGTCTACGCGGGGCGCGACATCCATGCAATTCTCTGGATAAGCTTTAGGGCCACGTGTTAGACATGTGGCGGACCTAGGGTGTGACACGGCAGCCCTAGCCGTAGCAAGGGTGGCCCTCGCGGGGCGTGTAAAACGGCCTTATGGCCTTCGCGGGCCGCGACAAACTCAAAAATCTGCTATAAATAGGTCGTTTCATGGGCAGGCTTCTGTGCTCGAAAATCTCTTCAAAATCACTATCATTCTGCTCAAAAATTTCGTTCAAAGAGTCGAAACGCCGCTACGATAACGGGGTAATAACTCGATCACTGCTATGATACAATGTCCGATCGATTGAAACCGATCCGATGGATGTTTAAGTGCTGCCTGAATTCGGGCTATACTTTGTCATTCGTCGTGAGGGTTTTGATTTCGTGAGATTATTGTAAATGTTGTGTTAAGTTACTAACCTAGTTTCCTTTGCATTATTTAACTAGGTTACCAGGCTTAATCAGTAGGCAAATTATGTCCGTCTAAACTTGCAATGTGAGTCATTCTCTTTTTATCAAATTGCTTTACAAACCCCTAAATGTTTTCCAGTTATACTTTGCAGTGATTAAGTCTTTGCTAATCTTAAGTTACTGGCAGTAAGTGGGGTATTGTGCACATTACTGCTGTTTTTATCACTTTAGGTGGGAGAGCCTAATTAGTGATATACATCACTATTGGGTGACAGGACCCAATAGTGGTATGACCACAGTCATAGATCCGGTCGAGTGAGAACTGAACCAGCTAATTATAAGATAGGGGCAAATGTGAAAACTCTTAATGCTGTAAATTGTAACAATATGTCATTTTGTGCAAATTGAATGACTCACCAGTATTTCCCCGCTGATAAAAATATTTTAAACATGTTTCAGGTGATTTACTGTGAACCAGGAAAAGTGTCGCGTAGCACTACAGCTTAAAGAAAGTGGCTCAGTATATAAATAAACATGTTTTTGTAATCAGAGAACGAAGGTTTATAATAACCTATTAGAATTCTAACGGGTCTTTAGTTAAGCTTAAGCTTAGACCGGCTAGTTTCAAAGATACGGTTCGTACGCACGATTAAGCGATGACCGGATAGAATGTGATTTAGACCCTACAAGTTCAGAGACTTGTTTAATATGGGTATTTCATGCACACTCTGGATTTTGAGATAAAACCGATAAGGTTTGACCCGTTTCGGCTAATTTATGTAAACTAGTTACATAAACCGAACCGAACGCGCAAAAGGCGTGACGGGTAATCATAAGAGTCCTAACCAGGTTTCCTAAGTTAATATGCCTCAAATATGTTGTGACATCAGTAAGATGTCTTTTATTATGCCCGAAACGAATTTAAACACAAACTATGCCCCGTAGGGTTAGTTTGGTCATTTTCAAGTTTATAAAAGAGTTTAAGTATTAACCTGAGTTACAGGTCTGATGTAATCAGCAAAAATACTCCAATTAATAAATTATAACAGTAGGGTAAAGTATATATGTGAAATTTATCAATTATAACCAAACTATGCACCGTAGGGGCATTTTGGTAATTTCACATAAGCCGAAAAGCTCAAAACTGAAGTCTGAGTTTAACAACCTTTGCTTACTGTTAATATATTATAATTTGCCTCAAATATCAGTAGGTATCACCCTTGGTATGTTTAAAATACTCTTAGTACATACTATGCGTTAAAAACGCTTAATTAGGCGATTAAAAGTCGTTTACGGGTTCGATACATAAAGCTGATATTTTTACCATTCCAGAAGGCTTAAAATAAATTATTTATCATTTAAGATCAGTAGCAAAAGGTTTGGAGTCGTTTAGATATGTAAGACTCATTTTATAGCCCGTAAGGGCAAAACCGACAATTACCGGATTAAGCCTACGACTATAAGTTATGCTCAGCCTAAAATTTATTAAAAATCTTTAAAAATCACAAAATAATATATTACATCAGTGGGTAAAAGATTTGGTATAAAAAAAGTAGGCTTAACTAGGCTATACGCTAATTACGCCGTTTTATTAACATAAAGCTTTAATTTTTACGCTAACGAGCATAACTCTTATTCTACACCTCAAACTGATGTCAAACTTTGCATACAAGTTTATATATCAGTAATTAAGGTTTCTACTCTTTTACATTTTCATAAATCACGTTTTAAGGTGAAAAGGGCATAATGGTCAACATATGAGCAATTAACGGAATCATGCATATTAATTGGATAACTAATGATCCGAGGTGTATAATCACAGAGGATTATACTAGCATGTAACCTGGTCCAAATGAAGCTCTAAGGTAGTTCTAAAATATACCCTAACGGGTCAGAACTGAAAGTCGAAGTATAAGTCAAACTATGCGACTTTCGGTTCCGAACCGGGTCTAAACAGGAAATTGTCGGGTTGAACATGTTTAGACATGTTCTTACACTAATTACCAAGTTATATTAATGATCAAACAGGTTGTATGTGTTCTACATTGCTAATTATGGATAAATTAGAAATTAATTATCCTGTTGACTTTTTAATAACAAGTTTGACCCGACATTTGACCTAGTTAGAGTGGGAATCAGAAGGTGCCCTTTTAAGGGTTTAATGCCCACATAATATAACAAAATTTGCATCGATGAAATTTTACCGAGCCTCGTGTTGACTGCGTTGACCAGCAGTTGACCACGGTTGACCGATGTTGACCAGGTTTGACCGAACCCAAAACTGAACCGAGGCACTAACATGACCCAAAACTTCCCCTTGACCAGTTTTGACCACGTTTGACCTGTTGACCAAGTTGAACCGAGCCCGAGAGCGTCCCGAACTTAAATTTTTCACCCGAGTCGAAAGTGGTTCGATGGACTCTACAGGTCACTAGGAGCCCAAAAATATATTTTTCATCGAAAACTGATGGCTGGAACTCGCCAGAACCATGTCAGAAGTCGAGCCCGAGAGCGTCCCGAACTTAGATTTTTCACCCGAGTCGAAAGTGGTTCGATAGACTCTACAGGTCACTAGGAGTCCAAAAATATATTTTTCGTCGAAAACTGATGGCTGGAACTCGCCAGAATCATGTCAGAAGTCGAGATTTCGCCGGAGAATGAAATTTCTTGAAACTGTGCAGGAATGCTCCTAAAGTCCCGATCGAAGCATCTGCAAAGTCAAAAGTTCAAAACGGACTCGCCGGAATTTGACCGGAATGTCGCCGGAGTTGCCATAGAGCTCAAACCGCTAAGAATTAGCTAAAACTAACCACACCACGCGATCCGGAACGTCGGATATAGTTGAAAAAGTGTACCCTTGGCCGAAAAACGGCCGCCGGAAAAGTCGCCGGTCGCCGGAAAAGTCGCCGGAAAAGTTTCTAGAGAGAGAGAGATTTTAGAGAGAGAAAGGGATGGTGAAAATGATTTTTATTATTATTATTATTATTATTTTTTTTTTTCATTTATATAGTGTAGGTTTTGTGGGCTTGGGCCCAAGGCCCACAAGCCCGTCTTCGAACCCGAACATCATGGAAGCATCGTAGAGCATAATATTAATACTAAAATATGCCAATTAGGATCGGTAGTCGATGTTTGCGTGTTCGTTCTTCGGTTGCGTAAAAATCGCGAGAAATTAAATCGTTGACGTTTTTAACCCCTCGTATACGAATATTGCCATAACTTTCTCATACCTTAACGAAACCTTGTGAAATTTTTATCACACATTCTTGTGAGTATAATTAAGCATTACAAAGCTTTGGGTTCGCTAAAAGGTCACTCAGAGGTATACCTTTAAACATGTTGACACATTTAACCCCTGTAGTTTGTAATTCCTCACTTTCTTTAACAATTGGCTTCGTACGATCCATGATTTATTCGGTTGAGGTTATGAACATCATGTAGGGTTACTGTAAAGTATATTTATCCCTTGTTGACATTTTGAACCCTTATATTCACATACTTTCCATGTTTGTCAACTTTAGTCCCTCTAAATATAATTTCACACGTTCAAGCTTATGACACGTGTCAATACATTATAGGACGTGAATTTTCGAGGTGTTACATGTAAGCCGGTCGAATTTGCAGGCAATGAAGGGGTGACTGCTGCCCTGCATTGGTTAGAAAAGACCGAAGCAGTAATTAAAATAAGTAAGTGCACAGAAGAGGATAAGGTGATGTATGCATCCCATCTTTTCAAGGAAGAGGCGTTAGAATGGTGGAACACGGTGCTACAAGCAAAGGGAAGTGACGTGGCATATGCCATAAGTTGGGAGGAATTTAAGAATTTGTGGAAAGAAAGTTTTGTCCCTCCTATGAAAAGGAACAAATGACAAATAAGTTCCTGAACCACCGAATGGTGGATGTTGATTGTCGAGGGTATACTTCGAAATTTTTCGAGTATGCTAGAATTGTACCAACTCTGGCTTCGCCAGAACCGGTGCTTATTTCTCGTTATATTTGGGGATTAATTAGTGAGATTCGTGATATAGTCAAAGCTGCGAGACCCCGAACGATTGACGATGCGGTCGAATTGGCCAACACCTTAACCGACGGGCTGGTACGCACAAGAGGAGAGAACACGAAAAAGGAATTGGCCCAGAAGATTACCCAAGGTTTTCGAGGGGGTAATAATACTAATAATTTCAAGAAAAAGGGAACCGGGCAGTCTTTCATACCGCCGTTTTGCAGAAATTGTAAAAAGAAACATTTTGGAAAATGTAAGGAAAGTTGCAATTTCTGCAAAAGACCAGGGCACCGAGAGGAGGAATGCAGGAAGAAATCCGTAATCTGCTACAACCGCGGCGAAACAGGGCACTTCAAGCCCGATTGCCCAAAATTGGTTAAGCCAGTTGACAACAAGGCCAAACCTGCAGAAGGAACTAATAAGAAGAACGCAAGAGCCTTCCAGCTGACAACGCAAGAAGCAGACATGATTCCCGATGTGATAGCTGGTACGTTTCTTGTACATGACGTTTACGCAAAAGTATTATTTGACTCTGGTGCAAACCAAAATTTTTAAATACTTCATTTTGCCAAGCCCTTAACCTACCTTTAACTAAACTTAGGCAAGTTTTTACCATAGAAACAGCAGAAGGAAACTCAGTTAATATAAATAAGGTTCTCCAAGAAGGAAAGATAGAACTCTTAGGCCATAAATTTTCTGTAAACCTTCTACCTATGAAATTAGCCGGATTCGATGTCGTATTAGGAATGGATTGGTTAGTAGCCAACCATGCTCGAATCCTATGTGATAAAAATTCCATAGAAATACATACGCCAGCAGGAGAAGTAATTTTGATTTCAGGAGATAAGCCACGTATACCAATGAAGTTCATTTCAGTAATGAAAGTTGCTAGTTATGAACGAAAACAAGGAATAGTGTATATGATTTTGGTAATCATTAACACTAAAAGCAAGGAACTTAAGGAAATTCCAGTAGTATCAAAATACCCGGATGTATTCCCAGAAGAGCTACCTGGATTACTACCAGATAGGGAAGTAGAATTTAGAATTCATCTAATCCCTGGAACTACACCAATAGCTAAGGCGCCTTATCGGTTAGCACCCACCGAAATGTTAGAACTGAAAAAGCAGTTGGATGAATTATAAAGCAAAGGATTCATACAACCCAGCTCATCCCCGTGGGGAGCACCTGTGTTGTTTGTGAAAAAGAAGGATGGTTCGATGCGAATGTGTATCGATTATAGGGAATTGAATAAAGTTACAATTAAGTATCGATACCCATTACCTAGGATTGATGACCTTTTTGATCAACTTCAGGGAGCTAGATGCTTTTCTAAGATAGATTTGTGCTCCGGATATCATCAGTTGAAGGTACAAGAAGAAGACATACCTAAAACTGCTTTCAGGACTAGGTATGGTCACTACGAGTTTACAGTCATGTCGTTTGGACTAACGAATGCTCCTGCAGCATTTATGGACATGATGAATAGGATCTGTAAGCCGTATCTGGATAAATTCGTAATTGTCTTCATCGACGATATACTTATTTACAATGTTGTAGAAGGCGCTAGGCGCTAGTCGGGCGGTGAGGTACAGCCTAGGGATTAATCGGGATTAACCGGGATTAATCGGAATGGGATTTTTATATGTATTTTTTCAAAATTATATATATATACCCAATAATATAAAAATAATACTTCAAAATTCACATAAATACTTCAAGTTTCAGATAGTATGGTTCGATTTTGACCGATTTTGACCAATTCTGACCGACTAGGACCGCCTAGGACCGCCTAGGACCGATTTTGTCCGATTTTGTCCGATTAATGTAGTCCGATTAATCCGATTTTTGACCGCCTAGGACCGACTTTGACCGATTACGACCGCCTACGACCGACTTTGACCGATTACCGATTAATTCACCGACTAGCTTATAATTAATCAGTTGGTGACCGCCTAGTGCCTAGGCGGCGATTAATCGGCCGCCTAGGCCGATTTCTGCAACAGTGCTTATTTATTCCAAAAGCCAGGACGATCATTGTGAACACCTGCATGCACTCCTAACCCTGTTAAGAAGGGAAAAGCTTTACGCCAAATTCTCGAAGTGTAAATTTTGGCTACAAGAAGTGCAATTTTTAGGACACATGGTGAATCATGAAGTCATTCATGTAGATCCTTCCAAGATAGAAGCGATCACAAATTGGAAGGTTCCGCAATCAGCTACCGAAGTTATGAGTTTTCTAGGATTAGCTGGGTACTATAGGCGCTTCATCAAAGATTTTTCTAAGATAGCTGTTCCATTAACTAAGCTAACCTGTAAAACAGTTAAGTTTGAATGGGGACCCAAGCAAGAGGAGGCTTTTAGGATTTTAAAGCAAAGATTAACAAATGCCCCAATTCTTGCTTTACTAGAAGGTACAAAAGATTTTGCGGTCTTCTGCAACGCTTCTAAGCTAGGATTAGGATGTGTGCTAATGCAACGCAAAAAGGTAATTGTGTATGCATCAAGGCAGTTGAAAAAGCACAAGGAAAATTATACGACTCATGACTTAGAATTGGGAGCAATAATTTTTGCCCTTAAGATTTTGAGACATTATCTGTATGGAAGTAAGTTCACTGTCTATACAGATCATAAGAGTCTAAGATACATATTTGGGCAAAAAGAATTGAACATGAGGCAAATAAGATGGATGGAGATTTTAAGTGATTATGACTGTGATATTCTATATCACGAAGGAAAGGAAAATGTGGTAGCCGATGCCCTAAGTCGTAAGTACCATGAAAAGCAAAGAAGAGTTTGTGCTCTTAGATTAAATCTACAATTAGATTTAATGGAACAAGTGAAGAACATTCAGGGAACAGCAATCAAGGATGATGCTGAAGGAATGAAAGGAAGGATAAAGGAATTAGAACAAGTGACTGATGGAATTTGGAGATTTCACAAGAAAATGATTTGGGTACCTAGACAAGGAAATTTAAGAGATAAGATTTTAGAGGAAGCCCATAAATCTAGGTATACGATGCATCCTGGTAATAACAAGATGTATCAGGATTTAAGAAATAACTTCTGGTGGATAGGAATGAAAAAGGACATAGCTAGATACGTTTCTAAGTGTCTAACTTGTTCGCAAGTTAAGGCAGAACATCAGAAACCTTCCGGTTTGCTTCAACAATTAGAAATGCCTGTATGGAAATGGGAACTAATAACAATGGATTTTGTAACAAAGTTGCTCAAGACTAGGAAAGGTAACGATGCAATCTGGGTGGTTGTAGATCGATTAACAAAATCAGCTCATTTCCTACCAATGAAGGAAACCTTTAGCATGGAGAGATTGGCTAAGTTATACGTAGACGAGGTAGTGTCACTACATGGAGTTCCACTCTCCATTGTGTCAGATAGGGATAGTCGCTTCACTTCGCATTTCTGGGCAAGTTTCCAAAAAGCAATGGGGACACGATTAAATTTAAGTACTGCATATCATCCTCAAACAGATGGACAAAGTGAAAGGATGATCCAAACCCTAGAAGACATGCTCAGGGCATGTGTAAT
Organism: Helianthus tuberosus; assembly: GCA_030545235.1. NCBI lineage: Eukaryota > Viridiplantae > Streptophyta > Magnoliopsida > Asterales > Asteraceae > Helianthus > Helianthus tuberosus. The sequence goes on along the minus strand of CM060447.1, from coordinate 34,184,086 downwards.
AGATTTCGGTGGAAATTGGGATGACCACTTACCGTTAATAGAATTCTCCTATAACAATAGTTATCACACAAGCATCAATGCTGCCCCGTTCGAAGCACTGTATAGACGAAAGTGCCGAACTCCAGTATGCTGGGCAGAAATAGGAGAAAGTCAATTATCCAGTCCCGAGATTGTAGAGGAAACCACCGACAAGATAACTCAAATCAAGGAAAGACTGAAAATGGCTCGAGATCGCCAGAAGAGTTATGCAGACAATCGACGTAAGCCGTTAGAATTTCAAGTTAGAGACAAGGTACTCTTGAAAGTTTCTCCATGGAAAGGGGTAGTTCGGTTCGGTAAGAAAGGAAAGCTAAGTCCAAGGTACGTAGGACCGTTCGCAGTTACCCAACGAATAGGACCGGTTGCCTATCAACTACAACTACCAGAAGAGCTAGCCGGGGTACATGATGTGTTTCATGTATCTAATCTTAAGAAGTGTTTATCTGATGAATCACTGGTAGTACCTCTTCAAGATATAGAGGTAAATAAGAAGCTAAAATTTGTTGAGAAATGTCACGGCCTCCGACCCGGTTTGACCCGTTTCAGGAACCGCGGGACAGAAATCCCGTGGTATTTAATTAACAGCGGAAGTTTCTTCAGGATCGTTTTAAAACTGAAATATTTCCCGATTATTTTATTTCACAACTTGGGATAAAACCCGGTAATTTACAATCTTGAGATTTCACGAAGAAATCTTTTATTTTACAAAACATGTTTCTTTATTTTATACTGAGCATAAACCCTAATATGGGCAGCACTTAAACATCCATTGGATGTTTTGATCAATCGGACATTGAATCGTATCAGCGATCGAGTTATTACCCTGATTGCGGCAGCACTTCATGATTCGTGTGTGTTGTGAGACTGTTTCTACTATAACTCGGAGTATAATTGGATTTTGAACGTCGCATCAACGCAGAATTGCATCAAATAGACTGTTCTATTTATACTTGAAAAATGCCCCCCTCGCGCCACGCGAAAGGTTTCCTTGTGCGCGTCGCGTGGCGCGAGAGACCCTATTCTATCCTAGGGTTGCTTCGTGTCCCAGTAGCTTGGCTGAGTTGATTTCGCGTTAAAATTCAACGTACACGTAAAACTGTTTAGATATTACCGACTAGGGTTTACCCCCCCTGAGTTTTAGGGGCCCTGATCCTGATTCTGAAAATTTTAGGGTTTATTCAGAATCACTTGGGTTTCTCAATTAGGGTTTCCTATTGGACAATTTAATTTAATAAATATGACTTTTGATGAGAGTTGTTACATTCTCCCCACCTTAGTAAAAATCTCGTCCTCGAGATTTACTGGAATAAATGAGGATACTTTCGCTTCATCTCTGATTCTAGCTCCCAAGTATATTCAGCTCCTCTCTTTGAATCCCACTTGACTTTGACCAAAACTAGTCGCTTGTGCTTGAGAAATTTGATCTTTCGATCTTCTATCTGAAGAGGTTTCTCAACAAACTTTAACTTTTCGTTTACCTCTATATCTCGAAGAGGTACTACCAGTGATTCGTCTGATAGACACTTCTTGAGGTTGGAGACATGAAATACATCATGTACTCCAGCTAACTCTTCTGGTAGTTGTAAACGATAAGCAACTGGTCCTATACGTTGGATCACTGGAAATGGTCCTACGTATCTTGGACTTAGCTTTCCTTTCTTACCGAATCTAACAACTCCTTTCCAAGGAGAAACTTTCAACAATACTCTGTCTCCAACTTGGAATTCTAACAGCTTGCATCTATTGTCTGCATAACTCTTCTGGCGATCTCGAGCCGTCTTCAGCCTTTCCTTGATTTGAGTAATCTTGTCGGTCGTCTCTTGCACTATTTCAGGACCTGACAATTGACTTTCTCCTATTTCTGCCCAACAAACTGGAGTTCTACATTTTCTTCCATACAATGCTTCGAATGGGGCAGTTTCAATACTTGAATGATAACTATTGTTATAGGAGAATTCGATCAGAGGTAAGTGATCGTCCCAATTTCCACCAAAATCTATTACACATGCTCGTAGCATGTCTTCTAGAGTTTGGATCGTCCTTTCACTTTGTCCGTCTGTCTGAGGATGATATGCAGTGCTTAAATTTAGTCGAGTTCCCATAGCTTCTTGGAAACTTTTCCAGAAATGAGAAGTGAAACGACTATCCCTATCTGATACAATGGAGAGTGGAACTCCATGTAGAGATACAACTTCATCTACATACAACTTTGCCAATCTTTCCATGCTAAAGGTTTCTTTCATTGGCAGAAAGTGAGCAGATTTGGTTAATAGATCCACAATTACCCAAATCGCATTATTACCTTTTTCTAGTTTTGGGCAATTTAGTAACAAAATCCATTGTTATGAGTTCTCATTTCCATATAGGCATTTCTAATTGTTGTAGTAGACCTGAAGGTTTCTGATGTTCTGTCTTAACTTGTGAACAAGTAAGACACTTAGAAACATAACTAGCTATATCCTTTTTCATACCTATCCACCAGAAATTATTTCTTAAATCTTGGTACATCTTATTGTTTCCAGGGTGTATGGTATACCTAGATTTATGAGCTTCCTCTAAAATTTTATTTCTTAATTCTCCCTGTTTTGGTACCCAAATTCTGCTTTTATGGAATCTCCAAATTCCATCAGCTCCTTGTTCTAATTCTTTTATTCGTCCTTTCATTCCTTCAGCAACATCCTCTATTGCTGTTTCTTGAAAATGCTTCAGTTGTTCTATTAAATCTAACTGTAGAGTTAATCTGAGAGCACGAACCCGTCGTTGCTTCTCATGATACTTACGACTTAAGGCATCTGCAACTACATTTGCTTTTCCTTCGTGATATTGAATATCACAGTCGTAATCACTTAAGATTTCCATCCACCTCCTTTGCCTCATATTTAACTCTTTTTACCCAAATATATATCTTAAACTTTTATGATCTGTATAGACAGTAAACTTACTTCCGTACAGATAATGTCTCCAGATTTTCAAGGCAAAAATTACGGCTCCTAATTCTAAGTCATGAGTCGTATAATTTTCTTCGTGCTTTTTCAATTGTCTTGAGGCATACGCAATTACCTTCCTGCGTTGCATAAGCACACATCCTAATCCTAGTTTTGAAGCATCACAATATACTTCAAAATCTTTTGTTCCTTCTGGTAAGGCTAAGATTGGAGCATTGGTTAATTTCTGTTTCAAGATTCTAAAGGCTTCTTCTTGTTTAGTTCCCCATTCAAACTTAACTGCTTTACAGGTTAGCTTAGTTAATGGTACAGCTATCTTGGAAAAATCCTTAATAAACCGTCTATAATATCCAGCTAAACCTATAAAACTTCTAATTTCCATTGCTATTTGCGGAACCCTCCATTTGGTAATGGCCTCTATCTTAGCAGGATCTACATGAATACCTTCATGATTTACCATGTGACCTAAAAATTGCACTTCCTTTAGCCAAAATTCACATTTCGAGAATTTGGCATAAAGCTTTTCTTTTCTTAACAAAGTTAAGAGTGCATGCAAGTGCTTACCATGTTCGTCCTGACTTTTGGAATAAATAAGTATATCATCTATGAAGACAATTACAAATTTATCCAAATACGGTTTACAGATCCTATTCATCATGTCCATGAATGCTGCAGGTGCATTCGTTAATCCGAAAGGCATGACTGTAAACTCGTAATGACCATACCTAGTTCTGAAAGCAGTCTTAGGTATGTCTTTTTCTTGTACCTTCAATTGATGATATCCGGAACGTAAGTTAATCTTAGAAAAATATCTAGCCCCCTGAAGTTGATCGAATAGATCATCAATCCTAGGTAATGGGTATCGATTCTTAATTGTAACCTTATTCAATTCTCTATAATCGATACACATTCTCATTGAACCGTCCTTCTTCTTTACAAACAACACTGGTGCTCCCCACGGGGATGAACTAGGTTGTATGAAACCTTTACTTAGTAATTCATCTAATTGCTTTTTCAGTTCTAACATTTCTGTGGGTGCTAACCGATAAGGTGCTTTGGCTATCGGTATAGTTCCTGGAATTAGATGAATTCTAAATTCTGCTTCCCTATCTGGTGGTAATCCTGGTAAATCTTCTGGAAATACATCTGAGTATTCTGAGACTACAGGAATCTCCTTAAGTTCTTTACACTTAGTATTAATGATTACTGAAATCATATATATTATTCCTTGTTTTCGTTCATAACTAGCAACTTTCATCACTGATATGAACTTCATGGGCTTACGTGGTTTGTCTCCTGTAATTATGATTAATTCCCCGGTAGGTGCCTGAATTTCTATGGAATTTTGATCACAAAGAATTCGAGCATGGTTGGCTACTAACCAATCCATTCCTAACACAACATCAAATTCGGCTAATTTCATAGGTAATAGGTTTGCAGAGAATTTATGACCTGAGAGTTTTATTTCTATATTTTGCAAAACCTTATCTATTTTAACTGAATTCCCATCAGCCGTTTCTACTGTGAAAATCTGCCTAATGTTGGTTAAAGGTAAGTTAAGAGTTTGGCAGAATGAAGTATTGATAAAACTTTGGTTTGCACCAGAGTCAAATAATACTTTGGCGTAAATGTTGTGAACTAAGAACGTACCAGCTATCACATCTGGAATCATCTCGGCTTCCTGAGTAGTTAGCTGGAATGCTCGAACATTCTTCTTGGTAGCTCCATCGGCCGTCTTGGCTTTGTTGTCTGCTGGTTTGATCAATTTAGGACATTCTGTTTTGAAATGTCCGGCTTCTCCACAATTGTAACAAATTGTGGATTTCTTCCTGCAGTTTTCTTCACGATGTCCTACAGTTTTGCAAAAATTGCAGGTTATATCGCATCTTCCATAATGTTTCTTTTTGCATTTCCTGCAGAATGACGGAGTTGGAGATTGCCCTATTCCTCTTCTCTTGAAGCTGTTATTATTACCCGTACGAAATCCTTGGGTAATTTTCTGAGCCAGTTCCTTCTTCCTGTTTTCATCTTGCGTGCGTACCAGTTCGTCAGTTAAGGTATTGGCTAATTCCACAACATCGTCAATCGTACGAGGTCTCGCAGCTTTAACGATATTGCGGATTTCACCAATTAAGCCCCATATATAGCGAGAAATGAGTACCGGTTCTGGCGAAGCCAGTGTTGGTACCACTCTAGCATATTCAAAGAACGTCGAGGTATAACCGCGACAATCTATACCCATCATTCGATGGTTTAAGAACTTATTCGCCATTTGATCTCTTTCATATTCGGGACAGAATTTTCTTTCTACAAGAATCTTAAATTCTTCCCATGTCATGGCATAAGCCCTATCTCTTGCTTTGGCTTGTAACACCGTGTTCCACCATTCTAGCGCCCCTTCTTTGAAAAGATTTGACGCGTACATGACCTGATCATCCTTAGCACATTTACTGATTGTAATCACTGCCTCGGTTTTCTCTAACCAACGCAGTGATGCGGTCGCTCCTTCATTGCCTGCAAACTCAGTGGGTTTACAAGCAAGAAATTCTTTGTAAGTGCAACCAGGCGTTGCAGCTTTCATTTTCTTAGGGAGCGGAGCTTGCCGTGGTTCATTATCATGATTAACATGATCATTGCCTCCGTTTACGCTATTACTGAAGTTATCTTCAGAAATACGTTTGCTTGGAACGATTTGTTGCGGTTCTATTGTTTTTTTAACAGCAGCAACGATTGCTGGAATAGCATTGGCTATCCCTTGAGCAACGATATTTTCTATATCCTGCCTAGTCATATATTGATCCCCCGGTTGTTGCTCAGATTGATTAACCTCATTAACTGGTTCATTATTAGCGTTTTCCATCTGATAATTAATATATATAATTTATTAGTATTAAATAAATAACAATTACACAACACAATTATACAGAGTTCATAACACCAATATAGCCAAAACTTATTGATTTCTCGATTTCCATTATATTTAATAGTATGCATCAATACACACTATTATCTTACAAAGTTTTATTTGTAGTTATTTTACAGACTGATTTTTACTATTACTATTACACAACCACAGTTCCATAAATCCCCTATCCTTTGTCAGATGATATTCTAGTAACGGCGTTCCCTCTCATCGTATTTCCAGGAGATCTGTCCCCCAATCTCCTGGATCCTATTCCCAGCATCCATTAGTTCTTCGCCAAAGTGGCGGAATTCATCCATATTCTCGTTACTCATTGGAGGATTTGATAAAGGTTCTGGATTGAACTGAGGAAAAAGCTTATAGGGATGGTTTTGTAACTATATTTCATTAGTCAACCATTCGTCTATTCCTAAAGTTTGCGAGTGGATTGAAAGGTTTGGAATAGCTGGTTTTAAGTTCATTGGTAGTTGTGTTTCAAGAGAGTGAATAAAAACATTTTCATTAATAGGCTTAATAGTATTATAGCTTGTCAATATAAAATCTAGCTCTTCCTGAGATGGTAACCCCTCAATTTGCCTAGAGCTTTCCCCGATTTCCATTTTCTTAGGCTTGGGTTTCTCGAGAGGTAAAGCGTTGAATTCTATAGGTTCTTCTATGTCTGGTATATACCTATTGAAATATCTGGAAACCTCTATTCTTACCGGATAAAGATTTAATTTCTGAAGGGCGTCAGACAAGTCACTCATGCTGTTTAGCAAAATACACACAATTACTAAGTTTAAAAATTATAACAAAATTTTATAAAAACTTTTAAATATTATTTCATACTGGGTAACTATCAAAATAACTGAAAATTAAAACAAACTAAGGTTTACTTATTTATTTACTGGGTAAGGTTTCTAGACTGTAGGTAATCCGGGTGCTAAAACTTTGAGTCAGATTATTTTAAAGATTTGTATTTATTGCTACAGTGGCTAGCATATAAAGATCTGCCCATACTGTACACAATTAGTCAGATAATGAAACACATAATCACAAAATAGTAATTAATAAAAATTAAGTATTTTCTAAATACTTAATTGGCTTAAATCAGTGGCTCTGATACCACCTTTTTCTATCACGGCCCCCGACCCGGTTTGACCCGTTTCAGGAACCGCGGGACAGAAATCCCGTGGTATTTAATTAACAGCGGAAGTTTCTTCAGGATCGTTTTAAAACTGAAATATTTCCCGATTAGTTTATTTCACAACTTGGGATAAAACCCGGTAATTTACAATCTTGAGATTTCACGAAGAAATCTTTTATTTTACAAAACATGTTTCTTTATTTTATACTGAGCCACTTCCTTAAGCTTGTAGTGCTTCGCGACACTTTTCCTGGATCACAACAGATCACCTGAAACATGTTTGAAAAAGGTTTTGTCAGCGGGAAATACTGAGTGAATCATTCTTTTTGTTAAAACGACTCTATTGTTATAATTTACAGTATTAAGAGCGATTACAATGTTTCTGATATCAAACCAACTACCCACGGTATTTGTCACTCGACCGGATCTGTGACTATGGTCATATCCCCCATTGGCTGCCCCAATGGTGACGATTATCAAGTAATGTATACAAAACCCCACATACCGGCTGTAACTTGGTGATTACAAAGACTTAATCCCCGTAATTATAACTTTGAAATAAACATGCTTTTGTAAATAGATTTGATAAAAAGAGAATGACTCACACTGCAGATTTAATTTGAGCAGAGCCTAGCCTACTGATTAGCCTTTTAACCTAAATTTAATAACATGCACACAATTTGGTTAGTAACTTAATACAGCATTTACGATAACTCACGAGATCAAACCCTCACAACGAATGACAAAGTGCGATACTTAAACATCGATCGAATTAACGACGAATGACAAAGCATAAACCCTAATATGGGCAGCACTTAAACATCCATTGGATGTTTTGATCAATCGGACATTGAATCGTATCAGCGATCGAGTTATTACCCTGATTGCGGCAGCACTTCGTGATTCGTGTGTGTTGGGAGACTGTTTCTACTATAACTCGGAGTATAATTAGATTTTGAACGTCGCATCAACGCAGAATTGCATCAAACAGACTGTTCTATTTATACTTGAAAAATTCCCCCCTCGCGCCACGCGAAAGGTTTCCTTGTGCGCGTGGCGTGGCGTGGCGTGGCGTGGCGCGAGAGACCCTATTCTATCCTAGGGTTGCTTCGTGTCCCAGTAGCTTGGCTGAGTTGATTTCGCGTTAAAATTCAACGTACACATAAAACTGTTTAGATATTACCGACTAGGGTTTACCCCCCCTGAGTTTTAGGGGCCCTGATCCTGATTCTGAAAATTCTGAAAATTTTAGGGTTTATTCAGAATACTTGGGTTTCTCAATTAGGGTTTCCTATTGGACAATTTAATTTAATAAATATGACTTTTGATGAGAGTTGTTACAAGAAACCTCTCCAAATAGAAGACAGAAATGTTAAGCACCTCAAACACAAGAGATTGGTACTGGTCAAAGTCAAGTGGAATTCAAAAGGAGGACCTGAGTACACATGGGAGCTGGAATCGGAAATGAAGTGAAAATATCCTTACTTATTCCAGTAAATCTCGAGGACGAGATTTTAAATAAGGTGGGGAGGATGTAAGGACCGACATGAAAATGTCCTAAAACACCCCGTAAGTGAAAACCAGAACCCTTCGAACCCTAATTTTTATGAAAAATCAAGAAAATCAAAATTTAGTAAGCTGTCGCGGGCCGCGAAAGACTTAAGGAAGGTTTATGCGGGGCGCGACAGCCATGCAATTCTCCGGATAAGCTTTAGGGCCGCTGCCAAATTAACCACCAATAGCACGGATTTTCTGTCCCGCGGCGTCCGAACCGGGAAACTGGGTCAGCGGCCGTGACAGATATCTTGATGGTCCTGCCGGAATCCATTGCAACTGCCAAAACACACTCGAAATCACTGTGCTAACAGTACAACTACTCCATCGTCGATAATAGCATAAGCCCTAAGACAACGGGAATGTCAAAAGCCGAAAACAACAAAAATGTAGGTGGAAATACAAAAAAAGAGATCAGGAACCTTACCTTGAAACTCTAGCCACAACAAATCGGGTTTAGAAAACCACATGCAATGTTAGATCGGGACTGTGGTGACCTTAAACAGTCGGAAATGGCTGGGATGTCTTAAACGCCGGTTGCCAGATAAACAGAAATCAGAGCTAAAGGAACATGGAGGGTTTGGTCGCCGGCGGTGTACTATTTCATTACCTGAGAAAGTTTAGAGAGAGATCGGAAGGAGGTGAGATCGAGGAGGGTGTTGGTGGTGTTTAGGGAGGCGAGTGACAACAATATGACGGAAGGAGGCGGCGACTTGAGAGAGGAGACAGTGGATCTCGGAAAACTGTAAACTGTGTTTTCACTTCTCACAATCAAATTTCTTTCACTTTTTCATCTTTTTTCTTTTAACTTACTTCTGTCTCCGGTTCCGTTTCCCCATACCACATTTTCTATTTTTAATTTTCTTATCTCAAGTAAAATTATTTTCTTAACACTAAAAAAGATTGCCGTTTATATATTCTTTTTTCTTGAAAAACAACTAATATTTTTTGAATAGACATGCCGGAATACATAATATCCAGGGGCCGCTCAACCATTTTGATGGCCTAAGGCGAAGTAAAAGCTTGTGGCCTTTTTCTCAAAAAAACGTATGTAATTGAAAGTTAAACTTGAAGGGCCCAAGTGTAATTATTTGAAATATTGTGTTAAAATTTAAAAACAAGTAAAAAAATGGAAGAAAATGGTGAACCAGGGATTCAAATCCGGGTCTCACCAACATCCATACATACACAAAAACCACTACACTACCAACCATCAATCTGTTGATAACCCACACCCTAAAGCTTTTATAAATGGACTGTGGTTTCATCAAATCGTGGAGGTCCTATAGTTTTGGTAGCCCAAGGCCCAAGTCTCATTTGACTTGGGATTGGGCCGACCCTGATAATATCACTATTGTATAATATTTTTAAGTTTATTTTTTCTTGAAAAACAACTAATATTTGTTGGAATAGACATGGCGTAATACATAATATCACTTTGTATAACTATATTAATTTGAAACATAACCGAAGAACAGTAACTTAACGTTAACGGCCGTTACTTGATATCGAGAAAGTAGATTGAGAAAGACAAACGGAAGAGACAAAGGGGGAAATCCCTACAGAGAGAGAGGGAGAGAAAGTAAGAGACGGGGAGAAAGAGATGAAGATCGGTGCGATGTTGTCCACATAGTGGCCACCGATCTTTCCACACGATAATCACCATGCTTTTTTTAAGAGAGTGCAACCAACGATGGCTGAGTTTTAAGTATAGAACCGGCGACAAACTATGGCAGCGGCGTCGGAGTAGTTGGTGTTCAGAAGGTAGCGGCGATGACGTTTTCTTCATAGATCCAACATCGACTGTGGCATGAAGCTCCATGAGCGGCGGTATAGTGTTCCGTGACGAATTTCAATCTCCGACGATCAGACTTATGGACGGCATGATTAACGCTTCGCGATTGAGAAGATTGTGGCCACCAAACAAGCTATTTCATAGAGAGCAAAATGCTAAAAGCATTGCAATGGTGTAAGCAATATATCAATATGAAATTAATGGTTCTTTTTTCAGGTATTAAACACTGTCTGGTTGTGGGGGGGGGGGGGGGGGGGTGTTTGGGATTCCTTCTCAAAACTCCTTTTCACTTCTATTTCACTGTTCAATAAGTTAATAAGTCAGGATTTCCTGACTTATTGACTTCTACACTCACATCACAAGGAATCCCAAACACTCAAAAAGTCTTTTTTCACTATTCAATAAGTTAATAAGTCAATAAGTTGGGAGAATAAGGAATCCCAAACACCCACTCAATTGGCTGTTAGGGTGTATAGAGAGATTAAATACTGTGTGGTTGCAGTGGTATTTAGATTACAAATCCACTAAAAATTTGCTGGTTTATCGCACATGGTTTCACTATGGGAAATCTGGAGACAAACTAATTATTTTAAATTGGTAGCATTGGTTTCTTGATACGAACAAAAAAAAGTTTACGTGAAGTAATAAAATGGTGGTAATTATAGATATCGCCACAAACGTATATATATAGTTAGTTTAGAGTTTATATAAAAGAAGAAATGTTACGGGTGTGATTAGTTGTAGAAAACTAATGATTTTCTTTTTTATTAAAACGAAAAAAATTGTTTAAATAATTTGTTTTTATGTATCGATCACTAAAAGGCTTGGAAACCGATGTACGAGAGGATGGGGCTAGCTTAAAGAGTGTCGGAACAATTTCCATAACAGTATACAGTTTTTTTATTTATACCGTAAGCCATAATTAGTGTCGGTACATGGATGAACATAAGTGATACCGTCCGAACAAAATTACCATGTCAATTCCGACCAAACAACATTGATACTGGTATCATACTATCGGGACTGTACTAATATTCATTACACGTGTTGACCTTATTTTGTGTTTTATTTCTCAATTGCTATATTAATGTCGGTACCATAATAAAACAGAATGATATTCGACTGAATTCCCGTGCAACGCGCGGAGGAATTTTTGCTAGTTGTATAATATTTTCAAGTTTAAGGCTACAAAACTACGTAGGAGTATTCTCTATAATTTTTTTTAAATTTATTTGTAACATTATACGCTTTTAAAATCTGGTCCAACCAATCAAATCCGAAGTAATCTAAGCATAAACGTACGAGTTATCAAACATAAAACAATTTGATTTAGCACAAGTTAAATCCTAATTAACTATATCTTAAAATCAATGGTCGGTGGCCTTGCCACGGACCAAATTTACAATTATACCCTTCGATGTCTGAAATGAACATTTTGGCCTTCGTAATGCCGGTAATTAAACTGGAGATTACTACGTCGACCACCGCATGCAAAGAACCACCGATGCCTCCTCATTGAATGTTGGTTAACGTGCATTATAGAAATGCATCTACCAGATCACAAACGCATTTATCAGATCAACGATGGCCATCAACGCCGATGCCACCACCATTATGACGGCCCACTAAGTCCTTCCTCCCTCGCATAAACCACTTCCAGTGTGTTATCCTGATCTTTTTTTATCTGGCGACGTTGGCTGGGTCTTCTAGAGAGAGAATGTTACGGTCAAGGTGATAGTGGTTCAGATCTGATCTTTAACAGAGTTCTCTACAAAGTGAATGTGGAGTCTTTGGTAGAGAAAGGGTATGAAAAACTTTCTAGAATCTGGAAGAGAGATTAAAGACGGTGGCAAGATGGCGGCGGTGTCAAGGAGGCGAAGGTAGGTGTGGCGACTGGTGATGTAATGAGAGGAGAGAGAGGTGAATTAAGTAGGGGCTTCAACTTTACTAAATGACCAAGTCAAATGACTACTTTGTGCTTTCTTTCCTCTTTCCCATTTCATATATTTTTATTTATTTATTGATCAAATATGTTTAGTTAGGGTTTTTAGAGAGAGAGAGAGAGTGTTCATAGAAATTCGGTGAACGTTGATTTGTGGTGGTTGCGGCTCAGGTGTGGTTGTGAAGGTGTTGTAACAAAGGCAATGGTGGTGTGGTTTGGGGAGAAAGAAAGAGTAGATGGAGGAAGTTAAGGTTGAAATGAAACATTTTATCTTCTTTTTTTTGGGTATGCATAAATGTATAAAATGTCTTTCTACAAAATAATATTTATTTCTTTTAATCTTATCTTCAAACTACAAAGCATCGATACTTAGGTGAAGACTTTGTTTTGGTGGAATAAATCGTTGTGTTTGGTTGTTAAAAGGTCAATACGATATTTAATTACTTATATTCTTCATTAAAGTTTTAAATATATATATATAGGGGAAGATTCATTTAAGAAGAAAATTTAATTGAGAAGAAAAAGAACAAAGAGTAATTTTGTAAAACATTAAATAGTTTTTTCATTTATCTCATTTATTATCATTTTTGAATAATTAATTAGTCATAAAGACTATTATCCTCCACACTGACTTTTTTTGCGTACACACATCAAAAGTTATCCTACATATTTCGAAATTCATCCTACACGTTGAAATTTATCATACACAACTCGTAATTTATGCTACACAACTCGTAATTTATCTCACACTTTAAATTATTTTATTTTTCTTTTTTTGAAAAAAAATATATATATTTTGAAAATAAGTTACAAAAAAATTAATGTATTAGCTATTAAAGAGGAAGACTACAAATTAATAACCTATGTAGATTTACCAATTTACCCTTATAGTAACATTAAATACTTATATTAAATGAAGTAAAATAAAGCATTCTTATAGGTTGAAATTTGTTCTTTTTTCTTATTACAAAAAAATTCTTCTCATTTGAACTCTCCACTATATATATATATATATATAGGGAGGAGTTCATGCGAGAACCACCCTTATTGCGAGAACCGCGAGAACCAATGTGAACACAACCTAAAATAGCAAAAAAAAAACCTAACCCCCACCCCCCCCCCCCCAAAAAAAAAAAACCTAAACCCCCCCCACCCCCAAGCTAAAAGCTAAATGCTAAAAACTAAAACCTCCAAAAAAACCTAAAAAAAACCTAACCCCCCCCCCCCCCAAAAAAAAAAAAACCTAAACCCCCATCCCCCACCCCCCAAAAACCTAAACCCCCCAAGCTAAAATGCTAAAAACTAAACCCCCAAAAAACCTAAAAAAATAAAAAATATCTAAATTTTTTTTTAAATATTTTTTATGCTCAAATCGCTATTTTTAGTGGCAATTTTTTTTTTTAAAATTTAATTTTTTTTTTATTCGAATAGTAGCGATTTTTATATAAAAAATATAAAAAAAAAATTGTGTGATTTTTAGCTATTTTTAGGCATTTTTTGTTGTGTTCACATTGGTTCTCGCGGTTCTCGCAATAAGAGGTGGTTCTCGCATGATCTTCTCCCTATATATATATATATATATATATATATATATATATATATAGGGGACTGCTAGAATGATAACCACCTCCAGTTGTAAGAACCGCGAGAACCACTTTCTGGCCATTAGATCAAGATGATGGATGGATGAGATTAAAAGTATTTAAAAACAATATTAAGAATTTTTTGTCTTATTATGTCTTTAATATTTTAATTCAAAAGGGTATTTAAGTAAAATTACTTTTTTTGTCTTTTTATATATATTATATTTAATTGCCTTTTTGTCCTATTCATTTATTACTTTTTATTAAAAAACAAAATTTTTTGTTGAACAATATTTTTTAAAATCAGATTTTTTATGATAATTTTTTTTAAGATTTTCAAAATAGATGGATGAGATTAAAACATTTTTAAGAGCCGTTCTTTACAAGCGTTTTTTTACGGAACGTTTTACGATTTTTACAGATTTTTACGTTTAACGTTTTACGTTTTTACGCACGGCTTTTTCGCGCCTCGTTTTTCAACGCGCCGTTTTTTCAACGCGCCTTTTTTACGTAAACGTTATTTACGTTTTACGCGCCGTTTTTTCAACGCGCCTTTCTTACGTTAACGTTATTTACGTTTCATGCGTCGTTTTTTCAACGCGCCATTTTTTACGTTAAGGTTATTTACGTTTTACGCGCCGGTTTTTTACGTTAACGTTTTTAACGTTTTTATGTTTTATGCGCCGGTTTTTTACGTTAACGTTTTTTACGTTAGCTTTTTTAAATTCAGGTTTTTTACGTTAACGTTTTTTACGTTTTAGTAAAAAAAAATTACGTTTTACCTAAAACTTTTTACGTTAAAAAAGTTTACGGTTTACGTCAAAAAGTTTACGGTTTACGTTTTACGAAAATCTTTTTACGTTTTTACGTAAAACTTTTTACGTTTTACGTTTTACTTTAAAACTTTTTACGTTTTACGTTTTACGTGAAAACTTTTTACGTTTTACATAAAACTTTTTACGTTTTATGTTTTACGTTTTTTACGTTAAAAGTTTACGGGTTAACTTTTTTTTTTACAAAAACTTGTTTACGCAAAAACGAACGCACCCAAAAATCGCAAACTCGGAAGATGTGTCAGATATATCGTTATCATCATCGACTAGGGGGGGGGGGGAATTAAAAACCAACAACATCAAAACAAAGTCTATCTCGAAAAAAACGGTGTTTGGCTCAGATTAACGGATAATCAAAAGGCTGCAAAAGAGGGGTTGCAGGTTTAAAAAACCTACCCTCCGCCGTCCTTGCCGCGCCATCATCCGTTTTTTTTTATCATCACCGCCGATTCAAAAAGGCACCAGATTCAACCGATTTAAACATTCAAAAGGACCATGAACAACATTCAACCCCAGAAGGAACATGAACATCAATCAAACCCAGAAGGACCTTGAACATCATTCAAACCCAGAAACATGAACATCATTCAAACCCACCGGCCTCCCCACAAAACCACCACCGATCTCTGCACAAACCCAGCAGAGAATCAAATCACCAGATAATCAAAGATCACAGAACAAAACACCCACCAGAGAATGAAAATAAAAAACACAGATCTAACACCCACATAGTTCACCGGTTCACACCCCTCCCCATCCACCCCATCATTCACCGCCACCACCACCTTCGACCCACCGCCCCCTAACCCACCACAACAACCCCCCTTCACCCATCAGGCTGGATGAGTCCCCAAAAATCAAAACTCATTTAAAAACAAAATGTGAGATTGCAAATAATAACATAAACAAGATCGAACCTTTGGACCCCCACCAACCATCTGCACCAGAACCGACTCCCGAACACCCCACCGCCATCACCGTCTTCCGCCACCTCCCACCAACACCTCCCCACCGTCATTCTCTTTCTCTCACCTCGGTGAGAGAGAGATGAGAGAGAGAGAGAAGGTCACCACCACCACCGTCGCCGGTAAAACATGGAGAAAGAGAGAAGGTCACCGCCACCACCGCCGGTGACCGATTTAAAATCCGGCAGCCGTTGAATCACCGTAAAAAACGAGGTTGCAGGTGAGGATGGCGACAAAGAGATGGGTATGGTGGTTGGTTTAAGAGATGGGGGTTGGATAAGAGATGGGGGTAGGGTGAGAGATGGTCTGCAACTTCAACTTGGGGGGCTTTAAAAATGGTCTGCAAACTTAAAAGAGAGGGAGAGAGACGATGAGAGAACAGAAAGAGGAGAGAGATGCTCTGCAACTTTAAAAGAAAAGACATATGAGAGAGGAAGGATTTGACATATGGTATAAATGACCAATATACCCTTTATGTTGGCACAATGTGATTGGCTGAGAGTGGTTCTCGCGGTTCTTACAACTGGAGGTGGTTCTCATTCTAGCGGCTCCCTATATATATATATATATATATATATATATATATATATATATATATATATATATAAGTTTGTTCTATGTTTCTTCATCGAAGGGAGATATCATAGGTTTCTAAATTTAGTTTCTTTGCCAAAAATTATATAATTACTGAACTATTAACTGCAATACACTTTTCCACTGTCTTTCAACACGCATAGACTGTTACATAGAAGGCAAGCAATAACCCATCCGCCTGATATCTACAAGGCTTTTTCATTGTCTTTCAACACGCATAGACTGTTACATAGAAGGCAAGCAATAACCTATCCGTCTGATATCTATAAGGATCTCGAACATTGACGTTACTGAACTCACATTGGTTTACGTTTTACTTAGTTTCCTTAATTTGAATTTCGCTAAGTTCTCGCACCGCAACGCGCGCGGGCAAGTTTACTAGTTACTTATCAATGCGATAACATTTCTAAAAAATAGTGATGTAAATTAGTCGGTTTAGTTTTCATTTAATACACAGTTCGATTATAGTAATAAAAATATGTAAATATTTCGGTTGAGTTTCCATCTAATACACAATTCAATTATAGGGAAAAGATCAAATAGGAAGTTAATTTTGGCTAGGAAGGATAGGAAGCCATAGGATTATGACATGTGGCAAATTTTAAAATAAAGAGAAATGGTATTTTAGTCAATCTCATCATTTCTTCTTCCTTCTTCTCCCCAGTTACTTCAAAACCCACCATTTTCAAAACCCACCATCTCCAACCTTTTCTTCACTTACTATCTCAATAATCACTACATTATAGTGTGATTTTCGTCATCAATCAATGATTCAACCACCCGATCAACGTGTTCTTTAGCTTTTTTCGAAGAAAACCCAGTTTAATTTCATTCAAAATCTCGTTTTTTCTGGTGATTTTGAAGATAATCACTCGATTTGTTCGATTCAATCGCTGATAAGTGTTTCTATCATTTCAAATTTCGTCAATTGATGAAGAAACCGGCTTCGATCCATGTAAGAAATTCTTTAATTTCATTTTCACGATCTGAGTTTTTATTTAGTCATTGCGTTTTACGATCTTGGCGGGGGTCCGGGGGCGGCAGCCCCTGGTAGCGGGGTCCCAGGGGCGGCAGCCCCTGGCGGGGTCCAAGGGGCAGAGTTTTATGTGTTTTCTGGCTATTGCGTTTTAGAAAAAACACATTTTTAAGTATCTTTAGTCATTGCGTTTTAGATAAAACACATTTTTGAAGTGTTTTTAGTCATTGCGTTTTAGGTAAAACACATTTTTAGGTGTTTTCAGTCCATTGCGTTTTACAGAGAACACTTTCTTTTGTTTTTTTAGGTCATTGCGTTTTAGAAATGAGACATTTTTAAGTGTTTTCTGGCCATTGCGTTTTACAAATAAAACATTTCTTTGTGTTTTCTGGCCATTGTGTTTTACAAATAAGACATTTCTTTGTGTTTTTTGTGCATTGCGTTTTAGGTAAAACACTTTTTTATGTGTTTTCAGTCCATTGCGTTTTAGAAATAAGACATTTCTTTGTGTTTTCTGGCCATTGCTTTTTACAAATAAGTCATTTCTTTGTGTTTTTTGTGCATTGCGTTTTAGAAAAATGTCATTTTTTAGGTTTTTTTTTTCATTGCGTTTTACGTAACTGGTGGTTTTTCTATTGCGTTTTACACAACTGGGTTTAAATTTTTTTTTTAAATATAGCAATAGTATACTCGTTTTAAAGATAAAAAAAACGCTCGTTTTTTTTGTGCAATTTTTATAAAAAAATAATGTCGTATGAAAGAGTTATTAACGTTTAAAATATGGGGGGAATTGGAGGATAGAGAAACTATTGGCTTGGATTGACTAGAATGCCCTTGAACAAACTCACGCGCCTCTTTTCTTCCTTTCAATTTCCCTGATTTAATCTTAGCCCTTAATTAACTTAATGGATGGTCAAGATCACTTCCTAGCCTTCCTAGCAAAATAAAATTCCTATTGTATCTCCACCCTTCAATTATGCTAATAAAAAAAGAATAATGATATATTACATTAGGCTATAGGGTGTGGTCATGACCTTCAAGACCACTATTACCTTCCATGTCAGCTCCATTTCAGACCACTTTCATCTACCATCCAAATCCACCATCCTATATGGTGTGGTCATCACCCAAACCACCATCCCAATTTTTTTAAATTTATTTTGTGTAAAATATATTTAACTAATTAAGGAAAGGGAGGTACATGGTTTAATCAATGCGAACCATGGTGGTTCCCTAAGGGGGGGTGGTGTAGCACTTTGTAACGTTTTTAGTCACGAGCCAACAAATCTAAAGGTTTTAGCATGTCAAAATTAGGGACTGAATACGTTACAAAGTGCAAACCACAGGGACCATCCATGTACTTTTGGGAAAAGCTAGGGACTAAACGTGTTACAAAGTGAATACCACAAGGACCATTCGTATACTTTTGGAAAGCTAGGTTCAAAATCCAAAATTTCGGTAATGTAGAGACCATTCGTGCACTTACTTTGTTATTATATATAGTATATCTAAGTTAGTAAGGTCCAATAATGTTATGTTTGGTACAGGGAACTAGTTTAGACTTAAAAGGCATGTTAGTTTGCATATATATTTTTGGTGAGGGTAAGAAGACGAGAGAGATTGTTGGGAAGAACTTTTTAGGTAGTCTTTTCAGGTAAATTTGTTCATATAAGAAGACTGATCAATGAGATGCAAGCTTTTGGATGGAAATAGGGCTAAGTGGCATGGCGTGAAATGGAATGGTTGTGTCTCTTTTAAGCTCTCGATTGTCGGTGTTGATGGCTTTTATGTACTTGGTGTGTCGTTTTGTTTTTTTGTTTTTCTTTTTCCTCTATATCTAACCACTTGGCTAGTTTTATTTTCTTTTATTCCTTTTTAATGAAATGTTGCCTTCCTAGTAAAGTGTAATTTGCATATGTGTAGTTTAAGGGTTGGGATCAACTTGAGTCCTTTTCGGAATCTTGCATGCCAAACCCGCATAGTTTACATTCTTGTTTCCTTATGAAATAAAATATTTCTCTATTGAAATCAAGATATTGAAAAAATGTTGGTATGCTAGCATACATCTATTTATTTGCTTTAAAGACGTTTTTATACAATAGAATAAGAGATTAACGTTGTCTTAAATAAAAAATTACATCTTAGTATAAAATGTGAAAATATAAATGTGAACGAACCTACAATACAACATTAGTGCCATGTGACTTTGTGACACTACTCATTTTTGTCTCTTTTATGTTATATAGTATTCAATACTCATTTTTTAACATCAAAATTATTTTAGAATGATAAATTTCTTTAATTATATCGTCTGTTTGACTTGAACCCACGACATCCAAACCTAGGTGTTTCTAAAAGTTTTGTCTTCGCCAATAAGCCACCAACACCATCGGTGTTTCTTAACATTAAGGGGCTGTTTGACAACATCTGAATCAATAAGTGCTGAATGAATAAGAGGTTTGAATGGGTAAGAGGCTCTGAACCAGTAAGTGCTGAACCAGTAAAGTGCTGTTTGGTTACACATCTGAATGACTATGTAAAATGACATTTTTACCCCTCAAACATTTTACCCCACTAATCATCCTCATCCTGCCACCCCCACCCCACCCCCCCAATTATTATATCAACAATATTTCACTCAACGTTCACCCCACCTACCCCCTTTCAATCCGTTGCTTCTCCAGATCAAACAATTGAACCCAACACCAACTGTTCGATCATATGCCTAGCAGAACAACCCAGCCAATTTCAGCTGCATTTTTTTCAATTCTGAATTCTGGGTCTTTGTTTGCTACCATGGAGGCATAGATTTGGATTTCAACTAACTGGGTTTGATTAAAAAAGGTAAGAATTGAAGCTGAATTGTGTGATTGTTTGTGTTGGTAAAAATTGGGGATTTTGATTACAGTTTGTTTCCCCCTTTTCCAAGTAACATTTTACAAACAAACCCCCCTTCATTCGTATCGTCATCTTCATCTCCCCTTTCTATCTTTCTTGTGAGCTCACCCTGCACCTGGTCAGATCTCCGACCGTCGCAGTGGTGGCGGTTATGTTGATGACGGTTTCAGGGGGCGCTGTGGAGGAGCAGAGGAGGAGGCAGAGGAGGCCGGCATCGCTGTGAAGGAGGCGGAGGAGGCGGCGGCGTTGTAGAGATGCAAAGGAGACGGTGGCGATGTGGAGGAGGAGACGGTGGCGGCGTGGTGGAGGAGGCCGGTGGAGGAAGGAGGTGGAGATGGAGGCGTCGATATGTGAAGAGAGGAGAGCACATGTTTCTTTTGTAGGGAAAAGGGTATGTGTGTCAATATTTTCATTCAGCGTGTATTACTAGCTGAATGAATCAGTCTGAATGGAACCATTAAGAGGTGGGCTTTTTAGTGAACCAAACACATATGCCTCTGACCGATTCAGAGGTGCACCTCTTAATGAAATCATTCAGAGGCAAACAAACAGCCCCTAAGTGTCACTAATCTTTTGAATAGTTTTAAAAGTGACAAATTATAAAAAAAAAGGGCCGTAAATAACACTAGTTACAACATCAGACGTTTATGTGTATTTTCATAAACAAAGGCGGTGTCAGTTATAAAAGGTCACACTCGTTAGAACGCATTTCGACTAACGGCACATCTGGTTCGAAAAATCAATAAGAAGATGAAGATCAACAAAGCCTGTGATCTCAGCTCGATTTCTGTTCTTCCTCCTCAATCAAGGTTCAATTATATCTTTATAGCTCAAATTTTCCTCTATTTTTTCATACATTTTGTCGATTCGCGTGTATATGTGTGTTGTTCGACCTAATTTGTGCGAATCACAGTGACGAACTGGTTATCAGATGAACATTGTTCATTCGCATCATGTTTAGCATAACTGTGCGTTTTGTTATTCTGATGAACTGAATTTTAAGTGCGTTTTTTTGGAATCGATTGATTTTATTTGCTAAAACTGTATGTTTTGTGATTAAATGATGATGCTGAACTTGAGATGTAGATGATAGATCATCGTCTTCCTTCAGCCGATTTTGTATGCTTATGGTGAATAGTTGAAATTGAAAATGATATATAACTGTTAACACTTAGCAGGTGCATTTGTTTGAAATCTAGATGATTCTGTGATGAAAAGTGTACATGTTTAGAGAACAAACTGATTATGTTTACGCATGTTCCTGAAACGTATAGGATTCGTGTGCAAAACTTAGATTTAAATTGTAATAAACTGACTCTGACTTTTAAATAGCTTAATACGTGTGAATTAAATAATATATAACTGTTAGCAACTACATTTGTTTGAAATCTAGACGATTCTGTGATGAAAAGTGTACATGTTTAGAAAACAGACTGATTGTGTTTACATGTATGCCTGATACAGATAGGATTCCTGTGCAAAAGTTAAATTTCGTTTGTAATAAACCGACATGGACTTTTAAATAGCTTAATACGTGTGTATTAGTGAAGAACTGAACTCAGTGTAGATTTTGTATGCTTATGGTGAAAAGTTGTATTTAAGTAATATATAACTGTTAGCAGCTGCATTAGTTTAAGATCTGGACGATTCTGTGATGAAAGCTGTACATGTTTAGAAAACAGACTGATTATGTTTACGCGTGTGCCTGATACGGATAGGATTCCTGTGCAAAATGAAATCTCAAATGTAAAACTGACATGGACTTTTAAATAGCTTGATCAGTGTGTTTTAGTGAAGAACTGAACTCAATGCAGATTTTGTATGCTTATGGTGAAAAGTTAATTTAAATGTAATATATAACTGTTAACTGCCTATCGGTTTGAAATCTAGATGATTCTGCGATAAAAAAGTGTATATGTTTAGAAAACAAATTGGTTGTGTTTACGTGTGTGCCTGATATGGATAGGATTCCTGTGCAAAACTTAAATCTCAATTGTAATAATCTGGCATGGACTTTTACATAGTGTAATACGTGTGGTTTAGTGAAGAACTGAACTCGATGTAGACTATGTGCAAATTCAATGTAGAATTGTTTATTTGAGTGAAGAACTGATATTTTGAAGTACTCAAAATTGAGTCTGTGTGTGTTGTGTGGGTGTGTGATATTCAGAGGATTTCTTTTTATTTCATTCATGTGTTATGCGAAGGATTCTGACTTGGTATTCAGATGACTATAGTACTATACTTTAATGTGTGTCGCACGCTTAATCTTTGTGTTTGATTTGGCAATGTCATGCAATTTAGAAGGAGATCAGGTGTCTCATGTAGTCTGCCAGAGATGTCTTCAACGTTGAGGCTCAGCCAAGCACCATCACAGCAGCAGCGGTCACAGCAATCAAATTCTCAGGGGATTTCATCTCAGCATAACTTCTCTCAGTTCTCGCAGAATTCTCAAGATGACACGCTGACAAACGACCAGGTTTATCTGTATTTAGATTTAATGATTTATGTGTATAATATATGGCCTAATCTACTTTCACTTGTTTCCCTGTAAGAAACATTTCCAATTAATGATGCATCTGAATCTCTATGTTTTCTTATGCACTCTGTCAGAAATGCATCTAAGCGGGCTTAAATATTTATGTTTATATGGCGTAATCTACTTTCACTTGTTTTCTTGTACGAAATATTCCACTTGATGCTGCATCTTAATCTCTATGTTTTCTTATGCACTCTGTCAAAATGCATCTAAGTGAGCTTCATATCAGTGGAGTCATATATGCTTTTGGTGTTAACGAGCCTAAAACCAGAATATATCAAATATGATTCTCATTTGTTCACTACTAGTACTAGTTTGCTTCCATAGGTGAAATAGCACCTGTGTAACATTATGACTGCTGACAAGTATATATTTTAGCTCTTCAACTCTATTTGAGTTCATATTCAGGAAAAGTATTACACTCGCTATATTTAAATCCAATAACCAAGGTGCTAAGAGCTAGAACCGGTGTGTATAGTTGATTAATGTTTTCAAATGATACAAGAGTTTAGATTGATGTATATGGTTTATAGAAGCATCATAGTAATATATCTTACTTTCTTCACTGTATCTCTTTGCAGCTAATTGTTTCTCAAGAAAGAGAGAATTCTGTGAGACGGTTTTCATTCTTACCTCCAGTCAATCACACACGGGATGAAAGTCAAATGTTAACATCAAGATCTTCCACTGCTCTAATCCGTAAATGGGGTCCTGGTGTTTCAGAGCAAAGAAGTACGTTTTTGGTACAGGGTACAATCTGGCATGTACGATGTACTACACAATTATGCATGCTTTTGTTGATACTTTGAAATTCATTAGCAGGCCAAATGAGTGAAGAATTCGAGCGCATGATAGGAACGATAGAAAGTTCACTAAGCAGGTTTGGGTTGATGATGGAATCTCTTCAGACAGATATAATGCAAATCAATAAAGCAACAAAAGAACTAACTATGGATAGTAAGTACATCATTCTCATAGTTTAAAAACTTGTTTAGCTCAATATGTAGTGAACTACTGATCTCGAATGTCATACTGACACCCTTCTCCCTATTATTGTTAACATCCAGTGGAAAGCATACGCCAAAAGTTGAATGCACAGGACAACTCCCTGCAGATAATTGTTAGAATGCCTTAAATTCTCCTCGTAATTTTGTTCTTTTTTCGAATGTAATTCATATTTTCTAACTCTGAGTGAATTAACGTTTAACATAACAGAACAAGGGGCAAGAAGATGTCAAATCTAGCTTACAGGGAGAACTGAAGTTGATTTCTGATCAACTCAATCAAAAATCATGTCACCAGAACCCACAAGACATTTCCATCTTGCTCTCTAATCTACAAGAAAAAGTTGGTTTTTTCATATCAAACTTACGTAATGATCTCTCCTCATCCTTCACTAGCGAAATGCAGGTATGCATGTCTTCTATGCAAATCTAATGTATAAATACAGTCTCCAATGGTTATCTGATTACTTACAGGCATTGGGATGTAAGCTTAAAGCATTGGACCAAAACAATCCAACACCCACCGTTCTCCCACCTAAAGTACTTAAATATCGATATTTAGCTCCTTGTGTTTTTGGTGACAAGATATTCTTCCTTATAACATATGCTTTGTGCAATGTAGGCTGTCAGCTTTTGTGTCAATCCTCAGGGAATAGCCCCACAAAAGAAGTATGTCCATGTCTTCTATTTTATTCGGGTGTTTAAGGGATCGAACTCAATTATATAAAGGGAAATGTTGCGTTTTTTGCCTTCCGTTTTTCTAATTTTCATTAAACTGACAAGTTATTACTTATTACTAATTACAGTCTACAAGTACCTCCCAAGGTCCAATTGGGAACTCAGATTCCCAAGGTAGAAATGGGAACGTGGAACTCGGTAAAACGTGAAAAGGTTACACTTGCAAATAAATATTACAGCAGGGGACACAATCACAACAGTGTATCCCATACTGAACCGGTATTTACTATTTATTGTTTCTTTCTGCATTTTGGTTTGATTTGATTTTGTTCAAACATTGTCATCATGATAAGTTGCACAAATTACGTGAATGTCTGAGAATTATTCCTTCAGTACACTTGGCATATTTTGATCTAGAAAGTGAAATTACATGTCTTGCAGTAGAGTACGAAACCGTCCTGTTGAAAATATGCCGTACTAAGAAAATCATAATGTTCAATACATGCAAGCGCACGCACACACGCACATCCACATAGTAGAGAATTACGAGAACTGCTTAAGGACATGTACTTAGTACTTTAAAGATATAGTGGGAGAAAGAAAGAGAGGGGGTTAAAACTACATAATATATCACAGTTAAAACAATAATTACAAGAGACTATGCTGTACTCTACTTAAAAGTGCTTCTGTATTGACAATAATGCATGTAACACACGTATGCATGCATATATACTATGTACTGCACACATGGTTGATCAAATGATTGTGGTATGGTTTATATAGGAAAGAGAATCGAGGGTTGTCATTGAATCTGATGAAGATATTGAGGGAGGCTTCACATTCTTTTCCGAGGAAAAGGAAACAGGTAAGCACGCATTTTATGTCTCGTCTTCTTTTATTTCACTAGCTTGTTACATACGTCAACAAGAACAACACCCCTTCCTTGCAAAAAAATGTTTACTTTTAAGCATTGAACTGAATGTAATTCCCATAGTTAAATTTGATTAGCTAATGAATTCTGATTCAAGTAAAAGATATTAGTATCGATGCAGTTTGTTAATGGATTATGACATAACGTGATGTTTGATGCGTCCTGACATGGATTTTTCTGGTAAAGAGGTAGGAAGGTATTCAATTGAGAAAGCAAAGGAAGAAACCGCGCGTATTCTAAGGAAAGCGAGGAGAAGAAAGAGAAAACAGTGCAATACTATAATCATAAACTGAAGATGGTGAGTCCATCATCCATGCTTTGGTTACCAAATGAAGTTAAAATTACCCATTTGCCCTTTGGCGTCAATCTTATTTCCTCAATATTGTAGGAATTTGACCAACAGTACAAACTCAAAACACTTTACTAATGGAAAACAAAACAGTTTTACATGGCTATATGTTTAACTCGAATACTTGATTAAATGTTCTGCCTCTGTTTGGTGTGTGTTCGTTGCAGGTAGGACTGGGATGAATCAATGCACATTTTAACAGGTAAGGATATAACTCAATTGTGAATACCTATACATTGACTTCATCGGACCGATTCTCATAGGACATATCCTGTATTTTTTTGTATAAAATTTAGACAGGTAATAATAATAATGGAAATGCAAATAAAAAAACAATTAGTTACAATACAATGGAAATTCATATTGAGCTCTTTCAGCTTGATGTCCCTTTGGGTTTTTTGGGCCTCGTGATTCATATGGCCCACAAGAGCGTCTCTAGATTTATGGGCCTTAACTTTAATGGATATTTAGTTTGATGGGTATGTTTTACGAATTTACGGTAGTTTTTTTTATTGGTAACGTGAAATTATGAATCAAATATGTAACATAAACTTGATGTTCCATAGTTTCACTTTCATACCTGTATTTACGAATTACTATCAACATTCTAAAGTATATTGGGTGTCATTAAAATGGGAAGTTGATGAGACGGATAAACATAAATCAGTTGTATTCATGGTCTTTTTAATAAAAATTATAAGTTGAAATGTAAAATCAGTTATAATTGCTTCAAAATTATTTGAGGTAACAATCTTTTTAGGATATTTAACTTAAAAGTTTAGTCAGAAAGGGTAATTTTACTAACCGATCATATTTTCTTATTAAAAAATCTACAAACAAAATTACAAGAGTGTTCAAGAAAGGATATCGAGAGGTGTTTTGGGATTCTACAACAACGATGGCATTTTATCAGAAATCCTTGTCGCATGTGGCATAAGGATAAAATACGAATGACCATGTATGCTTGCATCATTTTGCATAATATGATCATTGAGGATGATGGAAAAGCGATATGCCAAAACTACATTCCGGAAGATTTAGTCGAAGGAACCCAAGCAACAATGGAAGAGAGACTCGCAAATGCTCAACTATTGCGATCTAGGGACATACATAACACGTTGAAGGCAGATTTGGTTGAGCATGCTTGGGCGATTCGCCCAATTCGATACAACAATGAAGACGAAGAAGATTCCGAGGAAGAAGAGGTTGAGGAATTCGAAAACGGGAACTTTGAAGACGTAGGTTTGGATGCTGGAGAAAACGAAGAGGAAGAAGGAGAGAACGAAGACGAAGAAGATTAATCTTTGAAGTGTTGTTTTTTTTATTTTTTTAGTCCAACTTTTTTTATTTTTTGGAACCGTTTTTTTTTTATGTTACTGTATTTTTTTTTATGTGTAATGTTTTTTTTTTATTTTAGTGTAATGTTTTTTAATTTAATGAAATGAATTTTAATTTTATAAAGTTAGAAAATAATTATAAAAAATTAGAAATTAATAATTGAGTAATGATTAGACGGGGGTTTTATGACTACGGGCTTAAAATGCATAAGGCCCCATAACGCCCCACGCTGACGTGGCGCGCCACGTGTCGCATAACGCCCACAAAGGGGCGTTATGACTACACATGGCCTAAGAGAGGTCACTCCCTTTTTGAGGAGTGCCCCTCTCCTCTCACCCTAACGGCACATCTGGTTCGAAAAATCAATTATAACATACTACAAAAGGAAGTGTCGGTTGGGGCATTTCATTGGCCAAAATGGGCGGCACATATAATAGGTTTGTTTTTTTTTTTCCCGTTTTGCCCCTAGCTCAAACTAAAATTACGCTTTTGTCTCCAGCTAAAAATTACGATTTTGCCCTCAAGTAAAAAATTACGATTTCGTCTGCCACTCTCCCATTGGACCAACCAGTTTATTATTTTTTATCCATTTTAAAATGACGGTTTTGCCCCCCAGCTCAAAATAATATTACGCTTTTGTCCCAAATAAAATTATGTTTTTTTCCCCAGCTAAAAATTACGATTTTGCCCTCAGTTAAAAAATGTTATTTTTCCCCGTTAAAAAAATTACGATTTCGCCCTCAGCTGAAAATTACGTTTCTCCCCCCTTCAAAATAAAATGATGCTTTTGCCCCAAACTCAAAATTACGATTTTGCCCTCGGTTCTAAATAAAATTGTGCTTTTGCCTCCAGCTTAAAATTACGATTGTGCCCGTAGTTCAAATTTATATTACGCTGTTACCCTAGGTGCAAAATTACGAATTTGTCGCTACTAAAATTTCAAATCCCCCCCCCCCCCCCTTCAAATTTACAGTACTGTCATCACTTTAGGTTTTGGCAATTTACGATTTTACCCCAGTAAAAAAATACAACTTTCCCTCAGTTAAAAATTACAATGTTGCCATTGTTTTCGTTTTTTTTTATAAAAAATAAAAAAGTTTTTTTTTTCTCGATTTAGTTGTTTTTCGTGTCAATGAGCTGCTGCCTAACACTCGCAACGCGGGCGGGGCATCTAACTAGTAAATAAACAAAGGCGGTGTCAGTTATATAAGGTCACACTCGTTAGAACGCATTTCGACTAACGGCACATCTGGTTCGAAAAATCAATAAGAAGATGAAGATCAACAAAGCCTGTGATCTCAGCTCGATTTCTGTTCTTCCTCCTCAATCAAGGTTCAATTATATCTTTATAGCTCAAATTTTCCTCTATTTTTTCATACATTTTGTCTATTCGCGTGTATATGTGTGTTTTCGACCTAATTTGTGCGAATCACAGTGACGAACTGATAATCAGATGAACATTATTCATTCGCATCATGTTTAGCATAATTGTGCGTTTTGTTTTTCTGATGAACTGAATTTTAAGTGCGTTTTTATGGAATCGATTATTTTATTTGCTAAAACTGTATGTTTTGTGATTAAATGATGGTGCTGAACTTGAGATAAAGATGATAGATCATCGTCTTCCTTCAGCCGATTTTGTATGCTTATGGTGAATAGTTGAAATTGAAAATGATATTTAACTGTTAACACTTAGGCTAGCAGCTCCTGAAACGTATAGGATTCGTGTGCAAAACTTAGATTTAAATTGTAATAAACTGACACAGACTTTTAAATAGCTTAATACGTGTGTTTTAATTAATATATAACTGTTGGCAACTACATTTGTTTGAAATCTAGATGATTCTGTGATGAAAAGTGTACATTTTTAGAAAACAGACTGATTATGTTTACATGTATGCCTGATACAGATAGGATTCCTGTGCAAAAGTTAAATTTCGTTTGTAATAAACTGACATGGACGTTAAAATAGCTTAATACGTGTGATTAGTGAAGAACTGAACTCAGTGTAGATTTTGTATGCTTATGGTGAAAAGTTGAATTTAAGTAATATATAACTGTTAGCAGCTGCATTTGTTTAAGATCTGGACGATTCTGTGATGAAACTTGTACATGTTTAGAAAACAGACTGATTATGTTTACGCGTGTACCTGATACGGATA
The DNA here is from genome assembly GCA_030545235.1 of Helianthus tuberosus. Classification (NCBI taxonomy): domain Eukaryota; kingdom Viridiplantae; phylum Streptophyta; class Magnoliopsida; order Asterales; family Asteraceae; genus Helianthus; species Helianthus tuberosus. The sequence goes on along the minus strand of CM060447.1, from coordinate 34,154,912 downwards.
GGATTCCTGTGCAAAATGAAATCTCAAATGTAAAACTGACATGGACTTTTAAATAGCTTGATCAGTGTGTTTTAGTGAAGAACTGAACTCAATGCAGATTTTGTATGCTTATGGTGAAAAGTTAATTTAAATGTAATATATAACTGTTAACTGCCTATCGGTTTGAAATCTAGATGATTCTGCGATAAAAAGTGTATATGTTTAGAAAACAAATTGGTTGTGTTTACGTGTGTGCCTGATATGGATAGGATTCCTGTGCAAAACTTAAATCTCAATTGTAATAATCTGGCATGGACTTTTACATAGTGTAATACGTGTGGTTTAGTGAAGAACTGAACTCAATGTAGACTATGTGCAAATTCAATGTAGAATTGTGTATTTGAGTGAAGAACTGATATTTTGAAGTACTCGAAATTGAGTCTGTGTGTGTTGTGTGGGTGTGTGATATTCAGAGGATTTCTTTTTATTTCATTCATGTGTTATGTGAAGGATTGTGACTTGGCATTCAGATGACTATAGTACTATACTATAATGTGTCGCGCACGCTTAATCTTTGTGTTTGATTTGGCAATGTCATGAAATTTAGAAGGAGATCAGGTGTCTCATGTAGTCTGCCAGATATGTCTTCAACGTTGAGGATCAGCCAAGCACCATCACAGCAGCAGCAGCGGTCACAGCAATCAATTTCTCAGGGGATTTCATCTCAGCATAACTTCTCTCAGTTCTCGCAGAATTCTCAAGACGACACGCTGACAAATGACCAGGTTTATCTGTATTTAGATTAAGTATTTATGTTTATAATATATGGCCTAATCTACTTTCACTTGTTTCCCTGTAAGAAATATTTCCACTGAATGATGCATCTGAATCTCTATGTTTTCTTATGCACTCTGTCAAAATGCATCTAAGTGAGCTTCAGATCAGTGAATTCATATATGCTTTTGGTGTTAACGAGCTTAAAACCAGAATATATCAAATATGATTCTCATTTGTTCACTACTAGTTTGCTTCCATAGGTGAAATAGCACCTGTGTAACATTATGATTGCTGACAAGTATATGTTTTAGCTCTTCAACTCTATTTGAGTCATATTCAGGAAAAGTATTACACTCGCTATATTTAAATCCAATAACCAAGGTGCTAAGAGCTAGAACCGGTGTGTATAGTTGATTAATTTTTTCAAATGATACGGGAGTTTAGATTGATGTATATGGTTTATAGAAGCATCATAGTAATATATCTTACTTTCTTCACTGTATCTCTTTGCAGCTAATTGTTTCTCAAGAAAGAGAGAATTCTGTGAGACGGTTTTCATTCTTACCTCCAGTCAATCACACACGAGAAGAAAGTCAAATGTTAACATCAAGATCTTCCACTGCTCTAATCCGTAAATGGGGTCCTGGTGTTTCAGAGCAAAGAAGTACGTTTTTGGTACAGGGTACAATCTGGCATGTACGATGTACTACACAATTATGCATGCTTTTGTTGATACTTTGAAATTCATTTGCAGGCCAAATGTGTGAAGAATTCGAGCGTAGAATAGGAACGATAGAAAGTTCACTAAGCAGGTTTGGGTTGATGATGGAATCTCTTCAGACAGATATAATGCAAATCAATAAAGGAACAAAAGAACTAACTATGGATAGTAAGTACATCATTCTCATAGTTTAAAAACTTGTTTAGCTCAATATGTAGTGAACTACTGATCTCGAATGTCATACTGACACCCTTCTCCCTATTATTGTTAACATCCAGTGGAAAGCATACGCCAAAAGTTGAATGCACAGGACAACTCCCTGCAGATAATTGTTAGAATGCCTTAAATTCTCCTCGTAATTTTGTTCTTTTTTCGAATGTAATTCATATTTTCTAACTCTAAGTGAATTAACGTTTAACATAACAGAACAAGGGGCAAGAAGATGTCAAATCTAGCTTACAGGGAGAACTGAAGTTGATTTCTGATCAACTCAATCAAAAATCATGTCACCAGAACTCACAAGACATTTCCATCTTGCTCTCTAATCTACAAGAAAAAGTTGGTTTATCCATATCAAACTTACGTAATGATCTCTCCTCATCCTTAACTAACGAAATGCAGGTATGCATATGTCTTCTATGCAAATCTAATGTATAAATACAGTCTCCAATGGTTATCTGATTACTTACAGGCATTGGGATGTAAGCTTAAAGCATTGGACCAAAACAATCCAACACCCACCGTTCTCCCACCTAAAGTACTTAAATATCGATATTTAGCTCCTTGTGTTTTTGGTGACAAGATATTCTTCCTTATAACATATGCTTTGTGCAATGTAGGCTGTCAGCTTTTGTGTCAATCCTCAGGGAATAGCCCCACAAAAAAAGTATGTCCATGTCTTCTATTTTTTTTCGGGTGTTTAAGGGATTGAACTCAATTATATAAAGGGAAGTGTTGCGTTTTTTGCCTTCCATTTTTTTAATTTTCATTAAACTGACAAGTTATTACTTATTACTAATTACAGTCTACAAGTACCTCCCAAGGTCCAATTGGGAACTCAGATTCCCAAGGTAGAAATGGGAACGTGGAACTCGGTAAAACGTGAAAAGGTTACACTTGCAAATAAATATTACAGCAGGCGACACAATCACAACAGTGTATCCCATACTGAACCGGTATTTACTATTTATTGTTTCTTTCTGCTTTTTGGTTTGATTTGATTTTGTTGAAACATTGTCATCATGATAAGTTGCACAAATTACGTGAATGTCTGAGAATTATTCCTTCAGTACAATTGGCATATTTAGATCTAGAAAGTGAAATTACATGTCTTGCAGTAGAGTACGAAACCGTCCTGTTGAAAATATACCGTACTAAGAAAACCATAATGTTCAATACATGCAAGCGCACACGCACACACACATTCACATAGTAGAGAATTACGAGAACTGCTTAAGGACATGTACTTAGTACTTTAAAGATATAGTGGGAGAAAGAAAGAGAGGGGGTTAAAACTACATAATATATCACAGTTAAAACAATAATTACAGGTGACTATGCTGTACTCTACTTAAAAGTGCTTCTGTATTGACAATAATGCATGTAACACACGTATGCATGCATATATACTATGTACTGCACACATGGTTGATCAAATGATTGTGGTATGTTTGATATAGGAAAGAGAATCGAGGGTTGTCATTGAATCTGATGAAGATATTGAGGGAGGCTTCACATTGTTTTCCGAGGAAAAGGAAACAGGTGAGCACACATTTTATGTCTCGTCTTCTTTTATTTCACTAGCTTGTTACATACGTCAACAAGAACAACACCCCTTCCTTCCAAAAAAATGTTTACTTTTAAGCATCGAACTGAGTGTAATTCCCATAGTTAAATTTGATTAGCTGATGAATTCTGATTCAAGTAAAAGATATTAGTATCGATGCAGTTTGTTAATGGCTTATGACATAACGTGATGTTTGAACAGTTTGATGCATCCTGACATGGATTTTTCTGGTAAAGATGTAGGAAGGTATTCAATTGAGAAAGCAAAGGAAGAAACCGCACGTATTCTAAGGAAAGCGAGGAGAAGAAAGAGAAAACAGTGCAATACTATAATTATAAACTGAAGATGGTGAGTCCATCCATGCTTTGGTTACCAAATGAAGGTAAAATTACCCATTTGCCCTTTGGCGTCAATCTTATTTCCTCAATATTGTAGGAATTTGACCAACAGTAGAAACTCAAAACACTTTACTAATGGAAAACAAAACAGTTTTACATGGCTATATGTTAACTCGAATACTCGATTAAATTTTCTGGTCTGTTTGGTGTGTGTTTGTTGCAGGTAGGACTGGGATGAACAATGCACATTTTAACAGGTATGTAAGGATATAACTCAACTGTGAATACCTATACATTGACTTCATCGGACCGATTCTCATAGGACATAATCATACACACCAGTTTAGCTTTGCCTTTCCTGTATTTTTTTGTATAAAATTGAGACAGGTAATAGGCGCCTGCAAATTGAAAACTCACAAAAAAGGCAATTTAAATAATAATAATAATGGAAATGCAAATAAAAAAACAATTAGTTACAATGGAAATTCATATTGAGCTTTTTCAGTTTGATGTCCCTTTGGGTTTTTTGGGCCTCGTGATTCATATGGCCCACAAGAGCGTCTCTCGATTTATGGGCCTTAACTTTAATGGATATTTAGTTTGATGGGTATGTTTTACGAATTTACGGTAGTATTATTTATTGGTAACGTGAAATTATGAATCAAATATGTAACATAAACTTGATGTTCCATAGTTTCACTTTCATACCTGTATTTACGAATTACTATCAACATTCTAAAGTATATTGGGTGTCATTAAAATGGGAAGTTGATGAGACGGATAAACATAAATCAGTTGTATTCATGGTCTTTTTAATAAAAATTATAAGCTGAAATGTAAAATCAGTTATAATTGCTTCAAAATTATTTGAGGTAACAATCTTTTTTGGATATTTAACTTAAAAGTTTAGTCAGAAAAGGGAAATTTTACTAACCGATCATATTTTCTTATAAAAAAATCTACAAACAAAATGAAGTTGTATACCTTTAACTAATAAAGAGAAAAGGTCGTGTACCTCAAATAAAAGTGGACATGAGTTTAATACCCTTTTATTTAATGTTCGCAAACTAATATCTAAATCATACTACCAACAATGGGGTGGTGGTTCATTGGCAAAGACAGAGCCTTTAAACGCCTTAGGAGAGGGAGGTCTTGTGTTCAAGTCCCACAGACGACAGGGATAAAAAAAATTTGTCGTTAAAAAAATATCTAAATGATACTGATGTGACAACTTCATGTCATGTAGGTGTAACCTAACAACTAGACAATTATTATCTGAAAGAATTATTTTGATCAAAAGTAGAAATTGGATTTCCATTAACTGCATAAATAGTTTGTTACTTGAGTTGTACTGCATATCCTAGATTTTGCCTTACTAATGCATATGTTCATGTAATGAAAAAGTATCAACACATGAGCGGCCCTAGGGGTGGGCGGGGAGGATCCGATATTTTGAGGGGCACGTTATTTTATGATAAAAAACCCGATACGTACATATAAAATATTTTTTTAATAGGGTATACTCATATAAACACCAACATAGGAGTGATAGGACCACTTATAAAACTATTCTTATGGTTTAGATTAGTTATTAGTCTATTGGCATTAGGTTTAGACCTGTAGTGAGCCCAATACCCAATATCGTTAAGGCATAAGGGCACGTTTTTTCGAGCTCGAACAGGGTACACAAATTCTCAAGGCCGGTCTCAACGTATATTATTTTGACTCATTTTATTTAAAGAGTAAATTACGTTTTTGGCCCCTGTGGTCATCTCACTTTTACTATAGTAGTCCAAAATAAGAATTTTTAACATATTTGTCCCTATGGTCTCTATAACTAACCATTTTGGCCCCCATGAACTCTAGACTTAGGGGCCAAAATGGTTAGTTATAGAGACAATGGGGGCAGATATGTTAAAAATTCTTATTTTAGGCTAATATAGTAAAAGTGATATAACCACAGGGTCCAAAACGTAATTTACTCTTATTTAAATTAACCTACATAAAAAGATTGAGACAATTCATCTAGAACAACGTAAACCATCTCGATTTTTTAACGAATTATGTTATAGCTTGATGATCATAGAATTATATGTAGCTATAAATTTTTGTTTATATAGGGGTATGGTTATTACTTAACACTAAAAAACAAATCTAAATTGTTTATACTTCTTAATCAATTGTTTATGCTTCTTAAACTGTATGCTTCTTGCATACACTGTCTTGTACAATATAACGGTCAAAAGGTATAATTATAAATGATTTTTGGTCAAAGATATCACGAGTGGTCGGTGGTCCTAGGTTATTGTCACTCATTTAGTTTTTAACTTTTTATAAATTAATTACAGATCGTTAAGATTCATAAATTATAAATTTCAAGGAAACCATATAAAAAAACCAGTGATTATTATGTTTCTTATTATGTTTCTTATGGTCCTAGGTTATTGTCACTCGTTTAGTTTTTAACTTTTTATAAATTAATTACAGATCGTTAAGATTCATAAATTATAAATTTCAAGGAAACCATATAAAAAAACCAGTGATTATTATGTTTCTTATAAACTCCATATAAAAAGCTAAAAGGAATAAAGTTTTATAAACCTCTAATATAAAACGATAAGAGTATATATATTTTCAACAAGTTCTAATATTTTAAATATAAAAAAGTTCATTTATATCATGCATAAATCATGTATTTGACGGAGCTCCTCTCCATTCATGGTGGTAACTTGGACCCACGTGGACTAATGACCACCAATTCTGTGGTTTAGGAAAAAAATATATAAATATATAAACATCTTTTTTATATCTATTGCTTTTTATAACTACATAATCAAATATTGGAGGGAATGTGGTTTTGAATCAAGATGGTTGTTGGATCTTCATGATCAGCTAAACTCATCATTCCATTGCTTTTCACTTTCTTTCTTTTTTTCCTAATCTGATCATTATTTACATAATTATTAAAGAAGATTATAGTCAGATATTGTCTTTTATTCTTTTAAGTGTTATGCACTTAACAGATGCAATTCGACATTTTACTTGCGTAAGGAATCTACTTTTAACACAAGTGAACAGAATGATTCGATTCCAGAACAAATGGTTTCTGGGGACCTCAGGCATTAGGCGCTCAAAGATTTCAACGCCTTCCCTTTCTCATGTAAACACGATTAGAATTTAAAACCCATCAGCTAGACTCAATGGCGGATGACTGACTAATAACTTGTTTAACTGGTTTCACCCGTAGAAAATAATATTCTAACACTAAATCCGGTGTCAAATGAGTGTTGGACGCATATCTAACATATAAATAACAAGTATCGGATACTGTATGTATCAAAACAAAATTTACTAGTATCATGTGAACTTGGTAGCTAGTTAGTAGACTCACCCTCGCTAGTAGTGTTACTTGGCATATTATAGGGAGGTTTGATGGACCTACCAATACTTTTGTTAAGTCTTTGAAATTTCGATATATTTATTCGTATTAGATCTAGTTATGTAACTATTATTTAAATACGTGAAATAATGTACAATAAATTTTAGAAAAGTAAACAAGCATGATTGAAAATTTTGAAAAAGTTAATGGAGGGTTTTACTTTTATATCCTTTGAGATGGTGGAGACTTTTTGAATACAATTGGTATGTAACAACATACAAGTCAAAAGAATGCCTTAAATTTCAAGGAAACCCACAACATTCTATCAAAGTCACTTCGGTTCTCAAATCCTACCTTTCCTTTTCCTTTCCAGCATCGTTATCTTTATCTCTCTATGATTGATTGATTGTGGTTTAGGGGTATTCATATATGCAAATAAATCACTTGAACAAAACCGTTTAGTATGTTTGTGAGGCCCCAAGCCCTAGCTTTATCCACAGTGGCGGACTCAGGATTTTTTTTTCATTGGGGTCCATTTTTTTGTGTAAGAATTTTTCACAACCAAACATTAAAATTTTCGGGTCGGTCATCATAGTCGGGTCGGAGCTAGGAAATAATGTAGAAGCATTTAGTGGATATGAAACCACTACATTATATGTTGGAAGTTTTATTTGGTAATCAAGTGTTAAATTAGGGCTGGCAATTTTGCACGAATACACGACACGAATCTACACGAAGTTAACAGGTATCGTGTATGGCCTTAACAGGTATCGTGTACCAAACAGGTAGACACGAGATTACCTGTTAATTTTCGTGTATAAACAGGTTAAATACATGTTTACCTGTTAATACCCGTTAGTACATGATAAGAAATTAAATTAAATAAAACTCATCAGCCATGTGAGTGTGTGTTCCTTAATTCCTTTCTATTTTCATTCCTCATTCAATTCAAAAAAAAAAAAACCCTAAACTCCCTCTGTAACTCTCAGATAGCATGTCATGTTCGGGTTTTTGTTTGTGTTAACAGGTATTAACAGGTAATTTTCGTGTATAACAGTCGAACAGTCATGTTAACAGGTATTAACAGGTAATTTTCGTGTATATCGTGTCGTGTTCGTGTTTGAAAAAAAGGACACGATAAGTTATCGTGTCGTGTTCGTGTATGGGATTTCGTGTATCGTGTCTTATCGTGTCGTGTCTTATCGTGTACGGGTATACACGATATGCCAGCCCTATGTTAAATATTATTTGGTAATCAAGTGTTAAATAAAATCAACATTCAGTTTATCATTTTAAAGAAGCAAATTAAAGGGTCAATGGGTGGGTTGTGTTGTTTTAAAACACTAGTTTAATTTTGATGGGAAAGAAACAAACTTAAAAAACAAGACATGTAAGACTTGAACTTGGGATGTATTTGTTGGAACACAAGAGGATTTACCATCATACCATCTTTGCTTTTAGTACTATGGGATCCAACTAATTTATTTTATGGGGTCACTGAAAAATTTAACATACCAGTTCTACAATTTTCTAAAAAAAGATTGGGGTCTGTAGACCCGGACCCAGACCATGTGGGTACGCCCTTGTTTATCCAACAAAGCTGTTTGGCCTGCCCTGCCTACCGCTTGGTTGGTTGCAACTATTTTATCGCTTGCAGCTTCAAATTAGTCTTTTTATGCAAACATAGACGGGATATCAGGCCTATAAACTCAAAAGCATACTCTCATCCACACGAGATATTAAAACTACATCCAATTCCACACGTTCGCAATGGGAATTATGATGTGAATTTTATGTAATTGAAATTTTGAAAAAAATATTAACATATGATGTTAGTCGAATATGGTATATATTAGCAACGTTTCATTACTTGAAATTGTCGCACATACTTTTTTTAACGGCCAACGAATATTATACAAGCCCGGCCACCCAGACAAACCCATTGGCGAAAGGCCACCCACGCCTTGCGAACACAGACAATGTTGGTGACCATGCCCGCCCATCATTTCATAGGAAACCCACCTCCCAAATGTCCACTATGGTAAAACCTCTGGCCCACCTGAAAAATATTGCACGGTTCTACCATGTGAGACTCCAACTTATGACCTCCATATTGGAAGGTCATAAGGTGTCTCCTCCCAAACCAATTGATATAAGACTCGTTGGCAAAAAAAAAAAAAAAAAAGTGGTCGCACATACTAGGGAGGAAGAATGGATAGCAAGCTTACTAGTCAAGATGCATTTAAGGTGTTTAAATAACTTGATTTGTCATTTTTAAGGAACGTGTCGAAGAGCTAATATGTATTTAAACACCGAACATTTTAATTAAAAAATAATTGTTTGGTAATATTGCTTTATTTTAGTGGGAAAACCGTTTAACGGTTTATTGTTTGGTGGGTGAAATGTTTGACGGGTATTGTTCAACCTTCAACCACCTACTCTATATATATACAGTGGCGAAGTTTGACAATGAAGACGAGGGAGGAGGGGGGGGGGGGGGCGTATATACCCAAAATTTTCTATAGAACCGGGGGGTCGAAAACGTATATACCCAAAAGTTTCTATACGAAAACTACATATATATATAACACTACTGAGCGAAAATTTCGGGGGGTCGGACGCCCTCCGACCCCTCTTAAGTTGCGCCCCTAGATATATACATCAACTTTGGGTGTCATATGTATATATTTTTACGTCTTACGCACAATTCCAAACACAAAAAAATGATGTTTGTAGAATTCTAAGAATGGTGTTTAAGTTAGTCTTCCAAGTCATGGTCAACCTAAGCGCTTCTTGTTCGTAATCATCGAATTTTCTTTTACCGCTGTCATTTTCGAATACTTGTGGTTACGCAGGGTCAATCCTCGTATATTACACATAAAAAATAAATTGGATATTAGATAGCACTATAAATACAAAAATATACGGGATCATTTGAGTATTTTAGTATCTAATACGTGGATCCGCTCTTGATATTTGAGTATTCTAGTATCTAATACTTGGGTCCGCCCTTGATATTTGAGTATTCTAGTACCTAATATGTGTGTCCGCTCTTGATATTTGAGTATTCTAATACCTAATACTTGGGTCCACCCTTGATTATAGAATTCACGTATTTGATTTCTCATATCATATATCTACTAAATCAAAATACACAAACTAGTTCGAAACAATTAAAATCTCATATATAGCCATTTTCATTTATTTTATTAAATAACATTTATAATATTACTATCATACCACTCCCATTACTCTTTGTTTCTCCATAATAACGAAAAGAAGTCAAATTATCATAATCACAAGTTCACAACCTAAACTACAAACCAAAACCATTGTCAAAATCAATCACCCCATCACTTCAAATTATATCCAACAAATAGAGATTTAACAAAAACTATTAACTTGAAGGACAATACAAAAATAAGTATAGCTCGCCTGTTTAAATTTGTTGGATAGAAATTATATTATACAAGTTTTAAGAAGATACATAGACCTAGGGATGAGATTGGTACGGAACCCGTATCTCGTATCAATTCTAAAAACACCAATACTAAATTTAAACAAAATTGGGTAACGAAATACCGTACCAAATATATTGGTAGGATACTGGTATGGGTATCAGTATTTCGGTACGGTATCCACTTTAGTACCACCTTTTTTTTCATTCTTCAATCACTCCGTTGGTCTTGGTACCGGTACGCGTACGAGTACCAAGTAGACTAAATCGATAAGATTACCAATAAGGTACACGTACCAAAAAGGCTAAATCGGTATGTGTACTGGTATTCAAGAAACAATAATACCAGAATATGAAAATAAAGTATAATATCAAATTCAACTTCCAATACCAATTTACCGAAAAGTTGTTGGAAGTTTAGTGTGAATGAAAGTCTCAAGTTGGTAATTCACCTTGTCCCACATCGGTGTGGGAGTGAAAAGATAGGCTATTTATAAGGTGAAACCTTAATGAAGCCTTTGAAGTCTTATGACATGTTTTACCACAAGTCCTACCCGTGCGCGCGCAGGGGGGTGCAAAAAATGGAACCGGATTTAGTTGAACTCGCGTATGCCTGCACGTCCTGCGGACACGAATGCAGCTCCGAAAACCCGGGCCCGCGTGAGGCAGTTTTTTGCACTCAAGACTAATAACCGTTTTATTTTTATGAGATTTAAAACAGAAACAGACGTTTTATTTTAATGAGATTTAGAACAGAAACTGATGTGGTCTTTGAAAGGTTATTATTATCAGTTTCGAAACTGATGTAGTAATGATGTTTATTCAGTTTCAATCTCTGCAATGATACGTTTATTCAGTTTTAATCTCTTCAACGATGGCTGGAATTCGGTTATAATTTTGTGCCTATAAAATCAGATCATTCTGATCAGTTTAGACACACAGAAACACAGCTTCTTCCTCTCTCTCGCAATCTCTGCAAACATCATCTCTCCGGTTTATTTTCAGGCAAGTGTTCAAGTCCGGCAGTGCGCGGTGCTGCTTCGAACCGGCGTACCCTGGGAACAGACGACGAATCTGTTTAAGGGAATTGTGTTAAACACAAGCCCGGTTCACTCGTTAACTGTTTCTTTGTTTTATTATTTCTGTTTTCAGATTAATTTTGTAGTTCTTATCAGGAGCGGATTTCTAACAAACTTAAACAGATTATATTATTACTGATTTGTTCCTGCATTATGTTTATGTTCAGAATGGAATCCCAGCCGATGACTACTGCTGTTTCTGCTGTCATGACCAGTGCTGTTTCTGCGGTCATGACTTCCGCTGTTTCTGTCACTACCGGTCTGGTTGCACCGCTGCCTAATGCAGTTTCGCATGCTGAAAAACCAGAGAAATTCAATGGTGTGAATTTCAAACAGTGGCAGCAAAAGATGTTCTTTTATCTGACCACGCTGAATCTGGCAAGGTTCTTGACTGAACCTAAACCCCATGTTGATGAAGGGGAAATGGATGCTCAAAATGTGAGCGCGATGCATGCTTGGAATCATTCGGATTTCCTGTGCCGCAACTTTATCTTGAATGGTTTGGTGGACACATTGTATAATGTGTATTGCAAAGCCAAGACTGCCAAAGAATTATGGGAATCGTTGGATCGCAAATACAAAACAGAAGATGCGGGCACTAAGAAATTCGTAGTGGCTAAGTTCTTGGACTTTAAAATGATAGATGCTAAAACTGTCATGAGCCAAGTCCAAGAATTGCAAGTTATTCTTCATGATATTCATGCGGAAGGAATGGTCCTCAGCGAGACATCCCAAGTTGCGGCAATGATTGAAAAACTGCCACCAAGTTGGGTTGATTTCAAGAACTATCTCAAGCATAAGCGAAAGGAGATGACCATTGAAGATCTCGTTGTTCGTCTTCGTATTGAAGAAGATAACAAGTTGGCTTTGAAACGGATTGATGGTCCTGAAACTGTGAAGGCCAATCTTGTTGAACATGGGCAATCTTCGAAGGGAAAAAACAGTGGAAAGGGCGGAAAGAAAAGTCATGGGAAACGCTCCAACCTTGGTCCTAAGGGGGGAGTTGGGAAAAAGAAGTTCCTTGGAACTTGTTACAATTGTCAAAAGCAAGGCCACAAGGCTAGCGAATGCAAGCTTCCCAAGAAGAAGGAAAATGCTCAACAAGTGAACATGGTAGATGAAGTCGATAAGCTTGTTGCCATGGTCACGGACCTCTCGATTTTGGTCACGGAAGTGAACATAGTTGGGCAAAATAACAAGGATTGGTGGGTCGATACGGGGGCTACTCGACATGTGTGCTTTGACAAAAGCCTTTTCAACACCTTCAAGGAGGTGACTAATGGAGAAAAGGTTTTCATGGGAAATTCTGCCACGGCGGAAATAAAAGGCGAGGGTAACGTTGTTTTGAAGATGACTTCTGGAAAAGAACTCACATTGTCCAATGTGTTGTATGTTCCAGAAATTCGTAAGAACCTTGTTTCGGGGTGGCAATTGAACAAGTTTGGGTTCAAAATGGTGATTGAGTCGGATAAGGTCGTGTTGACCAAAAATGGTGTGTATGTTGGTAAGGGCTATGCCCTAAATGGAATGTTTAAACTCAATGTAATTGTCGTGAATGCAATGAAAGAAAACGCTACTAGTTCTACTTACTTGATTGAGTCTTCTAATTTGTGGCATGGTAGACTAGGTCACGTAAATTATAATTCCATTCGTCGTTTAATCAAACTTGATTGCATACCAACATTCGATATCGACTCAATTAATAAATGTGAAACTTGCGTAGAAGCAAAACAAACGAAATCGTCATTCAAAAAGGTGGAGCGAAACACCGAACCCCTCGAGATGATCCATACTGATGTGTGTGATCTAAAAGCAATTCCTACTCGTGGTGGGAATAAGTACTTCATCACGTTCATTGATGATAGTACAAGGTATTGCTATGTGTACTTACTTAAGGGTAAGGACGAGGCTATTGACAAGTTTATCTTGTTCAAAGCCGAAGTTGAGAATCAACTAAATCGGAAAATCAAAATTGTAAGGAGCGACCGAGGAGGTGAATATGTTTCACCTTTTATTGACGTATGTGCAAAAAGTGGAATCATCCACGAACTCACAGCTCCTTACTCCCCTCAATCAAATGGCATAGCGGAAAGGAAAAACCGTACCTTGAAAGAAATGATGAATGCCATGATGATAAGCTCCGGTGTAAACCAAAACATGTGGGGGGAAGCAATCTTATCGGCAAATTATGTGTTGAACATGATACCCAATAAGAAAAAGGATGTATCGCCTTACGAATTATGGACGGGAAAGAAAGCACCATATAAATCCTTGAAAGTGTGGGGGTGTCTAGCTAAGGTGGTGGTCACACCACCTAAGCGGCTACTAATAGGTCCCAAAACGGTGGATTGTTTATTTATAGGATACACCCGTCCTTATGGTCCTTATCGTTTTATTGTGCATGATTCCAAGAACCCTGGAATATGCAAAGGCACCATAATCGAATCTAAGGATGCATCATGGTTTGAACATGTGTTCCCATGCTTAGATAAAAGTGAACCGAGTTCTTCTAGACCGGTTGAGGAAATTGTTCCCGAGGGTGAAGTTGAAAACGATGAACCTCGAGAACAATCTAAGACTGAGGAAGTTGAAATCAGGAAAAGTAAACGACAAAGGACTGAAAAATCCTTTGGACCTGAGTTTCTTACCTATATGGTAGAAGATGAACCTCAAACGTACCAACAAGCGGTACATTCCTCAGAAGGACCTCAGTGGAGGGAGGCAATCAAAAGTGAGATAGACTTTATCTTACAGAACCATACTTGGGAACTAGTGGATCTTCCTCAAGGATGTAAACCACTAGGATATCGATGGATCTTCAAGAAGAAGATGAAACCAGATGGAACCATCGATAAATACAAAGCAAGGTTGGTGATCAAAGGATATAAACAACGAGAAGGTTTAGATTACTTTGATACATATTCGCCAGTTACGCGAATAACATCCATCAGGTTGGTGCTTGCCATTTCCGCCATTAGAAATTTGGAAGTTCACCAAATGGATGTGAAAACAGCTTTCTTGAATGGAATTCTAGAGGAAGAAATCTACATGGAGCAACCCGAAGGCTTCACAGCTATTGGACAAGAAAAGAAAGTGTGTAAACTTGTGAAATCCTTGTATGGATTGAAACAAGCTCCAAAACAATGGCATCAAAAGTTTGATCATGTCATGCTTGATGCTGGGTTCAAAATCAATGAATGTGATAAGTGTGTGTATGTGAAGGACACATCTGATGGATATGTCATTCTGTGTCTATATGTAGATGATATGCTCATTGCTGGAAGCGATGACAAAATCATAAAATCTACAAAGAACATGCTAAAAGCAAGATTTGACATGAAATATATGGGTCTTGCGGATGTGATTTTGGGGGTCAAAATCACGCGAACCCAAAGTGGACTCGTTTTAAGTCAATCCCACTATGTGGACAAAATTCTTGAGAAGTTCAATGCAAATGACTCTAATGAAGCTAGAACTCCACTTGACACAAGTCAACATCTAGCCAAGAATAGAGGTGAACCCGTAAACCAATTGGAATACTCAAGAATTATTGGTAGCTTGATGTATCTTATGAGTTGTACTAGGCCAGACATAGCATTTGCTGTGAGCAAGCTAAGTAGATACACAAGCAACCCAAGTTCAATGCATTGGAACTGTATCACTCGGTTACTTCGCTACTTAAGATACACTCGGGAATACGGGTTACATTATAACAGATATCCAGCAGTTATAGAAGGACACTGCGATGCAAATTGGATATCTGACACGAATGATTCCAGAGCAACAAGTGGGTATGTATTCACACTTGGAGGTGCAGCGATATCGTGGAAATCATCAAAACAAACGGTTATTGCTAGATCCACGATGGAATCTGAGTTCATCGCTTTAGATAAAGCAGGTGAAGAGGCAGAATGGCTACGTCAATTTGTTGAGGATATACCAAGATGGCCTAAGCCGGCAACGGCCATTTGTATACATTGTGATAGCCAATCGGCACTTGGCAGAGCTCGTAGCACAATGTATAATGGTAGGAACAGACATATCAGACGTAGACATAATACGATACGACAACTAATCTCTACAGGAATTATCACTGTTGACTACGTGAGGTCAAAGGATAATATTGCGGATCCGCTGACAAAAGGCCTAAGTAGAGAGTTAGTACAGACGTCGTCCATGGGAATGGGACTGAAGCCCTTGAAAAATGAAGTTCATATGATGGAAACCTAACTCAATAGACTGGAGATCCCAAGAATTGAGTTCAATAGGAAAACCTAATTGTATGAATAAGCAAGGTCACTGTGGGGGGATAACCCTACGCATTTAATAAGGTAGTTTATTATAAAGATTTATAAACTTCCTAGTCCATTCCTAAAAGTGACAAGTGTGAGGCTAAGCCTATGGCTTTTAATGATTCGACTAAAGTAAACATACATAGTGAATCACCTATGTGAGAGAGGAGTGGGGTCGCTTCGAAGGGTATTGTTGGGGCACAATACTTAATGGCTCTCGCAGAACCAGGCATCATGTTCATGACCATAACGAACATAACTATGAGGACTTGACTTTGTCAGGGAGAGTCTTGTATGAAGTGCATTGTCGTCTACACAAACGGCAGACGAGTTCAAAGACATCGAGTTCTACTCAGAGCTAGTGGGCTAAGTGCATTTCATGAGCGAAGGTTCAAAGGGTAACACCTACCTATCGTATGCAAAACTCAACTGCTGAAATGTAACAAGGAATTATGTTGTTTCTGAGATCGACCTCCATTCATGTGGGGGATTGTTGGAAGTTTAGTGTGAATGAAAGTCTCAAGTTGGTAATTCACCTTGTCCCACATCGGTGTGGGAGTGAAAAGATAGGCTATTTATAAGGTGAAACCTTAATGAAGCCTTTGAAGTCTTATGACATGTTTTACCACAAGTCCTACCCGCGCGCGCGCAGGGGGGGGTGCAAAAAATGGAACCGGATTTAGTTGAACTCGCGTATGCCCGCACGTCCTGCGGACACGAATGCAGCTCCGAAAACCCGGGCCCGCGTGAGGCAGTTTTTTTGCACTCAAGACTAATAACCGTTTTATTTTTATGAGATTTAAAACAGAAACAGACGTTTTATTTTAATGAGATTTAGAACAGAAACTGATGTGGTCTTTGAAAGGTTATTATTATCAGTTTCGAAACTGATGTAGTAATGATGTTTATTCAGTTTCAATCTCTGCAATGATACGTTTATTCAGTTTTAATCTCTTCAATGATGGCTGGAATTCGGTTATAATTTTGTGCCTATAAAATCAGATCATTCTGATCAGTTTAGACACACAGAAACACAGCTTCTTCCTCTCTCTCGCAATCTCTGCAAACATCATCTCTCCGGTTTATTTTCAGGCAAGTGTTCAAGTCCGGCGGTGCGCGGTGCTGCTTCGAACCGGCGTACCCTGGGAACAGACGACGAATCTGTTTAAGGGAATTGTGTTAAACACAAGCCCGGTTCACTCGTTAACTGTTTCTTTGTTTTATTATTTCTGTTTTCAGATTAATTTTGTAGTTCTTATCAGGAGCAGATTTCTAACAAAAGTATCATTACTTATATCGTAAGTGCCGAATATCGAAATCCGAGAAAGTTAGATACATGTACTACGGTATGGGCGGTGGCGGACCGAGAAATTATTTGCTGGGGGTGCAGATGAGTGGTTCAAGCATATTTTCAGAGGGTGTGGTCGAGCTTTTTGCCTAAAAAATACACTAATTTTTTTTTTCCAACGGGTGCACCCGCTCACCCTGGGCTTCACCTATGTCCACCCTAAGTATGGGTTTGGGTACAGATGTTCTAGAAAAAAAATCCCATCCTTACATAGAACTATCCCTAAAAATAAATATTTCACACTAAAGAGCATTATGAACCTATATTAAAGTAGGGAAATAGGATATAATGTGATGCTTGAAATATTTTACGTTTATCCTTCTGTACTCATTTTTAAATTATAGTTATAGAATGCGATGATTAGACTATGGGGTATGGGGCGGGGTTGGGGCGTGTGTTGGGTACAAACGCTCAAGTCACCATCCCGGGTGGGCTTGGGTTTCGGCGTGGCCCCTTGGGCGGGGGTTTCAGCCCGGGCATTGGGCGGGCCTAGCGGTCTTCCGTGGCCGGATCTCATTGGCTGGGTTAGCTAGGCTATATGTGGCTAGGATTTTGTAAATTTAGGAAATTTTAATAATAATTTTAGGCTCTTTTTTTTTTAATTTTATGTGTATTTTTATAATAATTGAAAAAAAAAATTATAACACGTGGCCAACCCACACGGGCTAGCCACGCCCCGCCATACCGACCCAACATGCAACTGACCAGCGTTGCCACTCGAAGTCCATGTGTCAACCCTTGCCCCAAACCCCCACCTCATCATACCCCACGGTCTTAACACTTGCTAAATTCAAAGTATCGATATGCTTGTAATAATGATTGTAAGTAATTGCATAATTCTAACTTGAAAAACATTAAATAGAGAAATCATCCAACTATTTAAAAAGTAAATGGCCGTTCAAAAAAAATTTAAAAAGTAAATGTGATTTGAAAGTAAGTTGATGGTAACAAAAAGACATCACGCAATATTCATCAAAATTGATATCATTATCCTTAGCCCCCCACCCCACCCTACCCTACCCCTACAAAATTAACTTAGATTACATGAATATAGGCTTTTCTAATCTAGCTCGTACCAATAATCGATTATGATATAAGAACAAAAACTAAGGGTAATTAAGCACCATAAGTCCATAATAAACAAAGATAGTTAAGAATATTTTAGTTTAAAGCTTTAGGATTTGAGAACTAATGGAATAAGAGTGTTTTTGGTTTAAGGGTTTTTGAATGAAATAATAGATATGTAAGTTATCCCTGATTTTTTATTTCAACAGAATGAGTTTCTGTTAGCCAATGAATTAAGGTTTTTAGTAAAACAATCATATTTTTCCTCATTTCTCATATTCTTTCAAACCTATATCAATCTCCAATCTAATTTAACACCATTTGGCGTCTAAACATGTTAACGGGGTGTAAACATGTTCAGGGGTTGCAACAAATTGTGATAAAGCGATCAACAGGTTGTAAACTGAATGACAAACTTATTATAAACTAGAATTACGACCCGCCGCAATGCGGCGGGGATTCTTTAGTTATAACTAAGTCGATTTGGGACCCGCACATTATGTTGAACCTGTCAAATGGGAAAAAAGATAGACGATGTAAAAACATTCACCCACACACGCACGTTGCGTCGTGTTAACTCGCAAAATTTAGAACGAAGCGTAAAAACGCTAAACCAAAGACGCACGTCGCGATGTGCTAAGTCACTAAATTTAGAACGAAGGATAAAGCGAAAAATTTTGTGGAAAATAAAAACTATAAATGACCAAAGTTGAAAGTAAAAAAAAGTTGTGATGATAGATTGCAAAAGATAAAAAATTATGGGTTAAAAGTAAAAAAAAAACAAATAGTTTGGAGTTAAAAATAATTTATGAAATACTTTTTGGTGAAAAGTAAAAAATCAATTTTTTTTTGAAAAACCCCCAAAGCCAAGGTTACAACAACCACATGCATAACCATTTTTTATTTGAAAACCCCACAGGGGCGTAAAACTGTGCCAAATAGCATCAATGCCACATTACCGCAGCGACCACCAACACTGAAGTTGCGGCGTGTTTATGTGAAGAAATTAGACCGAAACGCTAAACATAGAAGTTAATAACTAAGTTGATCTAAGACCCGCACGTTATGTCGAACTTTTCAAACGGGGAATAATAGACGATGTAAAAACGTTGAACCACACACACACGTTGCATTGTGTTTACTCGCAATGTTTAGAACGAAACATAAAAACGTTACACCACACACGCACGTTGCGATGTGTTAACCCCAAAATTTAGAACGAAGCATAAAACGAAAAATTTGCGAAAAATGAAAACTATACAGGGCTAAAGTTGAAAGTAAAAAAGTTGTGAGAGTAGATAGTAAAAAATAAAAAGTTTTGGGCTAAAAGTATAAAAAACAAATAGTTTGGGGTTAAAAGAAATTTGCCAACTACCTTTGGGTGAAAAGTAAAAAATTCATTTTTTTTTTAAAACTCCCAAAGCATTGGGTAGAAGACATATGTGCACAAAAAGGTTGCTAATTTATAGTGTTTTAATGGTATATCATTTGTTTTAATTTTAAGCAGATTGATGGGTCGACCCATAAAGTTAATGGATTATACATGTTAGTGCTAACATGATATGTTTATTAAAAAGGTTAAATCAAATAACCGAAACCTAACTATTTTCATAAACCCTAAAGGAGACAAAGTGGTTAAGAGTTTGGTTTGGTTTGGGTCTTAGCCATACCAAGAAGATTGCCAAGAGCTTTCTATAACTTTGAATTTATGCCATTTGCATTTTTATGACATGGAATATGTACCTTTCTTTTGGCTTAAAATAATAGTTTCATTAAAATATTAAAAAGAGCTATCATGTTAGGAAATAAATACGTAGCATTAAAAATATAAAACGTATACACATATGAATGAAATGAAATGTTGGTAGGGGCTTTCTCACTCTCTATTTGGCCGGCATATCTCACTTCCATTAGGTTATATGTATTCAAACATGTCTATAGTACTGTAACATTTAATTCAAGGTTGAAACTAATTTTAAAGCATTTAAACTTCACATTTAAAATTCAAGGTTGAATTAATTTTAAAGCATTTAAACTTCACATTTAAAAGAACGAATATCTGTGTTTTATACACACCACTAATATTCACATATTGAAGGGATTTTTTTTTAACTTTGAAATAGCATTTACATAAAACACTTTAGATATCTTGTGGTTTTTTTATGTTAAATCTAAGGAATTCCCTATTAGATATAGTGAATCCGCTATTTGCACTAGTTAAACTAATTAACAAGATTAGTGCTTACTTTTAAATAGAAAGTTTAAAATACAAAAGGCTCTTAACGTGTGACGGTACATGACTAACAAAATAACGTGTGTAATATGATATAACATGCGTAATTAGGGTAAAAACCAACATATGCGCGATTTGTGTTTTAACCATGCGTGATTTTCTTCTTTATGCTTAATTAGGGTTTGAAATTTATAACCTACGTAATTTAATAATGAACATGCGTTACTTGCGTACAGTGGTACGTTAAAGGGCTCTTGTACGTTAACCGGCCACTATTTTTAAATTAGTTAGCACAATTCGAATGTGTTAATTTAATATTTTAAGTTATATTTGATGATTACACATATATTTAGGTTATCTTATTACATAATCTAATATCCGTATACATGTTCTTAGAATTTAAAATTTAATTTTCTTTCACAGTTATTAATAATTTAATATTATGTAAAAAAAACTTCACTATAGAGTTGAACATTTTATTCTTTTTAATTTAAGTATAGTAATGTCATACAGTTAAAAAAAATCGACCTTTTTAAGTCGATGTGTTGTGCGTATATCATGATTAACTATGCATATGCGTAATGATAAATTTGTTGTGTTATTATCATATAAGTTACGTAATTATATTATTGTTGTTGTGTAATTACGTATGCACGTTGTTATAACATGGCTTGCGTAATTATCAGTATAACTTACATAATTATTTGTTTTTCAGTTTATCGTATATTCAACCCGTGTAATACACATGAATCTAAAAAAATATTACAAAATTTTAAAATATGACTATAATAAGATAACTTAAATATATAACGAAAACATATATCTAGAGGATCCTGTACATTAATCCAGAAGTGTGAGAAGTGTATTATAACACTATATATAACACCATATAAACACCGTATAACACTATGTAACACTATATAACAGTATATAACAAATATAACACTTTATTTTGTCTGATAGCATGTCTATGATAGATGTATAGTGTTATATATTGTTATATAGTGTTATATAGTGTTACATAGTGTTACATGATGTTATATGGTGTTACATAGTGTTATATGGTGTTTATATGGAGTTATATAGTGTTATTCAACCCGTGTAATACACACGAATCTAAAAAAATATTACAAAATTTTAAAATATGATTATAATAAGATAACTTAAATATATAACGAAAACATATATGTAGAGGATCCTGTACATTAATCCAGAAGTGTGAGAAGTGTATTATAACACTATATATAACACTATATAACACCATATAAACACCGTATAACACTATGTAACACCATATAACACTATATAACAAATATAACACTATATTTTGTCTGATAGCATGTCTATGATAGATGTATAGTGCTATATATTGTTATATAGTGTTACATAGTGTTATATGGTGTTATATAGTTTTATACGGTGTTTATATGGTGTTATATAGTGTTATATATAGTGTTATAATACACTTCTCACACTTTTGAATTAATGTACACTATCCCTACCCTATCTTAAGTTATCTAATTTCAAATACATTTGTTATTTCATTTTCATCAACGTCGAACGTTTTCATTATTTAAACTTTACTATTTTTGGAATGAAACTGAGTTAACGATACATTTTAACTGAGTTTGTCTTTTGGATGGAAATGACAACAAAAATGAAACCTTAGAGACCTAGTTAAAAAAAGTTTCGTTTTTGGACTGAAGTGGCAAAACTGAGATAAACTCAGGGACCATTTTGACATTTTACTCTATTTATAGTTTGAAATAAGAGAGGCAAAATTTTGACATAAGTCTTTGAATATGGTTTTGATTATTACTAGGGTTGTAATCGAGTTGCGCCGAGCCTCGAGCTTAAACAAGGCAGGCAGGTAGCTCGGCTCAGCTTGTTTATTTTATCGAGTTGAAAAGTCAAGCTTGAGTTTGATTTGTTTCTCTTTTATTCATATTTTTTTTACAAGTATTGATAACATAAAAAAATAATTAACATAACTTATTTATTATTTTTATTTTCTCTAATATTTTAAAAACAAAAAGACATATTAAAAATATTATATCTATTATTTTCTTTCTTATAAATATATATGTTACTTAGAAAATTAAGCTTATAATGTTAGTACTGTAAGACTCTCACATATTTATAATTTTAGATTTAGAAAATTCAGCTTATAATGTTAATACTTTAACCGCTCTCACATATTTATATTTTTAGTTTTAACGAGGGCAAAAATTTAACCATATGAGTCGATAAACCCTGAAGCTTATAGATTCCTTAACAGATGCACAACTTATACATGCGTGTTTGTATGCTTTTAAATTTGGCAATGTATAATTTTTATCATGTTTACCCTTTTAGTGTTTTTTAGACCATGAGTGGTAGTGAGGTATGTGAAATGCCATTTTACGTCATGTGGCGTCCACGTTATCAAGAAAAATTCTACTAGGTAAAATGATGTAGTGGTGAGGTATGTGAAATTAGTGAGTTATATATAGGGTCCAAAATTGAAAAAAAAGGTTCTAATGTGTAACATTCACTAGCCGACAACTAGTTTTTATTTTTTATTTTTTTTTATTTCCACACTTCTCATTGCATGACCAAGACCACGAGCAGAGGCCAAAAACAACACTTAACAAGGGGAGGAGGAGGTGATGAGCTCGCGGTGGCTCGTGGTCTACCCAACCACAAGATCACTATGGGTGGTCTTACATGGTGACTCATCTCACGCTACATCAAATGTCGTGCGCTCTTTAATCTTTCTCATTGATTTAACTGAAATGATATATGAAACGTAAATTTGGGAGAACAACTTTGCAGTGCCAACACATTTAGTCATTTAGAATTAAATTAATATATAAAATAATTTGAGCCGACTTGCGAGCTCATTACCCAAGCTAGCTTTTTTACATTCGAGCCGAGCTTTTTTCGAGCGTGCCACGAATCTGAGCTTTTTTAGCACCCCTAATTATTCCTCATGTTTTTTCTTTAAATTAAAATCTAGGTTACATTTGTAATTTAATTTAAGAAATATCTTATAATTGTAATTTGTGTTTTAGTATTTTCTTTTAAGAACAACATAGAATAACTATAAAAATGGATCTATTTTTATGACAATACAACATTTGGTAAGGGTATAAAGAGTGGTTAGACACTTGATAGTAGCAAACTAAAAAATCAAACAATCAGAGTGCGCCACGTCAATCAGTGAAAAGTGTTTAAACTATGCTGAAAAGTGTTGGCAATGGTTAGACACTTGCTGAAGTGGTAAACTTTTTTTTTTTAATTTTTTTGTTTTTTTTTTAATTTGAGATAAAATGGAAAAAAACATCAAACTTTTATAAATAAAAATAAAGCATTACATTACAAATAAAATCTAAGTTTAAAAAAACTAAAAATCACAAGGCCATCCATATTTTTTTGCGATCTCACGTTTTCTAGCGAGTGTGATTTCCAACATCGCAGGGTGAACATTGTCGGTAGGCCGATTAAACGTCTCCAAGTCCTTGTCGTACATTGTTTGTCGCAACGCCTCTCGTTGCTCATCCGCCAAGGTTAAGTATTTTTTTTCTCGTATACATTTAATATCCATCAACTCTTTTTTCATGGCCTTGTATTCTTCGAATTTACCAGTTATATCTCTTGGATCTTCGTTTCTTGAAGACAACCTTTTGTCCTTTTTCTCCTTTCTCGTTTGTCGTCTTGGCGAGGGATCCTCGTTTATGACGGGAATACCAAATCCGCTCGAGACTTCGACATTCGGTGTATCCGCTCTATAATTTCCCGAATCCGAAGACTTTCTTTTTTTACTCGAGCCGGAGCTTTCTTCATCCAACAAGGGTACCGGCGACCACTTTTGATTTGTTCTAACAACCTCCCAAGCCGCAATATGAAAAAAATCAATTTTTTCTTTGCCTTTGTAATCCTTTAGCGCTTGCTTCATTACAAAAGCATCATCACTCCCGCTAGGACGTACACGATTCTAAAATAATAAATTATCAACAACTTAATCCAAATACTTCATTAAAAAATAAACAGTATGTAAATAATAAAGTATACCGCTTGATGATATAGACCGTTGAATGTGTTCAATTTTGTTTGAATCGTGAGCCATTTTGATCGAACTTGGTGGTGGGTTCGGTTACTTCCTCTGACCGTTTGATTGAAGTGGTTTAGAACTTGCTTCCAAAACCCATCCGCCTTTTGTTGATTGCATTTCTTTTTATTCAAAGTGCAATGAACAAAAGCCTTTGCCAACGCCTCTTCTTGTTTAGTCGTCCAACTTTCCCGTTTCGCTTTTCCTTTTCTTTCCGGTGCGGCTTCATTTTGGTTCACGAGATTTTCTTGAACCGCAACATCTTCATCCTCATCATAATGTTGCTCCTGGTATCCGCCACGAACTCTTCATCGGAGTCATCTTGTATGTCTCTCGGTGATTGTGAGATTGGGGTTTGAAAAGCTCTCGGTGATTGTGAGCTTGGGGTTTGAAAAGCAAACGGGTCAAAAGCATTTTGGGCGTCTAGGGAGTAATCATAATAACCGGGTCGAACCATCGTCGGACCGTGTTGCATCCAATTTTGGAGGGGTTGGCTATCATAACCGAAAGTTGGATGCATGGGTTGGTTAAAATAAAATGGAGGTTGGGTTTGATTCGCAAACCCAAGTTGGGGATGAAACGGCACACTAGAACCACCCGAACCACCGCGTTTATCTTGAGCCCTCGCTTTCGAACCGGACCCTACCATTTTTTTCTTGCCTTCACCTTTGTTTGGGTCATTTGAAAGAATGAGTGTGAAATGTAGTGAATATGGATGTTGAGTTTGTTTGGTGAAAATGAAAATGAATTTGTGTAATTTATAAAGGTAAAAAATGATTTTTTTTATTAATGCCAATGGCATTATAGCCGTTTGAAAACAACTTTCCCGAGCGGCATTTGGTCACTGAGCGACGTTGAAACCAAGCGGCAAAGGGGGGTCGGCGGCGGTGTTCCCGCGCGACAAACCACTTTGCCAATCCCCTTTGCCGCACCACTCCGTATACCCTAACACTTTGGATACAAGACAAGGAATAATAGGATTTATGACAATACAACATTTGGTAACGCTTTGGATACTTTAGAAGACGAGGAATAATAGAAGTTTTAACAATATTACTAGAAAACATGATAAAAATTTGGAGGAAATCCGTGCGAGTTAATATGTGTGGATAAAACAAATTCTTTAATAGTTTAATATGAAAAATTTTGCCTTTCCTTCTTCGCACGTTGAACCTCCCAACCCCACAATACAAAATCTTCATAAATGTTATTAAATACATCCAATTTTACAGTTATTCTTGTGTTGTTCTTATTTGTAAAAGTAAATTGTCTTTTTGATGTGATAGCCGAAAGAAAATACTAGAACCAAGACATAAATTACAGTGATAAGATTTTTTTTTTTACTTTTTTCTTTTAAATTAACTTCACAAATATAACCTACATTAAAAAAAAACACGTGTAATAATCGAAACCATATTGGATAACTTATATCAAAATTTTGTTTTTTTTTTAATTTTCAAACTATAAAACAATAAAAACAAATATAACCATAACTTATAAATTATTATGAACGAGCAAAATAAATAAATAACAATCAAATTTAATAGCTATTGCATTCAAATCCAATAAATTTAATAGCTATCAAAATTTCGATTCCCACAATGGGGGTTTTCCCATATTTATTGGCTTTCCTCCTGAATTGGTGTATAGGCTTTATGCCTAGTGGAGATGGATATGATCGGGTGGTTCCTCTGGTGGCACGATGATACTCCAGTGGTCTGTCAGTGATCCAAATTTGCCGTTCAAAAAAAATAATTTAACATCATTAAAACTTGAGTAATTTTCAATTTACAAAAGTACAAGTGACATTAAAATAGTATTAAAACTTGTTACTATTTCATGATTTTTTTTTTCTAAAAAAAATAACAATATATTCTCCTTGTTTTTATTAGAAATTTGTCTATTAAAACTTGTTACTATTTCATGACTTTTTTTTTTCTAAAAAAACAACAATATACTCTCCTTGTTTTTATTAGAAAATTTGTCTATTACTTACAAAGGTCATATTCATTAATTATTATCTGTTTCAATCGAAATTTATTTTGATATATCAGTTTTGTATACATATATGTGTGTAGTGTGAGAGAGAGAAAGTAAAAAAGTGTGTGTATTGTGATGAGAGATGGATGGTGAGTGTGGTGGTGGTGGTGAAACTGATGATGATTGAACATGGGAACCTGCAAATATAAGCAGCTGGAAAACATTGCAATCTTTATTCCCAAGATTTCTCTTTTTCAAGATTAGTGTGTGTTTTACAGTGTGTATTACTGTGTGTATCATGTTTTCCTTGGCCCCACAAAGGCATCACCCAGGTGTCATCCTCTTTCACCCCCCATTTTCACCTCATCTTAATTCTTAATTTCACACACATACACAAAAAAGCTCAAACTCACACCTTTACCTCCTGTCATTACTCTCTCTCTCTCTCTTGTCTCTCTCTCTCTCTCTCCTCCTATTCTACCGCCGGTCCGCCGTCACCCCCACCGGACCACCACCATTGCAGAATTCTACTGTCGGCTGACACACTACACACACACGCCCACCATGGATTATAACTACTTTTTTTTATTTTTAATAAAAATATAAGTGGGGTAGTGTTTTGTCCATCTGGGTCTCTTTCTTTTTGGTCGGTTTAAGATACCCTTTTTCTTGATTTTCTTTTTCTTGTATAAAGCTTCTGACTTTACACATTTTCTTTAAATAAAAGTCTTGTGGTTTGACAGATGATGATAACAATTTTGCAAAGAAAGCTTCAAGTGGGCATCTGTTTTTTCGCATAAAGATTGCAAATTTCTAATACCCACATTGAGTTAAAGATTGCAATAGGTTTTGATCAAAGAAGCTTCATGTGGGCATCTGTTTTTTCACATAAAGATTGCAAATTTTTGATACCCACCTTGAGTTTGAGATTGCAATAGGTTTTGATCAAAGAAACTTCATGTGGGTATCTGTTTTTTCACATAAAGATTGCAAAATTTTGATACCCACATTGAGTTAAGTCTAAATTTAGTAAGAATTTGGTGAAAAAATCTTTGCATGTTGGAACTTTATCTCAATATTGAGGATTTCTGGTTAAAGATTTGATTTTTAAAGGTTTGAAGCGTTTAGTCTTGATGAACACATTCTTCAAAGAGATAGAAGGGAGAACAAGTAAAAATTGAGAGTTGACTAGTCAAAATTGGAGCTTATTTTTATTCTCTAGAGAATATAAGTTCAGCTGCTAATTTGATTTCAGGTACTTTTTCTTGTCTGCATTTTGTTAATTTTTTT
Source organism: Helianthus tuberosus (assembly GCA_030545235.1). Lineage (NCBI taxonomy): Eukaryota > Viridiplantae > Streptophyta > Magnoliopsida > Asterales > Asteraceae > Helianthus > Helianthus tuberosus. The sequence goes on along the minus strand of CM060447.1, from coordinate 34,127,098 downwards.
TATAATTTCTTTGTTTTATTTGTTCTACTTGAGACCAACATAGTTGATGAATGTGATCAACGTACAAGTTTTAATGCATGATGTACAAATTGACTTTAAAGTTCGACTTTTGATTCATCATGACTAACCTTTTAGATTTCCAAAAAAAATAAAAAGAAAGATTTTAGTTTTGATCGTATAGAATAAATTCATGTCTTAAATTATGATTTAATATAACTGTTTATTTGTTGACTAAATGGTAATAACAAAACTTGTGACATAAGCGAAAGTACTCGGGTAATGATTCCACGGGGTGAAAAAGTAAAAGTAGGTGTAATATGATAGAAAAAATCACGAGAATAATAATAATAATAATAATAATAATAATTTTTCTATATCTATAAGTTAATAATAATAATAATAGTAATAATAATAATAATTATAATAATAATAAATAAATACATTTTTTTCTATATCTATAAGTTAGTGTAGTGTGTCCCAATTTTATGTTATAGGCTTATAGCTATAAAATGTTTATTTCGTGTATATAATTTTTATGTATATTTCTTACCGATTTTTTTACTTTTTATATACATGATTTCTTTTTTCCATTATCTACTTTATTTTCTTTAAACCTATGTCCAGTGTGTATATTCCAATTTATTAGGCTGGAGGGTGTGGTTGAGCCCCTAGGGGCTTTATCAGGCCACTTAGGATCCACGTCAGCCATGCAGCCCCCTTTAATTTGAAGGGTGTGGATGGAGCCCCTTATTAAACAAAATAAAAAAAAAAAAAAATTTGATTGGTTGACATGTTGTGGGCCCCACCTGAACACATTAGAAAGCTCGTTACCAAGTTAGCGCCTCACCCATGGCGCCCCCCTCTTAAAATGGAGGGTGTGGTGATGTAGCCCTTCGGGGCGCTATAGTGGCTGACTTGGCGGGGTGGCGCCCCCACACCCTCCAGCCTTACTAATCAAATATGTTCAAATATTTCATAAGTGCATGCATAAAAATGAGATATGACATTGACTGTGTACTATATAAATGATTAAATGAAGTATAATTGTCGTGATTTTCTTGTTAAAAACTTGCCCAAAATAGAATTACCGTATTTAATTCGGCCGACCGACGATTTATCATTAAACAAGAAAAAAAAATAGTTTTTTTATAGGTAGAGTGCTGGTTCAGCAATCTGCTTGCATCTAGGCGTGGTTTTTAGTTTCATTATATTTTATGGTACATTTAGTACATGCAATTTCAATAACATTAAAACCAAGGTCATTATATTTCATGAATTTGTATAGTACATGAGCATTGACACCAAGGAAATTAATTTAAACAATAAAAAGTTAAGATTTATATATCGTAATATCTGGATTCTGGCCGCTAATATCAACCAATATTATCTGCTTTGTCCAAACGTGTTGATGTTATATGGTGTTACATATGTATTATCTTTGTTGTGGTTTGTAACATTTTATACAATATCCAACAAACAACTATTGTAAGATATATAACCATTGTTTGTGTATAATGTTTGTTTATCAGGCTTGTTGTGTTTGTTCACAAAAGAGGCGTCAATGATCTTGAAGTTAAAGAACTCCGACTTTCTTATGGCGAAAAGATTAAGACACCAACGGCGAGCCGGTTGTATGTCAAGTATAGTAAGCGTCTTAAATTTCCGCCATAGCCGGGTTACCAGACGACTGCTTTCAGATCATAAAGCTCATATGACCGAAAGTTCCACTGGTACGTATGTTGTCTGTTTCAACTCATTTGCTTATAGATAGGTTGATTGGGGGGTGTTGTATCTGCGACGGTTAAATGGGTCACGTTAAAGGATTTAACTAAATGAAACTAGTTAAATAGACCAAAAGTAACAGGTCAGACGGGTCGAAAATATCAAAATTTTAACAAATTGGATGTGGATCATATGTAAAGGGGTCGGCTCCCTTTTATATATAGAGGAGTACTAACCACTAAACTCTAATATGCTTGTCAACATGGGTTGGTTTGGGCCCAACGGACCCAACATGATATTTACTGGGCTTGCACAATAAGACCACTATATTTATTGGGCTTTACAATTTTTAAGTTTCGACCCGTTACCCTTTTCAGCCCACAAAAAAGTCAACGGGCTAAGATGCATGACCCTTGGTGGTGCACTAGTTTCATCTTATGGCTCACCATGATCTTGTTTTCCACAGCTCCTTCGAGCCCTACATCCGAAGTGAACTCGCTTACGGACTCAGAAGAGATGCATCAAGGAATCGAATCTCCAAAAAGTGAGAATAGTGAAGCGGCCCATACTCGAGTGAAGGAACTCATGGAAGAAGAAATGCAAATGGATCAAACCGAAAAAATATCAAGTAGATCATTCGATAACCGAGAAACATCACAATGTCATGAATTTGAAGAACTAATGAACAAACTCATCCTAATCCATGAGAAAAGAAACGAAGAACAAAAACCGTCATTCGAAAGATCAAACTCGTTAGATCATAAACGAAACAGTTCGATATCAGAACAACCCGTCACTCGTAAAAACCGAAACTTCTTCAGAAGAAGGAGCAAGTCACACGAATGTATATCGTTCAACGTCAACGATACCCCTCCACCTTCAAATACGACCAACGGGTATAAAGTTCGTCATGAAAGAAGCGTTTCACATTTTTCGTTCACTGAAATGAAGAGAAAGGTAAAGAATGCTAGCGGTAAATCTTCGAGGGATTCGGGATGTCTGGAGAAACCGGTTGTTGATGGAAACAGTGGATGGAATTCTCCAAACCAAGACCGTTTCTCCTCCGAAAGATTTTCTAGAATTGCTTATGGGCTTAAGCAAGACATGGGTTCAAGATTATGCAAATCCGAAAGAAATTTGAATGGAAACAAGGAGATCGGAGACATGAGTGATCGGGTATCTAACCTCTACATCGAGGCAAAGAAGCATTTACATGAAATCCTGAACAATGAAGACGAAGATACCGGATTGATAATGAGCCATTCTAGAACTCTTGGAAATCTTCTGTGTTTTCCAGGTTACAACTCTCATTCTACAGAGTTGGGTCGTAGAACCGAGCCGATTGTCAATGAAAGTCAACTGAACGAGCCGCTCGTCAATGAAAGTCAGCTGAACGAGCTGATTGTCAACGAAAGTCAACCGAACGTGGCAGATGACGATCATCAAGAACCGGAAGTTTCAGATGAAGTTCATCAAGCTGAAGGTACTGTTTTTGAAGTATGGTTATATATTGATTACAACAACAACAACAACCAAACCCAGTATAATCCCACCTATAGCGAGCTATTGGTAGGGTCTGGGGAGGGTAGGATGTAGGCAAGCCTTACCTCTATCCCAGGGGATAGAGAGGCTGCTTCCAGTGAGACCCCCGGCTCCACAAAACCATAACCAAGACATAAGCTTCTGGCAAAACATATATAAGCACACAACTACTAACAAATGTGGAAAAGAAAAATAATGAAAATAAACACCTAAATAAATTATCATCATCATCATCATCATCATACTCAGTATATCCCACCAATAGCAAAGCTAAGGTAGGGTCTGAGGAGGGTGAGATGTAGACAGCCTTACCTCTACCTTGTAGGAATAGAGAGGCTGCTTCCAATGAGACCCCCGGCTCAATTGTGGTTTTGCATCAAGCCTTGGACATAAGGCACATAACACTCAGCAATTGAGACAAACGCCGATTAGTGCATGCACCCCCTTGTCTTTTGGCTATCAACGCCACCACATGATGCATGATTAACCGTCCCCCTCTTTTAACGTTATTTTCACGAAATTAGTAAAACACCTAAATAAATTAGTAGTTAGTAAAACTACGACGCCGGGAATAAGTGACAACTTATAAAAAGCTATATCACACCTCATAGAAAACAAAAAAATTTAAACTCATAAGACAAGGACCTAAACCAAAAACCAAGCCAAACTCCTAAAAGTCCTTAACCTTAATCCTACGTCTCCACGAAGTTCTATCCTCGACCATGTCCTCGAAGAGGTGCAAATCTAGCAAATCTTTCCTAATCCGCTCATCCCAAGTCATTTTCGGCCTACCTCTACTCCTCCTTCCATCTACAGTGATTGTTTCCACTATTCTAATCGGGTCTGTCATCTGCCTTCTCCTGACATGCCCAAACCATCTCAATCTTCCCTCCCTTATTTTGTCTGAAATACAAGCAACTCCTAATCTTACCCTAAAAACCTCATTTCTTATCTTGTCCAACCTAGTATGCCCACACATCCATCTTAGCATCCTCATCTCTGCCACCTCTAGCTTTCGTGCATGGATTTTCTTGATGGCCCAACAATCTGTTCCGTATAACATAGAGGGTCTAATTGCCACCCTATAAAATTTCCCTTTTAATTTATCAGGGAACCTCTTGTCGCACAATACCCCTGTGGCTGCTCTCCACCTACACCATCCAACCTGGATACGGTGAGCTACGTCACTGTCTATCTCTCCATTACTCTGAACAAACGATCCTAAATACTTGAACTTAGTTGCCTGTGGGACCACCTGACCCTCAATGGTGATCTGAGTGTCGTGCTTATCACCTGCTCCACTAAAATCACAGTAAAGGTACTCAGTCTTAGAGCGACTTATATATTGATTAATTTGTATTTAAACGCTTTGCTGATCGATCTCGGAAACACGAATGCAGGTGTTTTAGAGATGGTAAGACCACTTTCACCTGAAGAAACTGAAGTTTTTGATGTGGTGGTAATGACTAATGAAGATTTTCTCTGATTGAATAGAAATTTTGTTTATTTCAGTTTCATTTTTTTAATTAAAATTGATATTTTTTTTCGGTCTATAGGATTCGACTGAAGATGACGAGTTATCTTGTTCTCCAGTAGTGTCGCCTTCCAGATCTTCACCTTCAAGCAATAGAAAGAGTGAAGAAGTCGAGAATACCTCAGACGATAGAACTGGCAAACCTAGTCCTGTGTCTGTTCTTGAGCCGTTGCTTTCGGATGATGATATTAGCCCGGCTAGAACGATTTCCCGATCTTGTAAGCACTCATGGTTTATTACTTCTTTATAATATTTAGCAGGGGTGTTCAAAAACCATTGAGACCGACCGAAACAAGTCACCCCGTTTGAGATCCAAACGGTTCGGTTTTCATGGTTCGGTGGTTTAACGGTTCAGTCTGGTTTGAAACTTGGAACCAGCCGTGAAGTGGCAATTTAACCTTTATTACACACACACCTCTGATTAATTAGAATATGGTTATAATTTTGGAACATTAAAATTTTAAAAATTTGTTACAAACTAATGACTCAAAAATTAAACATTTGGTTCAAACCACCAAAACCGGCCTGTTAAACCAACAAACCGATAAAACCGGCTGACCCATCCAACCAAGGGGTTTGGTTTGTCGTTTTTCGACACCTCAGTTAGCGGTTCGGCCCGTAATTTTCGTCAAAATCGGATCAGACCGGACCGTTAATACATCTATTTTTTTTAAGATGGCCCGTTTGTGATGGTTCATGCTGTGATGCTGACTTTAGTTTATAACAATGTTTTCAGCTGAATCTTCGATTCAACCACTACGTATTCGATTCGAGGAAATTGTTAACCCAACAAAACAGCAAGAAACATGTAGCCTTAACCATGCCGAGAACGAGGAATCTGTGTATGAATATGTAGAAGCTGTGCTTCTAGCATCGGATCTCAATTGGGACGAGTTTGAACAAAGGTGGCTTTCTTCGGACCAAATACTCGACCCATCGTTGTATCATGAACTACAAATCTTCTCGAGCCGGGCCCAGCATGACCAACTGCTCCTATTCGACACCACAAATGAAATCCTCAAGGAGGTTTGTGATCGTTCACTAGCTTTCTTTCCGGGGTTGTCATATTGTAAACAAAGTATCCATCCGCTTCCGAAGGGAATGGACTTGATAAACGAGGTGTGGGAACGAATTGAGTCGCGTCTCTACTGCCATTATCCGAGATCGTTAGATCAACTGATAAAGAAAGAATTTGAAATATCTAGAAGATGGATGGATCTTTGTTTGGAGACTCTAGAAGTAGTTACGGAAGTCGAAGAATGGATCTTCGACGAAATGATCGACGACACCGTTTGGAGCTTATTGCATGGTTAAGCTTAACTAGCCTTGACATAGTAGATAATGTTACGTTTTTATGATCAGAAGTGGCGAATACATGAGCATATATAGGGTGGTGTGGTTTTTGTGGTGATTTTGAGGTTTAGTTTGTAACTATATAAATAAAATCTGATAATAAACGATGTGTTTTTTGGTGTGTTTTTTATTCTAACAAAATATATATTTTATATGTTTTGGGTGAATGTATTCTATGATCATCCGGTATTAACCAACTACTTTTATGAAATTGTGATAATAAACTCATTTAATTTTTGATTTTAGGGCATAGCTAGTATGATGATATGGACTATGGAATATGGATTAAGGCAAGAATAATACTGAAAAGGTAGCAACTGGTGTGTGCTACTAATGTGTCATGGTTGTAAAAATCCTGACTAGGCGCCAATTAATCACAGATTAATCGCTAGTCCTCACCGACTAGCGATTTCTACAACCATGGTTTTAAGAATCAAGATAACTTTATATAGTATTTCTTAAGAGATACCATTGTGAGGCAAGAATCACACTGGTAAGGGTTTGCCCGGAGCTCTTTGATAGATCTGTTGGGTAAGAATAAATCAATAATGGTATTCGAGATGAGGCAGACAGCCATAATCAGTGTGGCATGCTGATCTGCGATTACTAGCGATCCCACTTTCATGTTCCCAAGTTGCAAAGAAGAATCCACACTGTTGGCACCTCGTCTGCTCGATGTCTTTGGCCACATCACAGGGCCAGAAACCCAGAACGTCAGCTGTTGATCATTGAAGTTGCTTTTCAATCAAAACATTGTCCGTAAGTGTATGTATTATCGAGCAAACTTGTAAATGTTCATGGAGGTTTGAAAACTTTGTTTTTTAATTGTCTGGTCTATGCAGTTCCATCCGGGCGTAACCAGAAGAGAAGCCAAAATTCAAATACTTAAGTGCACTGCCTACAATGGCCTCAAGCTCTACTTACTTTTTCATCAAGCAAACACTTTTCAAGACAATAAGCTTAATATTAAGGTTCATTTGTAAATGAGTCACGCATTCATAAATCAATGATGAAAAACATTCATACAAGAAGGTCCAACAAACAGTCAAAACCACTAACTAAACACAAATCTCAATAGATCTTTAAGTAGTAAACAACAACAAAAACTTACTTTTTCTTCTCTGTGCCACCACCAGCCCTGCATAAAAATATAACCAAGCATATAAAACATGTTACACGACCAAGTTTATAAATATTTATAAATGTGTATGTATGTAAATGTAGAAACTTGAAGTTCACCTCATCTTGCGAAGAACACTGGACATCTCCTCTCTCTTCTTTTTGGCCCTCTTGTGGGTGCCCAACTTCCGCTTGGCAACTTTGAGGGCACGTTTGTCTTTTCCAACCTTTAGAAGTTCGGTAATTCTCTTCTCATAAGGAGCAAATCCAGCAACTTCTCTGATAAGGTTTCTCACAAAGTGTACTCTCTTGCTTGTTTTCTAAATTAACCACCAAAAATAATAGAATATAAGATAACTGAGAATAAAGGTTCAACGCATTTATAATAAACATACACAAACGATTAATTGTTTACCCCTTTCCTGTCAGAAGGGCGCGGTGCTAGTTCCTTCTTGGTAACAACATGCCCTTTGTTTAGACCCACAAATAGTCCAGTATTTGGCTGCTTTGGAGCCATTTCTGAAAATACAAGCACATTTCAGTATAAAGTACAAACCAATCAATATATACATAATACAAGCTTGGTTTTAAAAAGCGAGAGTAGCACAAAAGCAACGAGGTCTAAAACCAAGGCACGGAGTGCAAAGCGACGGGCTTTTCGTACCCAAGGCGCAAAGGGATTGTATAGTTTTTTATATATATCCCATAGGTTTTTAGCATTTCTTATCCAAAATATAGCAATAATAAATAAGGTTTGTATATGATTTAACCTACAAGTACAAGCCAAAAACCCTATCGTACAGCATTTTGATGCATAAAAACACCTTATGTACATGAGGTGTGCGCCTCAGGCCAAAAAAAAACCCCAAAATTTGCGCTTTTTTGGGGCTTTTTGTAAAAAGCGCGCCTTGGTATTCATTACCATAACACACAAATGGGTAATAACATTAGTGATTGAGGGCTAAAAGTAACATATTAACTAACTCTAGGCATATCACATGTTTTAAATTCACAGAGCTCAAATATCGATTAAGAACGTCGGTGGCATTTGTTAATCTGAAGCCAAATTCGGTGCAAGTTTTTCAAAGGCTCAAAAAAGTTTCCTAAATCATAACTTTAGTAACACTTATTTATCTAAATTATAATCATTGATCATGGATGTTCACTGTGGTCGTTTACAATATATACTTTCTATAAATTAATTTTATCACGCTAAGAACATAAGAAAATAGAGCAAAATAAACCAATGTTACATAAACTCAACATTGTTCAAGCAATAAACATAAACCAATTTTCAATAACAATAACACTTTTCATTCATATTCTAACTTTTCTACACGTAACAAGTATCACTCAAGGCATATTAGGTCTAATTCAATGTGATCTACAAACATTACAGACTGAAACTACAATCAAAATGTGGGCAAGAAATGAGACACAACACATTCGTAAACTAAATCACGCATCAGTTCATTGAATTAGTGAAAAACATGAGTTTGTTTGAGAGCGAACCTGATAATTTCCTTTGCGTTTACCGATTATCGGCTGCGGATGAACGAAACCCTAAATCTAATGTTATATAGTAGGTTGGGCTTTTAATTCTATTGGGCTTTTTTATTCATGGGCTATTGTTTATTTTATGGACCATAAAGTCTGAATTTATTTATGTAATGGATTTCTCGAAGTCATTGTTTATTTGTGTTGTGTGTGTGTGTGACTAGAGGTGTTAAAAAAACTGGTTTGGCCCGCCAACCCGGTTTATAACCCTGCCCACTTCTCCCAAAAAACCGGCTTGGACTTGACCCAACCCGTTAGTTTGTACTCTCATTCCCTGGAACCAATATGAACTCGACCTGATCGATTTGATAGGTTCAAACATTTTCCCCCTAAACCGGTTTATAATCTGAACCGGTATTTGGCAAACTAACTGTTCACCAATGTGGTTCAGTTTATAACCTGAATCAATTAAAAGAACGAATTTGTACACCTCTAGTGTGAACTCTGACCATATTTGATTGTCGGGTTACAAAGAATTGGAAATATATATAAAAGTTACATGCAAAAAATACATGTTTTAGATAAATCAGAATGTATTTGGACAAAAAGAGAAGTTTGGCTTGCTTAATACCTCCAGGCCACATTTTCTTATGTAACGTAGGGATGATAGAAATCGCGCAATCATCTACTCTCCCTCTTGGTACCAATCGCTATATATGTGCACATTCGATTTACGGTGAACCGAGGAAAACATGACTACTTTGTAACATTCCGAAAGCATTGATATGCATGCACCTTGCATTCGAGTCACAACGACACTGACGTGCCACAACTAAAATACTCAAAACAAAAAAAAAATGTTAATGCTACAAATACTTCTGTTTAGAATAACTCAAGAGTATTTGATTTGAACTATTATCTTCATTCACTAAATAATTTAGTACAATTTGACTAATAGACTTGCATAAAGCCGACCAACAAGACAAAGTGGTCTGATGATATTCCATACATATCATAAAATTAGTTAGTTAATACTGAATGTTCCCAAACTCAAAAATTAAACAAATTTCTACCATAATATCAGATAGTTAATACTGAATAAAAAACCCGCCTCAAACTGCTTTTCCAACCTTCTTACTACAACCAACCCCTTCATCTTCCATCCCCATGTCGGGCTCCAATGCTTTCAACTCATCCAGTGTACGGTCCCTATATTTCGACAAAGCTACCACATACAGGTACTGCATGTTTTTCAGCTCATCCGCAGCCTTGGTAAGCTCCCCCTCGGCCTTTGGCTTAAATAGGCGGTTATGCTCCAAAGCCACCCCAGCTTTGCAATTTGCATAACCTTCAACAAGGCCGTCGTGTGCCCCCGCTAACCATAAGTTTGATTCCACAGCTGCCAACGGTTCAAGAAATTCCCGGCTTTGGTGCAGTTTCTTAATCACGTATTCAAACCCTTCTTCAATCAACCATTGTCGCTCAGACCAAACCCGCTCTAGTGACTTCTCTAACGACACGCGTTCTTGCATCCAGCCCTCTTTCTCGCGAGCCGCAGTTGCCTTCTCCTGTTTGAGCTTCTTTTGCATAGCACGAGCCTCCTCCAGTTCCTTTTTTAAGGCCTTCACTACCTTTGCATGCTCATGAGTGTTCTTTGCAAGCATCCGTACCGCCTCTCTTCCTTTATCAAAGTTCGAAGATTTCTTCAGTTTCCGCACCTTCTTCCCCAGCTTCCGGATCTTTTGGTGCTGACAAGTCATTTTTAGGCGATACTGAGAAGTTCGGTCACGCAAACGGGCCTCCATCTGGGATTTTTTCTCGTACCAGCGGGTTACAACCTCTGGAACAGACTCCTGACCCGCGCTTGTCTGACCCACCTCATAGTTGTCACTGGATGACTCATCCGTAAACACAATCTGTTTTCCCCTTCTTTTATTACCAGCTGACGACACGGGTGCCTCTTCCACATGAGTTTGAGGGGCGGTCTCATCACCCGAGTCATCAATAGTAATGACCACAACATTATCCCTTTTCTTTGAGGATGAAGCCGGCTCAGAAACCGTCTCCGGGCCTTTTCCTTTGGCAATCAACTCGCTCTTTTCAGGATGAATCTCCACATCTCCACCACTGGAACCGGTACCTTCGTAGCAGATACCTTTAGTCCTCTCTAAAATGTGGTCTTCATGTTCAGCAAGAGAACGAGATGTGAACTTTTCAACACCAGCATTACCAACACCCGTCTTCTTGATATACTTGAGCAAGTCCATTTCTGCAAGACAAATGTTCAAAGAGTCACCAAGACATATATATAAATTATATATGAGAATTTTTGTGGTTCAGATGGTTTGGAGTTTTAACAATATTTGTAGTCAAGTTTTTGGAACATGTTTAGCTTCTAGGTGTAAACTAGCGGATTTGGCACGTATCTCTGGTTGGCAAACATGTATTTATTTTTACACTATTCACATATGCTAGTTCACTATCAATCAATCAATCAATCGTACCAAGGCTGCTTCCAGAGAGACTCGCGACCCAAAGACATATAGAAGAAAAACGAGAAACTAAACAAATCTATAAACAGAGCGCTACTAAATAACAAAAGAAGTGGTGGATAGGTAACATAGTAATAGAACAAATATTTCGAATCACAAGATCCCACTTAAGCATGTATATATAGCGGATCATAATAAATACCATATATTCACATTTGCTGGTTTAACCAAGTGAATCCTTGTTAACGTTATTCAAATCCACTAGTTCAACTAGCAGATCACCTAGAAGTGAAACATGTTTCAAATGTACTTCAACTACAAACTGAATTAAAAACTTCAAAGCATGGGCGCTTAAACAGAACAAAAAATCTAAACGGTGAACCCATAAATAAGTAAATAACGACCCAGTAATGCATTGCATACCCTTGTCCCCATCCATTATGACAGGCTCGGCCTTCAAGTGCGGCCAGTTTCGACTCAAGCCAGCTAGGATCAGAACATGTTCCGGAAATCCTTGCCGTTGCAAGCATGTGGGATGGTAAACCAAGAGTTGGTACAGTTTCTCATCGAAGTGTTCGGTATGAGGGGGGATAACATGTAACGGCTCATCGTGGTGTCTCCAACCCATTTTGAAAGGTATAGCTTCAGCAGAAACCCAAAAAAATGAGTCCTTCCATGGAGGCATAGTTGTTGGCACCCATTTTATGCAACAAAGAGCAAGATTCCTCCGTTGAGACACGGTGTACCAATCGCCATTCCAAGTGAGTACAAAAAACTGTCGAAACAAAGGTAGCGATGGCTCGCCACCAAGAGCCCGACACATGATTTCGAAATGAGTAACTTTCATGGCACCAAGAGGGGACAGTTGAGATATGTTAAGTTTGTAATGTTTCAAGAAATCCAGAAAGAAATTGGAGAACGGAATGCGGATGTTAGAGGACTCAAAATGTCTGGTGTAAAGGCCGATATAACCGTCGGGACAGTCGGTGATACGGTGGTCGGGCTGAGGAACAATGGACTTGTACTCAGGACCAATGTTGTATGTTGAGCAGAACTGTTTAAGGAAATGATTGTCTACCTTGGACACATGATCAGACATGTCGTGTTTGTGAGACATATTGAAAATCACAGAAAGAAAAACGACGCACCTGCCTCAAGTTTTCAACGGAGTGTTTGATCTCCAGAGGAGAGGATTTTGAATACAAGTTTTGAGTGGGTTTAGGGTTCTTGCAGATTTGAAGGAAGAGAAAGAACGAAGAGATGTTGATTTGGGAAAGCAACTTGCATGCCAGAAATAGTTATGGAATATTATTTCAGTGTTTTGCCCAGAAAGGAATAATCCCGCCACGCCAACGTTTCTTTTCTAAAAATATTATCATAACATATACCTCTTAATAAAACTCTTTCTTAATGGTTCAAACATTTAACTGTTCATCACTTAATGGTTCAGACTGTTTGTTTCATGACCAGATGTCTGAATGATTTAGACATTTGTCTCTGAATGGTTAAGCATTATAGTGAGTCTGAATGATTAAGATCTTTTATTTGAATTGGTCAGACATTTGCCTCTGAACGGTTAAACATTATAATGGCTCTTAATAGTTCAGACCTCTTATTGGTTACACACTTAATAGTTCAGACCTCTTACTGGATCAACACTTACTCATTCAAAAGTTGCCAAACAGCCCCTAAGATTGAGAACTCTGGTATAGTAGGAATCGGTGTACAAATCCCATTGGTGAAAAAATTAGCCGTTCAAAAACAATTGTGAGTTGATTTTGAATGTATCCGTAAATACATTTTACTTGTTTCATAATGTTTTGGAACGAGAAATATTTGTTTTGTCACAAAAATTTAAATATCATGTACTTTATGATTATTATGAAATACATAATATTTTAGTAGTCATATCAGTTAAATCAAGATTGAACTCCTGCTAAAAGTACAATTATACAATTTCAAAAAACCACAGGCTACAACTCATGTGATTTTTCAAATTATATTTAATGAAGCAAGGATAGTTTTGTGGAGATATAATTGTTAAAGATGCATATTACAACAACAGGTCATGAAGTGGTGTAGTTGGGTTTTAAAAAAATGCAATATGTTTCTTGTTTGTTTGGCTACCCCCTTCTTGTTTTGATGTGCTGGTTATGTGAATAAAATTGTCTTTCCAAAAAAAATAACAATCTTCACCGATGGAAAGAAAAGAAACAAAATATTAAAATGATCAAGAGCTTGGGAATAAAAACAAGGTCATAAAGAGACACTAAACGCCAATGTTGTTTCAGAGAATCTTTTGTACCTGAAAATAAAGATATTTCAAGAAAACCATTAATTCTCACAGTATATCACAAATATCGGTCCAGGGATGAGCTTTTTTTTCTCAAATACCCGTATCATACTTGTACATGTACCTGTGCATGTACTCGTACCGATTTTAGGTACTTGGTACATGTATCCGTACCTAGTTTTATTGATTTTGGTATTCGGTACTTTCGGTATTGGTACGGGTATGGGTAAAAACGGGTACTCGTACCGAATTTTATGTAGACCTTTAAAAGTTATTTTTTATTATGTTTTTTTTTTTTTTTTTTTCATATTATGGTATTTATAGTACTCGTATTGATTTTACCATATAGGTATCCGTATCGTATTGGTACTCGTACCAATTTTACCTATTTGGTACTCGTACTATATTGGTACTCATGTCAATTTTACCTAATTAGTACTCGTAAAAGTGCTCAAAAACTAAATAAAAACAAAATGGTACCAAAGCGGGTACCGTACCGAAAATACCCGTACCGTACCTATATATTTGGTACGGTATTTGGTACCCAGTTTTGTTCAAATTCGGTACCGGTACGGGTATGGATACAAATACTGTACCAATCTCATACCTAGTCCAGACCGAAGAACAAATAAAGTTACAAAATCGAACTATGATTTGGTGACAAAACTCTTACCTTGACTCTTTGATTAATATTAAACTTGACACAAACAAAACCTTTAGGGGTCGTCTGAGTCGTAATAATTTTTTTTTGGAAGGAATTGGAATCTTGAGAGGAATTAGAATTTGATAGAATTGAAACTAATTCCAATCAAAATTTGTATTGTGTTTGGTTAGTAAATTTATAATTGGAAGAGTAAATTGTCATTTTAGTCCATGAGTTTTTGTTAAAATTGTCATTTTAGTCAAAATAGTTTTTTTTTTCCTCTGCGTCCCTGACTTTTCCTTTTTCTTGACCACATTGTCTAACTTAGTCTAAAAACCAGGTTATAATCAGGGGTATTTTTGGCATTAAATTATTATGAGGATTATAAATTATGTTGTAAACTACCCCTGGTTATCACTACACAACAGTTATGCCAAAAATACCCCTGGTTATAACCAGATTTTTAGACTGAGTTAGGCAATGTGATCAAAATGACAAGAAAATGGAAAAGCCAGGAACCTAGAGGAGAAAAAAAAAACTATTTGAACTAAAATGGTAATTTAGACCAAACCTCAGAGACTAAAATGACAATTTACTCTAAATGGAATTAGATGAATTAGAGGATTAAAATGATGAAATAAGGTATTAGATTCTAATGAATGATGAAATATATTCAAATTGCAATTCTATATTGTGCCAACCAAACACCAAAATTAAAGGCCATTTAAAAAAAAATAACATTAAATTTAAAGGGAATTAATTCGAATTTTATCTCAAATCCAAAAGATTCTGCGAAGCAAACGACTCCTTGCTTTAACCGTATATTTGTATTAACCCTATACTACTTCTAACACAACGCAACCTCTATATAAATACAATAAATCTGTTTATTTTAAACTCCAAATTATATAACCATATAAAAAGCAATTTGGGTTGTCTCTCTAGAATTAAAAGTTACGGCTTTTAAAAAACCACACATATATCCAATGGTTTGGATATAGACACAATGGTTTGGATGAAAGGTTTTAAATATATCACACCCCTTTAAAAAGTCACAACATTTCAAACTACTTTTAAATATATCACCCTTACAAAAAGTCATAAGTTTTAAATATATCACACCCTTTCAAAAAGTCACAACTTTTAAATATATCACACCCTTTTAAAAAGTCATACCCCTTTAAACTACTTTTAAATATATCACATCCCTTATAATAAAAAAACCCCTCTTATATATACATATGAAAAGTCACAGTACTTCAAATTAATTTTAAATATATCACACCTCTTACAAAAAGTCACAACTCTTAAATATATCACACCCCTTCAAAAAGTCGCAAACGTTTAAACTACTTTTAAATATATTACGTCCCTTACAAAAGTCGCAATCGTTCATATATGCACACACACACAAAAACAAAAATGTAATAAAATTTCCTATGAAATGAGCGACTATGTATATATAAATTATCGTGCACCAAGTAATTTACTCTAAAAATATGATACATTATAATATTATAACTACAGTGCATTTGTATATCAACTACATAATTTAATACACCACATTCTTATTTTTGTTGATGCATCAAATTAATTAAAAGCTGAGAATTTTTTTTTCAATCGACATGAACAACAAATGATGTAACAATACTTTCTTCAAACGGTGCATAACTTTTTTGCAACCGACATATTTAGAATGAAAGAATGTATATAGTAATTAAATTACCAACACTTTCGTTAAACGGTGCATCACTTATTATTATATTTTTTTGCATCCGACATGCATAACAAATGATGTATATAATAATTAATTCACAAACACTTTCTTCAAACGGTGCGTCACTTTTTTTTGTTTTTTTTTGTTTTTTTGCAATCGACTAACATGATTCGCGACTATTTAGAATGAAAGTCGCAACTCTAATCTAAACCACAGATGGCATCCTCTTCAAATACCATCTTGCTTAGAGAACAAAATCAAAGAATTTTCGCTTCCATCTGACATAGTAATAATAAACATTCATAATCAACATCCCGCCGTAGCGCGCGGGCAGTGGCGAAGCTTGAAAAAAAAGTTCGGGGGGGGGGGAGGTAACGGACCTAAAAAATAATTTCTATCGCGTAGTTTCGAGGTGTATGTTCGGGTCGGACATCGGTGATTCAATTCGGGTCAGGTCAAACATTAATATCAAATAAAAAATGTTCTCAAACATTAAAACGTAAACATTGTTTAACAAACAAATGAACAATTTCACCCCTAATTTCAACATAAATCACATAAATTGAAGCCCTAAATAAATTAAACCTAAAGATAAAACACATACCTTGAAGATTGAAGAAGCACTAAATCGATTCCAATCGTTGCTTTCTATTCAGCGAAGATCGAACAACACCAGCTAGCCTACTGCCCAACGATTTTGGTTTTCTTTCTGTTCAGCCGTTCCTTTTCTTCTTCTTCTGTTCAACGACCTGGTAATCCAATCAACAGATATTGGGTTTTTTTATAGAAAGGGTATTTGGGTCATTGATTGGGCTTTTAATTTTGGGCTACAATAAACATAACAATATGATTTGGGCTGAAACCGAATAGATCTGATTTGGGCTATATAATTTTTTTTTATAAAACCGGGGGGGGGGGGACGCATATAACTAAAAAATTATATACGAAAAGTACATACGTAACACTACTGCGCGAAAAGTTCGGGGGGTCGGGCGCCCCCCGGCCACTATCATCCTGCGCCGCTTCACGCGGGTAGCGTCTAACTTGTTACTCTTTAACATACAACTACAAAACCCAAATTACTCTTTTACATAAAACAACAAAATTTGTAATCCAATAACTTCCGTTGCCACTCATGACCCATTGACCACATTATATTATATTATACATATTAAACTAAACTTTGCATGAACAGTAAACAAATATTTTATAATATGATTTATATTTTTATTATTTCATTATTTTATTACTTAATTGATTTTTGATTATTTTATTGTTTTATTACTTAATTGATTTTATTATTAATTAATTCTATAACATTTATGAATTTGGTAAACATTAGTTCACCTGCTTTAGGCCAAATCAAATTATGATTTTCTCATCGCTTTAAAATTACGATTTTGCCATCAGTTTAAAATTACGCTTTTACCTCCCGTTCAAAATAAAATAATGCTTTTGCCTCACTTAAAATTTACAATTCTGCAAACTAAACTTTGCATGAACAGTAAACAAATATTTTATAATATGATTTATATTTTTATTATTTTATTATTTTATTACTTAATTGATTTTTGATTATTTTATTGTTTTATTACTTAATTGATTTTATTATTAATTAATTCTATAACATTTATGAATTTGGTAAACATTAGTTCACCTGCTTTAGGCCAAATCAAATTATGATTTTCTACTCGCTTTAAAATTACGATTTTGCCATCAGTTTAAAATTACGCTTTTACCTCCCGTTCAAAATAAAATAATGCTTTTGCCTCACTTAAAATTTACAATTTTGCCCTCGGTTCAAAATTACGATTTTGTCCCGTTTAAATTTACAGTTTCGCCATTAGTTTTCTTTGCATGAACAGTAAACAAATATTTTATAATATGATTTATATTTTTATTATTTCATTATTTTATTACTTAATTGATTTTTGATTATTTTATTGTTTTATTACTTAATTGATTTTATTATTAATTAATTCTATAACATTTATGAATTTGGTAAACATTAGTTCACCTGCTTTAGGCCAAATCAAATTATGATTTTCTCCTCGCTTTAAAATTACGATTTTGCCATCAGTTTAAAATTACGCTTTTACCTCCCGTTCAAAATAAAATAATGCTTTTGCCTCACTTAAAATTTACAATTTTGCCCTCGGTTCAAAATTACGATTTTGTCCCGTTTAAATTTACAGTTTCGCCATTAGTTTTGTTTTGTTCCTCCCAGCTAAATTACCATTTTGCACTCAATTTAAATTTACATTTTTCTCATCGTTTTTGTTTGCTTTACCAGTAAAATTACGATTTTGCCCCCAGTGTATAACTACAGACACAAGATGAGGGAATAGTCTTAGGAAGCTGCCTGACACTCACCTATTGGCCCAACCAATTTACGATTGTATCCCCACTTTAAAATTACGATTTTGCCATCAGTTCAAAATTACGTTTTTACCCCCGTTCAAAATAAAATTATGCTTTCGCCGCCAACTAAAAATTACTGTTTTCCTCTCGATTCAAAATTACGATTTTGACCCATTTAAATTTACAGTTTTGACATTAGTTTTGTTTTTTTCCCACCCAGCCAAATTACAATTTTGTCCTCAATCTAAATTTACATTTTACCATCGTTTTCCTTTGCTTTCCCAGTCAAATTACGATTTTGACCCCAATGTAAAATTACATTCATGTCATCGTTTTTTTTTTTTTACAAAACTATAGTAGTGCTTTGTTTTCATTGTTTGACTCGGTGTAGTTTTTATTTTTCCCGCTGTTTAAAATTATTGTTTTTCTATCGTTTTTGTTTTTCTTAAGCAAAAGTATGATAGTGTTTTAATTTAATTAGTTGACTCAATGTAATTTTTTTTGAGATCGTGTTATGAGTAGTATGTACAAGTAATCGAAACACAGACGGACATGTTATGAGAGAGAAATATTCGGCTTAGTGCCCCGCAACGCGGGCGGGGAAAAATCTAGTTACAAATGATAATGACTTTATACACACCATTAGCACTATATTACTAATGTCAAAGATGTGTAATGTTTTGACCATGATAGTCAAAATCAAAGCTGATGCTGGAGTTGCTTAACCAACTTTGGGTCAGTTATAGTAGTAGGCAGTAGCCCTTTAATTTATTTACAACAACTAATAACAGTTCCTCAATTGGTTAACATCTTTTGCTTAACCAACTAAAGTACTAAAAAAAAACTTTACTTGTTAGTGCTACAAATATTCTTGTTTAGAACAACTTTCACCTTCATTCACAAAAGAGTACAGTTTGACTTACAACCAAGTCCATTGATTATACACAAAGCCAACCAACAAAACAAAAGTCGTCCGATGATAGTCCATACATATATTTATATAACAGGGCGACACGTTGTCCCTTCGACCAAAAAAAACACCCAATTCAAACTGCTTTTCTGGCCTTCTTACTACAACCAGCCCCTTCATCTTCCATCCCCGCATCAGGCTCCAACGCTTTCAACTCATCTAGTGTACAGTCCCTACATTTCGCCAACGCTACAACATACGGGTATTGCATGTGTTTCAGCTTATCCGCGGCTTTGATAAGCCCCCTCTCAGCCTTGGGCATATATAGCCGGTTATGCTCCAAAGCCACCCCTGCTTTACAATTTGCATAACCTTCAACAAGACCATCGTGTGCCCCCGACGACCATAAACTCGACTCCATAGCCCCCAACGATTCAAGAAATTCCCGACTTCCGTGCAGTTTCTTAATCACGTACTGAAAGCCTTCTTCAATCAACCATTGACGTTCAGACAAAACCCGCTCTAGTGTCTTCTCTAGTGACACGCGCTCTTGTGTCCAACTATCTTTCTCGCGCGCCGCCGTTGCCCTCTCCTGCTTGAGCTTCTCTTGCATATCACGAGCCTCCTCAAGTTCCTTTGTCAACGCCTCCACCACCTTTGCATGCTCATGTGTGTTCTTTTCAAGCATCTGTATCGTCTCTCTTCCGTTATCAGATTGCGACGGTTTCTTCAGTTTCCGCACCTTCTTCTTTAGCTTCCAGATCTTTTGGTGCTGACAAGTCATTTTTAGGCGATACCGAGATATCCGGTCACGCAAACGGACCTCCGTCTTAGCTTTTCTCTCATACCAGCGAGTTACAACCTCCAGAACAGACTTGGGGACATACTCTTGATCCGCGCTTGTCTGACCCACCTCATAATGGTCACTGGATGATTCATCTGTAAACACAATCTGTTTTCCCCTTCTTCTTTTATTACCAGCGGGCGACACAGGTGCCTCGTCCACATGAGTATTAGGGGCAGTCTCGTCACTCGACTGCACAGGCGAGTCATCACTAGTAATCACCACAACATTCTTCCTTTTCTTTGAGGATGAGGCCGGCACAGAAACCGTCTCTGGACCGATAACTGTTTTTTGTTTAGGCTTTTCAAGATGAATTTCCACATCTCCACCACTGGTACCTTGAACTTCTGACTGCAGGACCTCCTCAGGAATCTCCACATCTTCACTACTGGTACCTTGAACTTCTGACTGGAGGACCTCATCAGGAATCTCCACATCTCCACTACTGGTACCTTGAACTTCTGACTGCAGGACCTCATCAGGAATCTCCACATCTTCACTACTGGAAACTTCATAGCAAATACCTTTAGTCCGCTCCAAAATGTGGACTTCGTGTTCGCCAAGAGAACGTGAAGTAAGCTTCATAACACCGTCATTACCAACACCATTCTTGTTGATATAGTCATACTCATTACCAACACCATTCTTCTTGATATACTTGAGCAAGTCTATTTCTGCAAGACAAATGACTAAAGAGTCAGACAGACATACATATTATATATGTGAACTTTTTTTTGTAGTTAAGTTTTGAAACATGTATGGGCTTTTACACTATTCACATTCACATATGCTTGTTCACTACCGGACCCCCATTAACACTGTATATTCACATCTACTAGTTGAACTAGCAAATCCTAATAAACACTATATATTCACATCTACCAGTTGAACAAACAAATCCTCATAAACACTATATATTCACATCTGCCTAGTTGAACTAGCGGATACTCAAAAACGTTACTCACATATGCTAGTTCAACTAGCGGATCCTTATAAACAATTAAACACTATTCACATATACTAGTTCAACTATTGGAAGATCCCAAATAGTTTTTTTTAAGGAAATGGGTGGCTTTTAGATTTTAATAGTGTTTGTAGGTGGATGGGTGCATAGTTGTTAATAGCGAACAGCGACTGCTATAGCCGCTATCGACAACTATGGATGAGTGGATGTTGAGTGAAAGCAGGTAGTCTGCTAGTTGAGATAGCACACTTCAATAGTTTTTGACAAGTGACACATTAAGTCTACAATCTAGGTTTAGTGGATACTAACCTAGATTACAGACTTTGCCACGTCACATGCAAAAAGCCACTAAAGTTTGCTATCAACAATGAGTAGACTACCTAGTTTCGCTCAACATCCACCCACTCACCTGCAAACGCTCTTAAAATCTCAAAACAACCAACTTCTAAAAAAATCCGAATTACAAAACAATGCATACCATCGTCCCCATCCTTGATGACAGGCTCGGCCTTCAAGTTCGGCCAGTTCCGACTGATCCCGGACATCACCAAAACATGTTCCGGAAACGGTTGCAGTGGCGAGTGGGATGATTAACCAACAGTTTGTAAAGCTTCTCATCATAATTCTCACTATTACGGGGAACAACATTTAACCGCTTACGGGGTAGTCTCCAGTCCATTTTGAAAGGTACAGCTTCAGCTGAAACCCAAAAGAAGGAACGCTTCCACCGCTGCGTAGACGTCTCCACCGACGCCGGCACCGACGATATGCAACCACGACTCCTCCGTTGAGACACGGTGTAACAATCACCTACCCGAGCGAGTACGAAAAACTGTCGAAATAAAGGTAGCGATGGCTCGCCACCAAGAGCACGGCACATGATTTCGAAATGAGTAACTTTCATTGCACCAAGAGGGGACACGTTAACTTTGTAATGTTTTAAGAAATCCAGAAAAAGTTGGAGAACGGAATGCGTATGTTTGAGCACTCCAAGTGTTTGGTGGAAAGCACGATATAACCGTCGGGACAGTCGATGATACGGTGGTGGGATTGAGGAGCGGTAGGGTTATACTTGGGGTGAATGCCGTATTTTAAACTGAACTTTTCGAGGAAACGGTGGTCTACCCTGGACGACATGTTGGGTTTGGGTATAGTGGAAATTACAGAAAGAAAAACGACGCACCTGATGATGTGATCGAACCAGCTGGGTTTAGATATGAACTAGATATTTGGGTGTGATAGTGTCATAGAAATCCGTGCACAAAAATGATGCTACTAAATACATCTTTCTCCTCTAAGATACGAATGAGGCCGTGTGAGACGGGTATTTTTTCTCTCAACAAGAGGGGTATAATTAGTTTGAAGAGGGTTGCATTTACATCCCTTGCCTTTAGACTGTTCGTAGTGGGGTGCGAAGGAGAAGAAATTGTGCATGATGACGCCCATAGCACCCGCCACACAATTACAGGCGGCGCTATGGGGGGTGGTTTTTTATGAAGGCGGCATGTGCATAGCTGCGTGATTGGGATTGCTTTTCAAAAAATGGAGGGTAGGGGCTTTATTTAATTTTATTAAAAATTTAAAATTAATAAATAGGTAATGATGGATATGGGTTTTATGACTACGCGCTTTAGTGATATAACGTCCCATAAAAACCTTATATAACGTGGCGTGTCACGTGTCGCATAACGCCCCCAAAGAGGCTTTATAACTACACATCACCTTAGTTATAATCTAGAAAAAAAGTGGGAAGGTTGGCATAGGTACGTTGCTGCAAATGAGTTCAAAGAGAAATACCAAAAATGCCCTTTTGTAATTTGTATTTCTTTTCTGATTTTAATTTATTTAAATCAATCTAAAAGGTTATTTTATGGCCCCCTTATTCCCACATACCCTATATCTTATTTTCACACCCCCTATTGTATACGGGCCGTATACAGTTTATACAGCCCGTATAGAATGTTTTTGAATATGAAAATGCACAGGGAATATTTTTTTTGATTTTACTATATACGGCCCGTATATAGTTATACGAGCCGTATACATGTGTATACGATTTGTAAAACGTATACGGCTCAAGGATTTATTTTGTGAGGTTTTTTATGTTACCACATGTATACGGGCTGTATAACTGTATACGAGCCGTATAAAATGGTGTTTTTTCAAGTATCACGTTTTTTTTCAGTAAAAACACAATCATTCTAGGGTTTCTAAACTCTTCATCACCTTTAACAATGTCGATAAACGTTGATCGGAACACGCCGCTTAAATCGGAGCACAGGTAGAGTAACGTTACCGATCAGTCCGTTGATGGAAACCTTAGCGATCGCAGAGATATTCGTGGTGGAACCAACTGTCTCTCTTAGAAATCCAAGAAACAACAAACGGTCTCTCATAGTTCGGCTGAAGCTTAATACAAATCTTTAAGACGTGTCACTGCTGAACTCTCTTGGTTGACCCGGTTGCTTGCTGAACTGCATGTTCCTGGTATCACTCTGATTCTTATCAAATGAGATAGCCAAGTTGCCATTCATATAGCCAAGAATCCTGTTCCATTGGCGAACCAATCACATTGAACTCGATTGTCAGTTTGTTCATGAAAAGTTGCAAGAGGCCTTTATTAGTTTATCTCATACTCGGACAATGAGATTGCCAGTACAATGATAAAGCGGCCGATACTATCCGTACAAAACATGTCTCGATATCTTTTCAGGGATAACACGAGTTTATTTTTGGGGTTTTCTCTTTTAATTGTTTTACCGAGTGACCGTGTCATACCGCTACCACTATAAACTAAATCTATAATGACCAAATTCCCGAAGTGTAGCGCCTGGTGCACATCATTACTTTGTTTTTAGGTTTTCGTTACCATGACAAACCAAACTGATAACACCTCATTCTTCCCCAAGCTTCATTTATATGTTACAAGATATAAAAATCCACACCAACATTCGTTTAACCAAAATTCATTTCATTTCATTTAACTTTTTTTAATACCCAACCGTGTTTAGTTTTTTTTGACATTCTGGTATACATATTGTTGAAAACGGAATTGTACTCACAATATACTATTTTTTTTGACATCGCAAGCTAAAGTGGGTGCGCTACAACGACAAACCGAACCGATACCATCGTCCGTCTAAAATAACATCAGTACCAGTATTAGTTTTTTTATATAGTTCTAGATCAATGTAAAACACGTGTCAATATAATTTCCAACATATTTCGATTTTCTCTTTTGATTTTTATACCAAGTGGTGCTGTCATGTCAGGTGTGTTATAAACCAAATTGATACATATCGAATTCCCGACGTTAGCACCGGGGGCATATCACGACTTTATTTTTAAGTTTTTATAGTACGAGTACCATAACGAACCAAACTGATACAGAAAGGGAATGTAAAACCAGAAGTTTCAAAATATATTAATTATTACATATAGGTTTGAAAATATATTAATAAGTTTTCGTTTGCAGCCCTATATCTATGTAAGTTTATATTGTCCAAAAATTTTCAAGTCAAACGTATTAATATTAGTAATTCAAGCCTGATTTTTTATGATATTAAGCATCTATGAAGAATGTGCGGATTGATGGATCCACGTAAGTGCTGCTTGAATGGACCGCAAAGCGCGTTTTCGAGCGCCCCCTTTCTCCTTTCTCTGTCACATAATTTTCTAAAGGCGCTCATCTCCACAAATCCCATTTATCATCCACATTGATTGCCATCATCATTATTTGCAAGGATTTGCCTTTACGATGGCTCATGGTGCTATAAACTGAACGAGTTTGACCACCATTTGTCATTTATTTCATGGGGCTCCCTCGTAGAGTTGAACACCAATGAGACTGGACTTGAAAACGAAACAAAAACGAATGGAGGGTTCTCATTGGTCCACCTAAACTGCAAATGAGGTTCACTATTCACTCGTCTTTCACTCACAATACCCCCTTTGGCAAATTGGCGCCCCTTGGGGGGTGCATGTTGGCGGCTTTCAAAGCTTAGGTTCCTTCCGATTAAATTGTGAGAACTGAGAACCAAGGTTGTAGTAATAAATAAATCTAGGGATCAAAACCACAATAATAAATATATTATAAGGACCATCTTGTAGTTATTTCTATTTTCAAACATAAATTAAGAGAACACACCATTTGTTCTCTGTCCCTTTGATTTCCCTGTTGCAATGGGTTTTCACTTTTTCTTCACAGTTGTGGTCTTGTCCTTCCTTCACCTTTACCTTTTCACTTTGATTTCCCTGCTGCGATGGTTTTTATTTTTTACTTTTTACAATTTGATCTGAAAATCGGTTCAAATATCAAGTCCTGTGAAACCCATCTGATAATTCCCCACAATGAACGAAGAGTCGAAGATTACATGTTTGTATGCTATGTGGTTGAAAATATACCCTAATGATAGTGTTAATTTTTCGTGTGTTTAGGACTTAGGTAATGATGCTACATAGGTTCCTCAAAATTTTAATTTTTTTCCCAAACGGGTGTGTGTGTGTTTTTATTTTCAATTTTTATGGATCTACGGATGTGTAGTCTTATCAACGTATTTGTTTTGTTGTTAGTATTTAGACCACCCGTAGTGGCTTCATTTGGGGCGTTTTTTGTGCCCGGAAACGCCAAATCACGCCGGGGATCCACATTTTTTTGTATCGTAAGCTATAGTGATTGCCAGTACAATGATAAACCGGCCGATACTATCCGTACAAAACACGTGTCGATATCCTTTCAGGGATAACACGAGTTTATTTTTGGGGTTTTCTCTTTTGATTGTTTTACCGAGTGACCGTGTCATACCGCTACCACTACAAACTAAATCTATAATGACCATATTCCCGAAGTGTAGCGCCTGGTGCACATCACTACTTTGTTAAACAATCTGGTGCACATCACTACTTTGTTTAACTTGATTGATTCACGGTAGGTAGGTTGAGACAGTTAGTTGTGTGATAGTGGTAATTCTGCACTACTTTTTTAACATCAATTTTGCTTTGTTATAACAACAATGCAGTACTTTTATTACAACAATTCTGCTTATGTTTACATCAAGTAAACAACAATCAAATACTAGAATGGCACTACAAGGAGGTAAGCGGAAACGACACACTCACACTTGTGACGAGATTAAAAGTTAGCTATTTGTTAATAGTTTGCCCCCCGTCAAAGAGGCTGCAAAAATAACAAAGACTAGTAATCATTGGACATCTTTACAGAAATGGGGAGATGTATCTAGGTTTCGAGAGGAGTTAGATGATAGTGGTTTTGGGCACTTCTTATTTGGTCACACCAATATTCCGAAGCATAACCTGGGGTTTCTTGAGGCACTCTGTACATTTTATGATCATGCCAACTTTTGCTTTAAGTTCAACAAAAATGTGAGGATTCATTATGGGTTGTTAGATATCTTGTTCATAACGGGTTTGAACATTGATGGTGATGCTGTGACCGGCGAAGAAAGCACAGAAAAGATATGGGATATGTTTAAGGATTTCATAGCCATTCCTGAAGGTGAAGTTCGCAAGATGTCTAAGTCGGACGGATCGATGCTTTTGAGTGAGATTAAGAATATAAGCAACGATAACTTAAGCAAGGAAGATTGTTTTAGGCTTTTTTGTTTCTACTGTATCGGAGCTGTTATTTGTCCACACAGCTCCGGACATGTTTCTAAGATGTATATGCCTTTATTGAAGGATGTTAAAAAGATTAAACACTTTGCATGGGGAGCAGGCATGTTGGCTGCATTCCATTATTCGATTCGTTCGTATTTGTCCTTAGGTAAATCTCAGTTGCATGGGCCGCTTCTTCCTTTTGTTGTAAGTTTCATTGTAGTGGTTTGTTATTTTTAGTTGCACAAGCCCTTTTATTTATTTAATAATTTATTTTAAAAACACAGGTATTTTTGTGCGAAATGATTCCTGATTTTGCTAAGATGATTGGTCTGAAGGAACATTTTACTCCAACCGAATTCCCCCTCATGAAGCAATGGACGGAAAAGTTGCATCATGCCTCGCTTAATACGCACAAAGAGCACAAGCCCACAAAAGAAGACTATGTTAAGTTTTTCAGTGAGCTGAAAAGTGAACAGGGAAACTTGTTAGTGCTTTAATATTATCATAGGGCTTTTGTTTTATGTATATGACATTTCTTTTAGTTGATAATAGGTTAAACTTCATAGGTATGTAAACCGAGGCCTAGTTCATATCCCCGAACGCGTGAAGCAGCAAATATCTGTAGCTGTTGCGATTGTACCGGTGTTAAACTTCAATATGGAGGGACGGAACTTTCCCCACATAAATCGAGAGCGATTTAATATTTCCAAACAAGAGGTGGACAGTTTCATGAAGCCAATAAAGCCTATACATGTACAAACCCTGAAACGAAGGCATGGTGAAAAAAGGGTTTAGAAGGTAGGAAGTGGGATCAACGTTATTATGATGCTAAAGAACGATGGGACAACAGGGCAAAGTTTATAATGAGTAAGTAATTCTTATGAGACCGTCTCTTGTGTTCTTTGTTCTCTAATTGTTTAACTTATGTTATTTTATTTCTTCCGCTTCAGCCACAACTGATTTTTCTTCAGAAACCGTTGCTGATGGTTCACTCGTAGCCCTTGACATGTCAAAATGGATCAAAGATCATCAACTACGGATTCTACGGGCAACAATTCTACAGTAGGGATTCATCATCCCTTTATTATATATTTTTTTACTGATTTGCTTGTTAATGCAAAATATACTTGTAACACCCCGAAAATGGGTTTGGTAATTAAACCTCGTTAATACTAAAGAGCAGGTAGAATACCGTTAGCAGAAAAGATTAACCCGGAAATTATTAGGATTCAAATAAATAAGCCTAATAATAAAAAAAAGAGAGCAAACGACTTGAGAAGGCAAAAGTTTATAAGGAGCCCGAGTTAACGGGATTTAAAATAAAACGGGTTTTTAACTTACCGAACCTACTAAGTTGACTAGGAATAATTCTAACCTAGTTAGATAGTGACTTATGAGTGGGTTAAAACACTTAAATTATGAACTAAGGAAAATGGAGGGGCCAAACTTGTTAAACTTGAAACTTGATTTATTAAAAACAAATTAAAACACACCAAACACACACAAGAGTGTGTGTCTAGTCGTTCAAACACAGGGGGCGACACCAAACACACACATGTTTGGTTTCTAGGTGTAAACTAGCTCTGGTTGGCAAACAGGTATTAACTTTTACACTATTCACATATGCTAGTTCACTAGCGGATCATATAAATACCAATATATTCACATTTGCTAGTTTAACCAAGTGGATCCTTGTAAACGTTATTCAAATCCACTAGTTCAACTAGCAGATCACCTAGAAGCCAGGGGCGGACCTAGCTTGTTAATAAGGGTAGCCCCCGCTACCCCTTAACGCTCCGGCGGTAGTGTAAATTTTGAGAAAAAATTGATGTTTTTTTCGATTTCTTTACCCCTTTTTTGGAAACGTTGCCCCTATAAAGATTTTCTAGATCCGCCACCGCTAGAAGTGAAACATGTTTCAAAAGTACTTCGACTACAAACTGAATTAAAAACTTCAAAGCATGGGCGCTTAAACAGAACAAAAAATCTAAAGAGTAAACACATAAATAAGTAAATAACGACCCAGTAATGCATTGCATACCCTTGTCCCCATCCATTATGACAGGCTCGGCCTTCAAGTGCGGCCAGTTTCGACTCAAGCCAGCTAGGATCAGAACATGTTCCGGAAATCCTTGTCGTTGCAAGCATGTGGGATGGTAAACCAAGAGTTGGTACAGTTTCTCATCAAAGTGTTCGGTATGAGGGGGGATAACATGTAACGGCTCATCGTGGTGTCTCCAACCCATTTTGAAAGGTATAACTTCAACAGAAACCCAAAAAAATGAGTCCTTCCATGGAGGCATAGCTGTTGGCACCCATTTTATGCAACAAAGAGCAAGATTCCTCCGTTGAGACACGGTGTACCAATCGCCATTCCAAGTGAGTACAAAAAACTGTCGAAACAAAGGTAGCGATGGCTCGCCACCAAGAGCCCGACACATGATTTCGAAATGAGTAACTTTCATGGCACCAAGAGGGGACAGCTGAGATATGTTAAGTTTGTAATGTTTCAAGAAATCCAGAAAGAAGTTGGAGAACTCAAAATGTTGGAGAACTCAAAATGTTTCAAGAAATCCAGAAAGAAGTTGGAGAACGGAATGCGGATGTTGGAGGACTCAAAATGTCTGGCGTAAAGCCCGATATAACCGTCGGGACAGTCGGTGATACGGTGGTCGGGCTGAGGAACAGTGGGCTTGTACTCGGGACCAATGTTGTATGTTGAGCAGAACTGTTTAAGGAAATGATTGTCTACCTTGGACACATGATCAGACATGTCGTGTTTATTAGACATATTGAAAATCACAGAAAGAAAAACGACGCACCTGCCTGAAGTTGTCAACGGAGTGTTTGATCTCCGGAGGATTTTGAATACAAGTTTTGAGTGGGTTTAGGGTTCCTGCAGATTTGAAGGAAGAGAAAGAACAGATGTTGATTTGGGAAAGCAACTTGCATGCCAGAAATAGATATGGAATATTATTTCAGTGTTTTGCCCAGAAAGGAATAATCCCGCCACGCCAACGTTTCTTTTCTAAAAATATTATCATAATATATCTTTTAATAAAACTCTTAATGGTTCAAACCTTTAACTGGTTTGAGACTGTTTGTTTCACAACCAGATGTCTGAATTATTTAGACATTTGCCTCTAAATGGTTAATCATTATACTGAGTCTGAATGGTTAAGATATTTTATTTGAATTGGTCAGAAATTTGCCTCTGAAGGTTAAACATTATACTGTCTCTTAATAGTTTAGACCTCTTACTGGTTACGCACTTAATAGTTTAGACCTCTTACTGGATCAACACTGAAATTGAGAACTTTGGTATAATAGGAATCGGTGTACAAATCCCATTGGTGAAAAAATTAGCCGTTCAAAAACAATTATGAGTTGATTTTGAATGTATCTGTAAATTCATTTTACTTGTTTCATAATGTTTTGGTAGGAGAAATATTTGTTTTGTCACAAAAATTTAAATATCATGTATGATTATTATGAAATACATAATATACAACTTCAAAAAACCACAGGCTACAACTCATGTTATTTTCTAAATTATATTTATTGAAGTAAGGATAGTTATTTTTTAAATTATATTTATTGAAGTAAGGATAGTTTTGTGGAGATATAATGGTTAAAGACGCATATTACAACAGGTACGTCATGAAGTGGTGTAGTTGGGTTTTAAAATAAAATGCAATATATTTCGTTTGGTGTAAATCTGATAAAATGTATTATGTTTTCTTCTTGTTTGTTTGGCTACCCCTTCTTGTTTTGATGTGGTGGTTATGTGAATAAAATTGTCTTTCTAAAAATTAAACAATCTCCTCCGATCGAAAGAAAAGAAAGGAACAAAATATTAAAATGATCAAAAGCTTGGTAATAAAAACAAGATCATAAAGAGACACTAAACGTCTTTGTTGTTTCAGAGAATCTTTTGTACCTGAAAATATAGATATTTCAAGTAAACCATTAATTCATAGTATATCACAAATATCAGGTCCATGGATGAGCTTTTTTTCTCAAATATTTGTATCGTACCTGTACTTGTATCGATTTTAGGTATTTGGTACATGTATCGGTACCCAGTTTTATTGATTTTGGTATTCGGTACTTTCGGTATTGGTACGGGTAAAAACGGGTACTGGTACCGAATTTTATGTAGACCTTTAAAAGTTTTTTTTTATTATGTTTTATTTCGTATTATGGTATTTATAGTACTTGTATTGATTTTACCTATATGGTATCCGTATCGTATTGGTACTCGTACAAATTTTACCTATTTGGTACTCGTACTATATTGGTACTCATGTCAATTTTACCTATTTAGTACTCGTAAAAGTGCTAAAAACTAAATAAAAACAAAATGATAACAAAGCGGGTACCATACCAGTACATTGTATACTATTGTATATTGTATACTATTAATAGACAAACTAAATGAATAGTAATTATTTGTTTTAAAGTTTTTTTTATATGTGTTGTTTATTGGTTTATTATATGTATTATGTGTTTTTTTTATATAGGAAAAATTACAAGTTTTGTCATTTATCTTTATACCACTTTTCAGACGGTGTCCTTTTTAACGAATGTTGACAGGCGGTGTCCTTTACTAGGTATTAAGTTTAGTCTTTGTTGTTAATTAACAGGGTTAGGGACTAAAGTTGCAACAAAATACCTAGTAAAGGACACCGCCTGTCAATATTCATTAAAAAG
The DNA here is from genome assembly GCA_030545235.1 of Helianthus tuberosus. NCBI lineage: Eukaryota > Viridiplantae > Streptophyta > Magnoliopsida > Asterales > Asteraceae > Helianthus > Helianthus tuberosus. Next base: position 34,095,778 of record CM060447.1, on the reverse strand, counting down.
GACACCGCCTGAAAAGTGGTATAAAGATAAAGGACAAAACTTGTAATTTTTTCTTTTATATATCTTATATAACTTGCGTTTGTTTTTTATCCATGTAAATCACGTGTCGGTATTTTTTGGTCATGTCAAGATTTTTCCTGTATGGGTTGTTGTAACGAGTGTATGTGGCGTAACAAAACAAACCAATAACGAACAAATTCCCGTTGTGTTGGTATATTTTTGTTCATATCATAATTTTTTTTAATTTTTTTCTCTATTGGTTGCTATAACAAGTGTCAGTACCAAAGTTAAACGAACTAATACCCACCCACGGCGCAACGCGAGGATTTCTGGCGCAACGCGAGGATTTAATAGCACTAGTTTGTATTAACCCTATACTACTTCTAACACAACCCAACCTCAATATAAATAAATAAATCTGTTTATTTTAAACTCCAAACTATATAACCCTACAAAAAACTTGAGTTGCCTCTCTATAATGAAAAGTTGCGACTTTTAAAAAACCACACATATATCCAATGGTTTGGATATAGACACAATGGTTTGGATGAAATGTTTTAAATATATCACACCCCTTCAAAAAAGTTACCACCTTTCAAACTACTTTTAAATATATCACACCATTACAAAGAGTCATAAGTTTTAAATATATCACATCCCTTCAAAAAAGTTACAACCTTTCAAACTACTTTTAAATATATCACACCCTACAAAGAGTCATAAGTTTTAAATATATCACACCCGTTACAAAAAGTCACAACTTTTAAATATATCACACCCTTTCAAAAAGTCACACCCCTTTAAACTACTTTTAAATATATCACGTCTCTTACAATAAAAAAACCCTCTTATATATACATATGAAAAGTCACAACACTTCAAATTAATTTTAAATATATCACACCTCTTACAAAAAGTCACAACTCTTAAATATATCACACTCATTCAAAAAGTCACAAACGTTTAAACTACTTTTAAATATATTACGCCCCTTACAAATCATTCATATATATATACACACACACACACACACACACAAAAATGCAATAAAATTTTCTATGAAATAAGCGACTATGTATATATAAATTATCGTGCACCAAGTAATTTACTCTAAATTTTAATTAAATATGATACATTATAATATTATAACTACAGTGCAATTGTATATCAAATACATAATTTAATACACCACATTCTTATTTTTGTTGATGCATCAAATTAATTAAAAGCTGAGAAATTTCTTTTCAACCGATATGCACAACAAATGATGTAACAGTACTTTCCTCAAACGGTGCATAACTTTTTTGCAACCGACATATTTAGAATGAAAGAATGTATATAGTAATTAAGTTACCAACACTTTCGTTAAACGGTGCATCACTTATTGTTATATTTTTTTGCAACCGACATGCATAACAAATGATGTATATGATAATTAATTCACCAACACTTTCTTCAAACGGTGTGTCACTTTTTTTTGTTTTTTTTTCAATCGACTAACATGATTCGCGACTATTTAGAATGAAAGTCGCAACTCTAATCTAAACCACAGCTGGCATCGTCTTCAAATACCATCTTGCTCAGAGAACAAAATCAAAGAATTTTCGCTTTCATCTGACATAGTAATAATAAACATTCATAATCAACATTCCGTCCCAGCGCGCGGATAGCGTGAACTTGTTACTCTTTGACATATAACTACAAAACCCAAATTATTCTTTTACATATAACAACAAAATTTGTAATCAATTACTTTCGTTGCCACTCATGACCCATTGACCACATTACAAATGATAATGACTTTATACACACCATTAGCACTATATTACTAACTAGTGGGAATACCCGCGCTCCGCAGCGGAGAATTCGGTCATTATCGTTTCAGCGTGTTACGGTAATGCACTTGCTATAGTAAGTGAAAGAGGAAACCTAAAATCATAAAGTCGTAATATGCCCAAACGAATATCAACACATGTTTTATATCAACTGAAAATCTTAAAAACCAAGATTGGTTCTGATAATACCGATGTTGTTTGGTCGGAATAGATACAGTTTCTCAAGGTATTGGTATAATACCGGCACTCGATAAAAATATTCTATATCTAATACAACTCTATTGTCAACAAAATTTATACCGAACTAAGCACAACCACACATTTATTTATTTTTTAAAGTTCCTAAACTCAAGCTATCGGAAGAAAATTAAATTAAATGAGTTAAAAACTTATATTATTTATAGTTTAAAGGGTTTAAAAATTAAAAGGGAAAATAAAGTAATTTTAATAATAATGATAATAGTTAAAATATAAATAAATTTAAACTTTACTAAATATTAGTGGTGAAAAGTATAGAAATATGCAATTAATATAAATTTAATATCATAATTATAATACAATATAGTAATTTAAAAAAAATAATTTATATATAGATAGAAGTGGCCAAACCATTAAAACAAAACACACATTATTGTCAGGTGTTGGAATAGAACTCTGGCATTTTCAACTACAAAGTAAAACAATTTAACCAATTGATCTACCTTAGATTTTGTTAATGAATTATGTTTATTCCTCTATACATACATTTTATGGTGTGAAAAAATAAAAAAGACAATAAAAATCGTTAGTGGAATACATGTGGCAGCCTTTTATTGGCTCAACCTTTTCAAATTAATAATAAAAAATAGTTACTGTTAACCATCTTTAGAATTGTAAGATATAGAATGTGAAAGATGTGTAAATGTTTTGACCATGATAGTCAAAATCAAAGCTGATGCTGGAGTTGCTTAACCAAGTTTGGGTCAGTTATAGTAGTAGGCAGTAGCCCTTTAATTTATTTACAACAACTAATAACAGTTCCTCAATTGGTTAACATCTTTTGCTTAACCAACTAAAGTACTAAGAAAAACTTCTTGTTAGTGCTACAAATATTCTTGTTTAGAGGACAACTTTCACCTTCATTCACAAAAGAGTACAATTTGACTTACAACCAAGCCCATTGATTATACACAAAGCGAACCAACAAAACAAAAGTCGTCTGATGATAGTCCATACATATATTTATATAACAGGGCAACACGTTGTCCCTTCGACCAAAAAACACCCCCAATTCAAACTGCTTTTCTGGCCTTCTTACTACAACCAGCCCCTTCATCTTCCATCCCCGCATCAGGCTCCAATGCTTTCAACTCATCGAGTGTACAGTCCCTACATTTCGCCAACGCTACAACATACGGGTATTGCATGTGTTTCAGCTTATCCGCGGCTTTGATAAGCCCCCTCTCAGTCGTGGGCATATATAGCCGGTTATGCTCCAAAGCTACCCCTGCTTTGCAAGTTACATAACCTTCAACAAGACCATAGTGTGCCCCCGACGACCATAAACTCGACTCCATAGCCCCCAACGATTCAAGAAATTCCCGGCTTCCGTGCAGTTTCTTAATCACGTGCTGAAAGCCTTCTTCAATCAACCATTGACGTTCAGACAAAACCCGCTCTAGTGTCTTCTCTAGTGACACGCGCTCTTGTGTCCAACTATCTTTCTCGCGGGCCGCCGTTGCCCTCTCCTGCTTGAGCTTCTCTTGCATATTACGAGCCTCCTCAAGTTCCTTTGTCAACGCCTCCACCACCTTTGCATGCTCATGTGTCTTCTTTTCAAGCATATGTATCGTCTCTCTTCCGTTATCAGATTGCGACGGTTTCTTCAGTTTCCGCACCTTCTTCTTTAGCTTCCAGATCTTTTGGTGCTGACAAGTCATTTTTAGGCGATACCGAGATATCCGGTCACGCAAACGGATCTCCGTCTTAGCTTTTCTCTCATACCAGCGAGTTACAACCTCCGGAACAGACTTGGGGACATACTCTTGATCCGCGCTTGTCTGACCCACCTCATAGTGGTCACTGGATGACTCATCTGTAAACACAATCTGTTTTCCCCTTCTTCTTTTATTACCAGCGGGCGACACAGGTGCCTCGTCCACATGAGTATTAGGGGCAGTCTCGTCACTCGACTGCACAGGCGAGTCATCACTAGTAATCACCACAACATTCTTCCTTTTCTTTGAGGATGAGGCTGGCACAGAAACCGTCTCTGGACCGATAACCGTTTTTTGTTTAGGCTTTTCAAGATGAATTTCCACATCTCCACCACTGGTACCTTGAACTTCTGACTGCAGGACCTCCTCAGGAATCTCCACATCTTCACTACTGGTACCTTGAACTTCTGACTGGAGGACCTCATCAGGAATCTCCACATCTCCACTACTGGTACCTTGAACTTCTGACTGCAGGACCTCATCAGGAATCTCCACATCTTCACTACTGGAAACTTCATAGCAAATACCTTTAGTCCGCTCCAAAATGTGGACTTCGTGTTCGCCAAGAGAACGTGAAGTAAGCTTCATAACACCGTCATTACCAACACCATTCTTGTTGATATAGTCATACTCATTACCAACACCATTCTTCTTGATATACTTGAGCAAGTCTATTTCTGCAAGACAAATGACTAAAGAGTCAGACAGACATACATATTATATATGTGAACTTTTTTTTGTAGTTAAGTTTTGAAACATGTATGGGCTTTTCACTATTCACATTCACATATGCTAGTTCACTACCGGACCCCCATTAACACTGTATATTCACATCTACTAGTTGAACTAGCAAATCCTAATAAACACTATATATTCACATCTACCAGTTGAACAAACAAATCCTCATAAACACTATATATTCACATCTACCTAGTTGAACTAGCGGATACAAAAAAACGTTACTCACATATGCTAGTTCAACTAGCGGATCCTTATAAACAATTAAACACTATTCACATATACTAGTTCAACTATTGGAAGAACCCAAAGAGTTTTTTTAAGGAAATGGGTGGTTTTTAGATTTTAAGAGTGTTTGTAGGTGGATGAGTGCATAGTTGTTAATAGCGAATAGCGACAAATAGTGACAAGGGACCTATATGCTACATAGCGAATTGCGACAAATAGCGACCGCTATTTTATAAATAGCGATACACTAGAAAAAGAATTTTGAAAAATTTATATGTATATTATATCAAAATACCTTGGTATATATGCTATTTTACATGTATATTTAACAAAAACCTATAAATCCAACTATTTTATAGCTATATCTAATTGCTATTTACATAAAAAAAAAACAAACTAACTGTCGCTATTCACGATTGGTCGCTATGACCCAGATAGCGACACTTGGTTGAATCGCTACATAGAGCGCTATAGCCGCTATTGACAACTATGGATGAGTGGATGTTGAGTGAAAGCAGGTAGCCTGCTAATTGAGATAGCACACTTCAATAGCTTTTGACAAGTGAAACGATAAGTCTACAATCTAGGTTAGTGGATACTAACCTAGATTACAGACTTTGTCACGTCACATGTCACATGCAAAAAGCTACTGAAGTTTGCTATCAACAATTAGTAGACTACCTAATTTCGCTCTACATCCACTCACTCACCTGTAAACGCTCTTAAAATCTCGAAACAACCAACTTCTAAAAAAATCCGAATTACAAAACAAAAAAATTGTTATACATGATACAAAACACATAAATACGTTAACAAGCACCCAACCCAACCCAACAATGCATACCATCGTCCCCATCCTTGATGACAGGCTCGGCCTTCAAGTTCGGCCAGTTCCGACTGATCCCTGACATCACCAAAACATGTTCCGGAAACGGTTGCAGGGGTGTGGGATGATTAACCAACAGTTTGTAAAGCTTCTCATCATAACTCTCACTATTACGGGGAACAACATTTAACCGCTTACGGGGTAGTCTCCAGTCCATTTTGAAAGGTACAGCTTCAGCTGAAACCCAAAAGAAGGAACGCTTCCACCGCTGCGTAGACGTCTCCACCGACGCCGGCACCGACGATATGCAACCACGACTCCTCCGTTGAGATACGGTGTAACAATCACCTACCCGAGGGAGTACAAAAAACTGTCGAAATAAAGGTAGCGATGGCTCGCCACCAAGAGCACGGCACATGATTTCGAAATGAGTAACTTTCATTGCACCAAGAGGGGACAACTGGGATATGTTAACTTTGTAATGTTTCAAGAAATCCAGGAAGAAGATGGAGAACGGAATGCGTATGTTTGAGCACTCCAAGTGTTTGGTGGAAAGCACGATATAACCGTCGGGACAGTCGGTGACACGGTGGTGGGATTGAGGAGCGGTGGGGTTATACTTGGGGTGAATGCCGTATTTTAAACTGAACTTTTCGAGGAAACGGTGGTCTACCCTGGACGACATGTTGGGTTTGGGTATAGTGGAAATTACAGAAAGAAAAACGACGCACCTGATGATGTGATCGAACCGGCTGGGTTTAGATATGAACTAAGATCAACAACATTTTGAATGGAAGTTCAGAGTGGGTTTTGGGTTTTTACAGATTTGAAGGAAGGTAAAGATCATATCTAAGGGTATTTTAGTAGATATTTGGGTGTGATAGTGTCATAGAAACCCGTGCACAAAAATGATGCTACCAAATACATCTTTCTCCTCTAAGATACGAACAATATACGGTACGGGAGAGGCTCATCCTTAGAGGATGACCTTTCACATAAGTGTCACATAGGATGGGTGTGAGGATGGGACAAATGGGATGAAACTAAGAAAATGAAGGATGAGCCTAATATATGTATATATAAGTTGTATGTATATGTGTGTGTGAGAAAAGAGTGTATCAAATTTTGTCCTCTTATGCCCATCTCCAACGTCTTGTGGGCGACGATTTGGACGACGCCGGAGAGGGGGGGGGGGGGGGGGTTGGATGGTGTTGTGTTGCTACACCGGGCCACAACGCGGCTGGAACGAGCCCCACACCGTCTACTCATTTACATTTGTTTACAAATATGGATTCTTTTAGTTCGGAAGTTGAAGTAACCAAAGGAGTATCGTACAGGCCAATGTACTATATCCCTCAAGATTAATGATTATACTTGCAGTCATCTTATCCTATGCAAGCTGTAATCTTTCATTTTTATAAGACCACCCGTAGTGGAGCGTGATTTTTAAAAAAAATTGAAAAAAAACGCCCCAAAACGCCCCTCCCCCCACTACACCCGGCGTTAGCCGGCGTTTTTTTCAAATAAAATGGAAGTTGGCGTTTTAATTAAAACGCTGAACATGCATTTGCCTAATGTTGACTAGCCAATGGTTGGGATACAAGTAATGACCATTTTCCTTTTTTTTTTTAAACATGCACAGGACCCGAAATATGCTCACATGCACATGACCATTTTGTATATTTTTTTTTTCTAATTGGAAGGGGCGTTATTGGAATAATGCCCCACTACGCCACTTTTGGAATAATGCCCTATGCTGACTGGGATGACACGTGTCGGATAATGCCCCATGGTGGGGGCATTATTTTTCTAAACCACTACGGGTGGTCTAATCGAGTCAGAGCCGTTCCTACATTTTTGGAGGCCCTAAACAAACTACAAAGTGGAGGCCCAATTTCGTTATTGACTAACATTAGAGGTGCAAAAATCGGGTTTTTCTAATACCCAATTTCGGGAACCAAACCATGTTTCAGTATGATCTGGTATTAGAAAATCGGGTTTTTAGATACCTAGACATTAATACCCTATTTTCTATTTTTTACACAATATAAATCCATTTTATTTTTTAATTTGCTTTGTATTTGATAAAAATACTTGAAATAATTACAGTATCACAACTTTATTTAATTAATATATCTCAGTCTTTCGTTTAATGCCACTAGAAGGATGCACCAAAAGGAAAACAATATATTGCTTATGAGTCTTTCGTTTAATGTCACCAAAAGGATGCGCCAACAGGAAAAAAAATATTTTGCTTACGACATTCGAGCTAGGGTCTTTACAAGACTAGGGCAACACTAATACCACTACACTAGCAAAGTTAATAGATCTATATAATCAAAACAATTATATATTATATATCATTTTTATATTAAATGGAGGCCCTAGGCCCGAGCCTAGGTTTTGATAAGCATTGGGCCGGCCCTGAATCGAGTAAATCCTATCTTTGTGACTTTGTCTCACCAACTCAACATAGTAGAGGGGACTAGTGCAAAATATCATGTCAATCGTTTGTTAAAAAAATAGTTAATAATTTCAAAAAAAAAAAAAAAAATACAAATGTCTATAAAAAAAATAGTTAATAATTCCTAAAAAAAAATTACAAAATCTCCTCCTCCTCCTCCGTCCCGTTCACCATTTTTGGTTTTGTGGTTTGGTTGAAAAAAATGAGAGTTTTGTGTGAGAGTGGGTTGAATAATTTTGTAAAAAAATGAAGGGGGGGGGGGGGGGGGGGGTATTTATAAGTAAGATTTTGTATGGTTTTTTGAAAAAAAATTAATTTTCATCATTAAGCCGCCAAGCCAGACGGCTATGACCAATGGCTATGTAAAACAGTCAAAATAGAAGGTCCAATCATGGCTAGCTACATCACCCCCGCCACGCCACCCCGCCCCACGCCAGGCTCCACAGTGACGCCAAAAGGGCAAGGCCAACACCAATGGTGGCCCGAAGTGACTTAGCCAGCGTTGGCTGGCTTCCCCCGCCCAAACAACGCCACCACTCCCCGCGGTCTTATGATTATTATATATATTTTACTTTAAATAACTATATTTATCGACTATATAATAACTTAAAATTTCACTTGAAATCGGTAGCGTTATGATGAATATATCAATGACATTTAGAGACGAGAGAGAACGTAGTGGGGCGTCATAAAGGGCCACAGACAACAACCCTAATGGAGTGGACCGTGTAACATACCAATCCAACAAATACCCTAATGGGGTCCCGAAACCCAACCCAACCCATCCCTAACCCCCGTTGGTGGACCCAGGATTTTTTTCCAATGGGGTCCATTTTTTTCGGGGTCCAGATTTTTCACAACGTAACGTTAGAATTTTCGGGTCGGGGTACTGCGACCAACTAATTCTTAAACCTATAATACCATCAGAAGTGCCTAATGATTCAAATAAGTTCGATTTTAAAAACATTATTTGTAACCTATTTTTCACGATTTTGTGTGATAATGTGATAGGAATTTAGTCTTAAAAGAAATTTATATGAAAAAATATGTTACTTCCAAATTTACGGGTACAAATTTAGAAATGTGTTGTCCTATAAATTATCTTTCACACCAGTTCACTTTTACCTAAATATTGAAAGTTATCAAAACTAATTAACTACAGAGAAACAAACAACTCAAAATCTGCAAATTAATATAGAACTGGGAAATTTAACAAAAAAAGGGAGGTGAAGGGTCTCGAACCCGTGGCTTTTGGTTTAATTGGGAAGAGGTTTGCCACTTCAACAAGCCTGAGTTTGATACTATAGGGTCCCTAGAAATAATTTTATTAGGTCCTTTAAAAAATTTCTATATCGTCTCTACTACTTTTTAAAAAAAGATTGGGGTCCTAGGACCCCGACCCGCTAAGGGTGGGTCCGCCCCTGCTAACCCCTATACAAGAATAAACTAGACACCAAAATCCTTATCAAAGCACAATCGAAAGAAGACCACACAAAAAGAAACAAGAATTCAACAATATTACTCTCGATACGATTATATAAATATCTTAGTCGACTAGATGGTTACAATTTTTTTTAATTAAAGTTAATACATTTTTGAAGAAACAGAATTATACTTTCATACCAGTTTGACGAATTTATATGTAATGGTACAATTTATGTTGTAGAATTTTATGTTAATTTAACGTAAAAACAGGGCCGGCCTGGAGGAGTGTAGGGTAGGCGAATGCCCACGGCTCGCTTTCTCCGGAGACCAGAATTATTTTTTTACATTCCATATATGGTTTAAATCTTTTATATATATATAGGATTAAGATCATTTCAGAACCCAAAATATTTTCAGAACTTACAGAACTCATCATAACCAATCATTTTATTTAACATTTATTTATTATTATTGTTTGATTAAAGGGTATTATGGTAAATTCAACTATTCCAAATCATCCATGTTTTTTACCTCCTAGATTATCTCGAGAGTAAACTGCTAAATTCGTCCCTGAGGTTTGACTCAAATTGCTAGATCAGTCCAAAATCAAGTTTTGTTGCTAAAATAGTCCCTGAGCCTAGTTTCTGTTGCTATTTCAGTCCAATAAATTAACACCGTTAGAACCTCTGTTAATGAATGGGTAAAACTGCTAAATTCGTCCCTGAGGTTTGATTCAAGTTGCTAGATCAGTCCAAAATCAAGTATTTTGAATTTGTTAATTATAAACTTATTTAGATTATAAACTTATTTAGGTATATAATTTGCAAGTCTAGAAAAATTATTTGTTAGTTATTTTGATTATTATTATTATCATTAAATGTTTACTAATTATATACTTAAGTATTTAAATAAGATAATACTTAATTTAAATAAAATTAGTTTTAAAAATACAAATGTAGCTTTTTGAAGAGCGCAATTTAACCGGCCCAGCCTTAAATACTGATTTTATTTTGATGTTGTTATTGTTGTTGTTGTTACCATGTAAATATTTAGTATTTATTTAAGGATTTAAATAAGACAACAGTTAATTTAAACAATATTTAGTTATGAAAAATACAAACATTATATGTTAATTTAAATATTAAGAAATTATCATAATTTTTATTTATTTTTATTTAAATCGTAATATTTAATGTTTAATATTTATCATAACTAAACACAAATTTAAATTATATATTTAGGGTAGACTTGTAATTTATCTTAAATTTTAAGACATTTAAGAAAATATATAATGCATTTGGTACAAGTATTGATGCATTAAGAACCTGTCATTTACCATTTTTTTTCTCTTGTGATATTAATGATTTATTCAACGAACATAAATATAACTGGACCCGCCTTAAACTGTATTTGGGTATTATTATTGTTATAACTTTGTAAATATTTAGTAGTTATATACGTAAGTATCTAAATAAGATCACACTTAATCTAAATAGTACTGAGTTATAATTAACAAATTATATACCTAAATAAGTTTATAATCTAAATAAGTTTATAATTAACAAATTCAAAAAATTAATGCAAGTCTAGAAAAATTATATACCTAAATAAGTTTATAATCTAAATAAGTTTATAATTAACAAATTCAAAAAATTAATGCAAGTCTAGAAAAATTATATACCTAAATAAGTTTATAATTAACAAATTCAAAAACTTGATTTTGGACTGATATAGCAACTTGAATCAAACCTCAGGGACGACTTTAGCAGTTTTACCCATTCATTAACTGAGGTTCTAACGGTGTTAATTTATTGGACTGAAATAGCAACAGAAACTAGGCTCAGGGACTGTTTTAGCAACAAAACTTGATTTTGGACTGATCTAGCAATTTGAGTCAAACCTCATGGACGAATTTAGCAGTTTACTCTTATCTCGAAGTTCAATGAACTGTCGTTGAATTCTTTATCCCTAAAGTTTCCTAAATTATCTACATTTGAAATTTAGTATTAGATCAACTTTTTATCTAAAGTTTCCTAAATTATCTACATTTGAAATTTAGTATTAGATCAACTTTTTATCTAAGTTTCAAAAAAAGGATCAACTTTTTATCCTTAAAATTCCTCCCTTTGAAATTCAGTATTCGATCTACCTTTGAAAAACAAGATGACTAGTTTATCAATTACAGAATTACCATAAATTGCCAATACCTCAAATGCATTAATTCAGAGAAAAATAAATCATGCTTATTTGATCTCATACATTCAATATATTGTTTTTTTTGTCATTTTTAATTGATTTGTTATATATATCTTTTACATATAAACATTTTTGCTTTTATTGTGTTGTTGGTTTCGTGATTCACTTTAAACATGTTTCACTCGTTTTATAAACATATGCATATGATATTTACATATATGGAATTCCATTACTTGCACCCCGGTTTTAAACACAAAATTAGTACTTTTACACAACATTAAATCTTATGGGTTGGGTCATCTTCGGATAAGAAAATCCATTGGGTTGCGTGGGATAGGGTTGCTTCTCCGATTAAGATGGGAGGTTTGGGAATTCATAAGTTAAAGGATATTAATTTAGCTTTGTTGGCGAAATGGGGGTGGAGATTCAAAACTGAGAAAGAAAATCTTTGGGTGGGAGTGATAAATGCCTTACACTCGGGGGGGAGCGGCTGGGATTTCCTTCCGTTAAAGAAGACGCTTGGTGGAGTTTGGAAAAATATCGTGTCGGCTCTTAAACGTCCTTTGTTTGATGGTCTATCGATTAGTAATTTATTTAAAGGTGTGGTGGGAAGAGGTGATAACATAATGTTTTGGCTGGACCCTTGGCTTTTTGAGGTCCCGTTGAAATCAAAGTTCCCTTCTCTTTTTCAGCTTGAGGTGGTGAAGACGTGTTGTGTCCGGGATCGCCTCGAAGGCGAGGGGAGTTGGCTTTGGAAGCATGATCCGGATTCTTCTTCTGAAAGGCTGGAGTGGAGTTCCCTGATCTCGGCTCTAGCTTCGGTGGCGCTGAGTTCGGTGTCCGACAAGTGGGTTTGGGCCGGTAATGGCTCGGTTTCTTTCTCGGTAGCGGCGGTCAAAAAAGCCATTGAGTTGAAGGTGGATTTTAGTGACCGCTTTGTGATGGAGAGGTGCAAGTGGGTTCCTCTTAAATGTAACTTCTTGGCGTGGAGAGCGGAGATGGACAAGATCCCGACGGTTGAGGCCTTGAATAGAAGGGGAGTTTTGATTTCGGATGTTGACTGCAGCTATTGCGGGGCTGGTACGGACTCGGTTAGCCACATTTTTACGGGATGCCCGTTGGCTTTGGGGCTTTGGGAGAAGATCACTTATTGGTGTCGGGTTCGGAACTTTTTTGTGTTCTCGGTTCGCGATATCTTGCAGATTCATGAGCTTGGTTCTAGGGGGGCTTCGGAGAGAGAGGCCCTGAAAGGTGTTATTATCGTCGCTTGTTGGTTTTTGTGGAAGGCCAGGAACGAATTGAGATTTAGCGGTAGAAGACGTAGTGTCGAAGAGGTCTTTAGTGAGGTTAGAGCGGCTAGTTTTTTGTGGTTTAAACATAGGGCCAGGAAGGATTTGTTAGATTGGGGAGATTGGTGTAAATTTGTAAATATGTAATTTTGGTTGTTGTTTTTTGCCGTCCCGGTTTTCGGGTTCGGTGTGCGTTAATGAAGTTCTCGTTTCAAAAAAAAAATCCATTTCTATAAGAAACACTTTACACATATGCAAGAGACATAAAATCCTAGGAATGGTTATCGAATTGAATGTCACAGTCGGTGCATATATGCAATTATTATACTTCAAAAAAGAATTACATATATGTTACAAACATAATCTTTCAAAATCAACAAATAAACTTGAAGGAGATCCATTTTCAGCAATGATTATAAAAATCACATTTCCATTTTTATATTTGATGGACTCCATCGATAAACTCAAAATCCGGATTCATTGGAGAGAAGTTGAAAAAGAACGTGGAAAGGTGAGAAAAAAGGGCATATATTTGAGGGTTCTTTGAATTCAATTAAAGTTTATTTACGGTTTTACCCTTATATAACCTATAATTTATCCTTCAAATTTTCAATTAATTACAATTTACCCTGATCAATTTTCAACCATTGATTAATATGTTGGTGCATTGAATGTCTGTTAACTTCGTCTTAATCGAGTCTTAGGTCTAGATAGAATGAACGAGCACACAACAGGGTCGAAATTAGGGTTTGTACATGCATTAGTGAGGTAGTTCGCTTGAAAGTAACCAGGAGCAGTTCAAGCGAAATCATTTGATGTGAGTTCGCTTGAAACCGAACTATGTCATCTTCAAGCGAACTAGCAACAACTATAAATAGGTGGTGTGTGTTGTCATTTGAAGCGAACCTGATTGTGTATGTGAGTCAAGGTGCTGTCAAAATTTCATCAGAAATCATTGTAAAGACTCGGAAATCAGTAATAGAGAAGAATTGAAAAGGAAACAAGCTGTGTGACATTGTTTACTTTGATTCCGCTTTAGTAAATAATGATGAACTGCCTTTACTGACTGTTTAGGGTCACACACATGGTCCAACAAGTGGTATCAGAGCTCAGGACGAGGAGTTCATACCATTGCAGCTTGAAATCATCGGATTTTCTTACTTCTACTCATTCTTTTCTTATTTGGACATATTTTGACGGTTGAAATGGCCTGAAACTCATATATATCAAGCGAAATAGAGTGTTAACTAATCCTTGAGAGAATTGGACTAAAATACGGCTTAAAATTGATCAAAAACTTACTTTCGCTTGAAACTGTTCGTAAATAGATGACGTCATAGGTGATCTCGCTTGAAATACCTTTGTGTTCTCGCTTGCAAATCACATTTCGCTTGAAAATATTGGTTCAGTTCGCTTGAGTTGAGGTTTCGCTTGAAAAGTCAAGTGAAACAAGTATTTTCGCTTCAATCGGTTTTCGCTTGAAATTGATTTCTGATCTCGCTTGAAAATTATTGTGATTTCGCTTGAAGCTGATTTCGCTTCAAGTGTTTCCGCTTGAATCTTCTATTTTTTCAAAACTTAAGAAATTTCTAAGTGTTTGCTGATTTTTCAGGTACGTACAAGATGGATGATCTATTCATGAATCCGTTTAGCGATATGTATGCCTTTGCTGGAAACTCTGGAGATGATACTTCGCCTAGCAACACCAATGAGAACACGCCGAATACGAAGAAAAGTTTATCGGATGCTCTGAGTGTGGAAAGTGCTTTCAGAACTTATAACAAACCCCCAAAGTTGATGGCTATCGACGAATATAGTCGGTGGGCCAAGAAGTTTGAAGATTGGTTGATGGCCTTTGCTTATTCTAGCTGGAAAAGTCTAAAGAACGGATACGTTGATGGAGGCAAAAAGGGTGAAAGTTTGACTACATCTGAAGAAATAGATTCGTTTGTTGCTGAGCAAAAATGCATCGCACTGCTATTTCAATCAGTTCGAGAAGATATAATATCCTTGATTGAGTATGACAGTTCTAAAGATCTTTGGGAAAAATTGAAAGCTAAATGTTTGGGAAGTGCAGAAATAGTGAAAAACAAAAAGAAACTGCTTAGAAAAGAATTTGATTTATTCGGTTGTTTAAAGAATGAATCAGTTTGTAAAATGATTGAGAGGTTTGGGCATCTAAAGCTGGAGCTGGCAAGACATGAAATTTTCTATTCTCAAGAAGTGCTAGTCGACAAATTGTTTGATTCATTGCCAGATGAGATGGATTGGCAATATTATGCCTTAATGTTGAAGAATACTATCAAGCCACCAGAAGTATTGACTGTAGATTTGCTGATTGAAAGACTAGAGAGTCACGAGCTGGAGTTAAGGAAAACTGTAACACCCCGAAAATATAAATCCTTATATTAAAATTTAAAGTAAAAATAAACAAGAGTCAACCAACTAGGAATTCTAACCTAGTTAATTTCAAGTCTTGAAATAACCCATGATAGGGTTAAAACACTCAAACTTAAGGATAAATCAAAGTTGAGGGTTTAAACATGTCAAAATTGAAACTTAGGTTACTAATAGTAACCAAAGCAAAACCAAACACCCCAAAATTTGGTGCCTGGTCGAACAAAGGGCAGGGGGCGACCACAGGGATTTCTTCAAACCCTTGTTTCATAGCAAATCTCCAAATTGAAGCTTCAAATCTGCCCTAAATCAAGTCTTGAACATAAATTAGTAATCCCCTCGTAGTAAGGATCAAAAGGTATGTATAATTTTGATATTTTGATTCACCATAAATTCTAGGTTAATGGTGAATAACTGAAATTGAACCTAGATATGTCATGCATGAATGAATCTTGAAGTAATATGTTGTTTAGGGTTAAACCCTAGATGATTATTTCAATCACCATTGTAGGTGCTTTATGATATTATAAAGACTAGACGAGCACTAGGATTATGAAATTTTAATCTAGTGAAAGCTGAATTGTATGAGGAAATTCAGTAATTGAATGTTTAAATGTGTACAATTTGCTTAATTAAAGTGAAATTAAATGTTAAATCGCAAGTCATGAACTTAGTAATGATTGTAGAAAAATCTGACTCGTTAGGTGTTCGTTGAAATGCCTAAGTGAGGATTTAAATGTTAGAATAGGAGGAAAACGCAGATTTAGTCATGGCTCATAATGATGTGATTATGGTCATGAAAAGAGTTCTAAACAAGTTGTAAAACTGAATTTTCTAGGTAAGGAGTCCGGATCATCAAGCGGACAAGCCGGAGGGAATTCACGGGGGAAAGGCGTGCTCTAGAGGTACGAAATTACCGTTTCGTTACATTAAGATTATTTATATGTTTTATTGTCGTAGTTTAAAGCATGGTAAACAAGATAGACCATTATGTCACGAAAGTGACTTTGCGTCTCAAACAGGTAAAAACGGGTCAAAACGAGGTTGAGAGTAAACATGTCAAGTAGAGTAGTTAACGAACACGAAACCTTGGTTTTTAATATGTAAATTATTTCGTAAGCGAACCCTCATGGGAAAAGTGAAACACGATAGTGGTAATAATCAGAACATGAGTATCCTAATCTTAGTTAGGTGATAATCATGTTCAAGATAATATTGCTGCAAAATGGGAGTAGAATGATAACAACAACAAAGCAAGAAAACATGTTCAGTGTCTACCGTAAGTTACGGTGATACCGTAACTTACGGTAGCAACCAAATAGCTACGGTAGGATCTTCCTGCTTTACGGCAGGTTACAAAAATTCCCTGAGCCACCGTAACTTACGGTGACTCAGTTCCAAAAACAGAATTTCATTTTTCATGGTTGCGTTATTTGGTCTTTAAGCACCGTTTCAATTATATTATTGTTCAAAGACCTTAATACTAATATTTGTCTAAAAATGTTCCGTTTTTCAGGTACTCTAGTAGAAGGATGATGATCAAGCATAAGTATCCGAACCGAACACTCAAACAAACGCTTCCGCACTTGATCTTTTGTTTTAAAATTATGTAAACAATTGTAGTTTCTATCTTGAATATAGTTTCGTAGGATCAAAACGTGAATGTTGTGTCTAGTTATAACTTTCAAGTCTTGAAACTTTTGTAAACTACAAATTTTGGCATGAAATGCAAGGTCTTATGTTATTAAATCTAGTAGTATAAACTGGGTCTTACAAGTTGGTAATCAGAGCTCAAGGTTGTCAAGAAGTGTTCGGTTCAAGCTTGATCAAGCATCCGGTAAAAGTTAATCGTTTAAGTAGAAATTAGAGAATATAGAAATAAATCATGAACAAATATGCATGAAAAGAGTGTGTAAGCTCACTCAAATACAAGAAATGCATGAAACAAGAACGATTGAATCAAGTTATGAACTTGATTGAATCAAAACAAGAACGATTGAATCAAGTTATGAACTTGATTGAATCAAAACAAGAACGATTGAATCAAGTTATGAACTTGATTGAATCAAAACAAGAATGATTCAAGATATGAACTTGATTGAATCAAAACAAGAACGATTGAATCAAGTTATGAACTTGATTGAATCAAAACAAGAACGATTGAATCAAGTTATGAACTTGATTAAATCAAAACAAGTAAAGCATGTGTTATAAATGGAATGTTTAACAATCTATGTAAACATTTCAGAAATAGAGATGGCAGATGGAGGTAATGATAATGCGGCGCCAAGAGTCACCGAAAAAATGAGGGAAGTGATTGCCGAACAGGTTGGAAAGGCGATCGAAAACAGTTTGTCGGGCTTTATTGATAAAATTCAAAACACGGTTTTATCAATAGTAGAAGATAGAATCAAGAAATTGGAAGATGATTCAAATTCAGCAAAGGAAAAGCATGGAGGACGAAAGCCTTGTTCATACAAGGAATTCATGGCTTGTAAACCACCAATATATAATGGGGAGGTTGACCCAATAGTGTGCCAATGATGGCTAAGTGATATTGAAGGGGTATTCGAGAGGACCCACTGTGATGAAGATGACTACGTAGCCTATGGTACGGGTCAACTGAGGAGTCAAGCGAAAGATTGGTGGGATAACAAAAAGAGAGAGATCGGTATTGAAGCTGCTAAGGTCATGACTTGGGAAGAATTCAAGACGCCATTTCTTAAGCATCATAGCCCCAAAGCGGTTATGAATAAAATCAAGGAAGAGTTCATGCAACTTAGGCACAAGAGCGAGACCATAGACAAGATTACGGCAACGTTTATGGATAAGATGAAGTTTTGCGATGATCTAGTGATGAATGAAGAACAAAAGATATACTACTACCATAACATGTTAAGTGCTGAGTATAGGGAATTTATCACCCCTTCCAAATACGAGACCCTTACCGAGATCATAAATGCTGCTCGGGAAAGGGAAATCGAGCTGAAAAAGAGCATTGAAAGGGGTGAACGGAAAGCACATGATGTAAACCCAAGCCCTACTAAGAAGGCACGAACAAATGAAAGCGCAAAGAAATCTGATACGAAAGGCGGGTCGCCAAATTGCAGAATCTGCGGGAAGGGTCATAAAGGCGAATGCCGTTACAAGGATAAGCCTTATCCCATATGCAAGAAAACGGGACATATGGCTATATCATGCCCGGAGAAAGTGACGGTTTGTTACAACTGTTATCGAACGGGTCACAAGAAGTCAGAATGTCCGGAACTGGTTGGAAAGAAGGATGGGCAGGAACCGAAAGGTGAAGCCCCGAAAGCAAAGGCAAGATCTTTTCAACTAACCGCCGCAGAAGCAAAGGTTGAACCTGACGTGGTCTCAGGTATATTTGCTGTAAATTCAATTCCTGCACACGTGTTATTTGATACGGGTGCGAATAAATCCTTTGTTTCATATGGATTTATTCGACATCCTTCATTTGTTCTAACAAAATTACCTGTGCCCTTAGAAGTAGAGATAGGTAATAACAAGAGCTTTATTGTTTGTGATGTATGTAAAAACTGTAAACTGAGCATTGATGACGAAGAATATTTGATAAACCTAATCCCGATGTCAATGGGAGAATTTCAAGTAGTCGTTGGGATGGATTGGCTATCTCAACACCATGCAAAGATCGTGTGTTTTCGTAAAGAGATAAAACTAATATCTCCGAGCGGGAAACACGTCACCATTTATGGCGAAAAAAGAGGCAACCCTATAGTATGCTCAATGTTGAAAGCTCACAAGCTTATGAAGCGAGGATGCAAGGCCTTCATAATATACGCTAATGAGCCCGAAAAAGAATCACGAAAGATTGGAAAGGTACCGGTAGTACGAGATTATGAAGATGTGTTTCCGGAGGATTTACCGGGAATACCGCCTGAACGAGAAGTAGAGTTCGGGATCGAATTGATTCCGGGCGCGAAACCCGTAGCAAAAGCCCCGTACCGACTCGCACCGTCGGAATTACAAGAGCTGATGTCCCAAATTCAAGACCTGCTTGACAAGGGATTCATAAGGCCGAGTGTGTCTCCTTGGGGCGCACCGGTATTGTTCGTGAGAAAGAAAGACGGGAGCATGCGCATGTGTATCGATTACCGGGAGTTAAACAAACTCACGGTAAAGAACCGATACCCGCTCCCGAGGATAGATGATTTATTCGACCAACTACAAGGTGCGAACTGGTTTTCAAAAATTGACCTTAGATCGGGGTACCACCAACTAAAGGTCAAAGAAGAAGATGTGCCGAAGACGGCTTTCCGCACGAGATACGGACATTACGAATTCCTCGTGATGTCATTTGGACTAACAAACGCACCCGCGGCTTTCATGGACCTCATGAACCGGGTTTGTAAACCAATGTTGGATAAGTCGATCATCGTGTTTATCGATGATATCTTGGTGTATTCGAAAAGTGAAGCTGAACACGCACACCACTTACAAGAAGTGTTAGAGACACTTAGACGAGAGAAGTTGTATGCAAAATTCTCTAAATGTGCCTTTTGGTTACGAGAGGTACAATTTCTTGGCCACGTCATAAGTGCCGACGGAGTATTAGTGGATCCGTCAAAGATAGAGGTTGTGTCAAAATGGAATCTGTCACACCCCCAAAATCCACACGCGGAGTATCACCGCTTGGAGGCGTGACTGACCAGGATCAAGCCACCAATCATATTGAACATAGTAAGTATTAAATATAAAACAATCAAACCAATATGAAAGGTGTTCAAAACATATGTATAAATTCAACGTTTAGCGGAAGCATAAATAAACCCAATCATAAATAGCAATTCAAATGTTTAAATGTTGTTCATAACATCCACAAACTGTGCCCACAACGACCGTGCCTCCCGTGCAAGCTCCATAAGTACCTAAGGTCCTGCAAGGCATGTAACAGAGGATCAACAACTAGTTGAGCGAGTTCACAGTGAGTTTGTTTAGTTATAGTGTTCATAAAGTAGTTCGTATGTTCATTTAGTAATCGTGAATCGTATATATCGTATCGCGGCCCTCTAGGCATGTTTGCGAAGTATAGTATTCGTATCGCGGCCATTCCAGGCATGTTTGCGAAGATTAGTGGGATTTTCCCCATGTTTGCTAGACTAGGTATAGTAGTATCGCGGCCCTTCCTGGCATGTTTGCGAAGATTAGAGTATATAGTTCGCGGCCCTTTCTAGGCATGTGTGCGAAGATTGTCATAATATCGCGGCCGACCCTTGGCGTGTGTGCGAAGATCGTTTAAATTAGTATAACCAGTCTAGTCTTGTTCTTATCCATAATCCTTCCTCTACCGGGAATCATATATCTAAGTTCCATAAACTGAACGAATAAATAATCCAACCCATTCCCATCCTGGGAATCCCATGCCTTGGCTGTGTGAACTCACCTTGGTTTGCTCGGCAGATACACAAAAGGGTTTCTTGAACTATGAGTGGTCAACCGCGTCCGAATAGAGAAGGAACAAGGATTGATCCGAACACTATGAACTTAGATGATGCGTGCGGCTGCCTTCGAGTTCGTGAGAGAGAGAGAAGAGCTAGGGTTTTGCAAGTTTGTTTTGGTAAAGTGTAAGATGGTTACCAACACCCCATGTGTGAGATGGTTACCAACACCCCATGTTTAATCGATTAATGGGAGTGGGCCGAACCCAAATCTTGGGCTGTCAAAGATCCGAATACAAGTTGTGGCCCAAATGGCCTTGTGCGATCGGGTGAGTGTTGTGCGTTTGGGTCGTTCATATACGTACACACATACAACACAACATATAACACATAACATTCAATAAAATATCATTCCATTAAATCATCTAATTCACATAGTCACATAATGTTTACGTTGCATCAAGCACAAGATCGGTTTGGAAATACGAGTTGTCACATTATCCCCAAGTTGAAAGAAATTTCGTCCCGAAATTTAGCACGTACTCACTGAGGAAGCTAGTTAAGTTGCATGGTTTTCCTGGTTTTCCTGGGGTGTCACATCCTCCCCCCGTTGATCTGGAATTTCGTCCCGAAATTCCGTAGCTTCAGTCTCAGTGGTGGTTGTACCGGTTGCAAACAGTTGGGGATACTTTTGTTTCATCTGATCTTCGCGTTCCCAGGTGAACTCTGGGCCGCGACGTGAGTTCCAACGAACTCGAACGAGAGGTATTCTAGTACGTTTGAGGACCTTAACATCCCGGTCCGTGATTTCAACAGGTTCCTCGACGAATCGTAACTGCTCGTCGATCGTGAGTTCCTTCAAAGGAACTACGTGGGTCTCATCTGACAGACACTTCTTCAGATTTGACACATGGAAAACGTCGTGAACTACACTGAGTTCTGCTGGTGAGTTCAGTCTGTAGGCTACCTTGCCTATTTTCTCAATGACCTCGAAAGGTCCAACGTATCGTGGGTTAAGTTTGCCCCGTTTACCAAAACGAACCACACCCTTCCAGGGTGAAACTTTGAGTAGTACACGCTCCCCAACCTGGAGCTCTAATGGTTTTCTGCCCTGCTCGGCGTAGACTTTCTGACGGTCACGAGCTGCCGCCATTCGTTGTTGTATCTGAGCAATTTTCTCTGTTGTGTCAACCACATGTTCTAGACCAGTAATCTGACTATCCCCCACCTCTGCCCAACAAAGAGGTGACCGGCATTTACGTCCGTACAATGCCTCAAACGGAGCAGCTTTAATGCTGGTGTGGTAGCTATTGTTGTACGAAATTTCCACAAGTGGCAGATGCTTTTCCCAGCCGTTGCCAAAGTCAATAACACATGCCCTAAACATGTCTTCGAGGGTCTGGATGGTGCGTTCAGACTGCCCATCCGTTTGCGGGTGATAAGTTGTGCTCATATCTAGCCTTGAGCCAAAGGACTTGTGCATTGCTTGCCACAGTTCTGAAGTAAAACGTGCGTCTCGATCAGAGATGATAGAGGTTGGCACACCGTGCCTGGAGACCACTTCTTTTAAGTAGATGTCTGCTAAGGTAGAGAACTTGTCTGTTTCTTTGATGGCCAAAAAGTGAGCAGATTTTGTGAGTCGATCCACGATCACCCAAATAGTATCATTTCCGCGCTGAGATCTAGGTAAGCCTGTAACAAAATCCATGGAAATTTGCTCCCATTTCCATTGTGGTATCTCAGGTTGTTGGAGTGGTCCTGACGGTTTCTGATATTCTGCCTTGACTCTCGCACAAGTCAAGCATTTGCTAACGTATGTGGCTATGTGGGCCTTCATGCTAGGCCACCAGTATGTAGTCTTAATATCATGGTACATTTTATCCGAACCAGGGTGTACCGAGTAGCGAGACTTGTGAGCTTCATCCATTACCAGCTCGCGTAGGTTGCCGTACAGTGGAACCCAAATGCGTCCTGTGACATAATAAGCACCATCTTCCTTCTGTTCTAAGCGTTGCCTTGAGCCGCGTAGGGCTTCAGCCCTGACATTTTCTGGTTTCAATGCTTCTATCTGAGCATCTCGTATCTGAGAAGGAAGGCTAGACTGTATGGTGAGTTGTAAAGCTCGTACGCGCTTAGGCGCAGTGTCTTTTCGACTGAGGGCGTCAGCCACAACATTGGCTTTGCCCGGGTGGTACCTGATTGAGCATTCGTAGTCGTTTAGCAGTTCGACCCATCGTCGCTGTCGCATATTCAGCTCTTTCTGTTTGAATATATGTTCGAGGCTCCTGTGGTCAGTGTAGATTGCGCACTTTTAGTGCCGTACAAGTAGTGTCTCCATATCTTGAGCGCAAAAACAACCGCTCCCAGCTCTAAATCATGCGTAGTGTAGTTTCGTTCGTGGATCTTAAGCTGGCGCGAAGCATAAGCAATAACTTTATCCCTCTGCATCAATACACATCCAAGACCTTGGATGGATGCGTCGCAGTAGACTACAAAATCATCCGTGCCTTCAGGCAATGAGAGGATAGGTGCGCTACAGAGTCTATCCTTTAAGTGTTGGAACGCTGTTTCCTGTGCATTACCCCAACGGTAAACAACACCTTTCTGTGTCAGTAGTGTAAGCGGCTGAGCAATCTTCGAGAAGTCTTTGATGAACCTTCTGTAATAACCCGCCAAACCCAAGAATTGGCGTATTTCTGTTGGTGTGCGAGGTGCATGCCAGTTCTTGATCGAATCCACCTTGGATGGATCGACATGGATCCCATCTTTGTTTACCACGTGGCCTAAGAAGTGGACTTCACGAAGCCAGAAGTCACACTTGGAAAACTTAGCGTATAGCTGTTCCGTTCGTAGAAGTTCCAGTATAAGTCGTAAGTGCTGCTCGTGTTTCTCCTGACTTTTCGAATAAATCAGGATGTCGTCGATGAAAACAATAACGAACTTGTCGAGATAGGGTTTACACACCCTGTTCATAAGATCCATAAATACGGCAGGCGCGTTCGTTAGCCCGAATGGCATGACCATAAACTCGTAGTGACCGTAGCGAGTTCTAAATGCCGTTTTGGAGACGTCCTCATCCCGGACTCTCAGCTGGTGATATCCTGACCTTAAGTCTATTTTGGAGTAGTAGCTCGACCCTTGCAGCTGATCGAATAAATCATCTATGCGCGGAAGAGGATAACGATTCTTGATCGTCACCTTGTTGAGTTCACGGTAGTCTATACACATCCTGAACGTACCGTCTTTCTTCTTTACGAATAACACTGGAGCTCCCCAGGGCGAAGAGTTAGGACGTATAAAACCCTTTTCCAAGAGTTCTTGTAGCTGCTTTGACAGTTCTTCCAATTCAGTTGGAGCTAAACGATAAGGTGCTCGAGCTATGGGTGCTGCTCCTGGAGTGAGTTCGATCTGAAATTCGACCTGGCGATGAGGCGGTAACCCAGGTAACTCTTCTGGAAACACTTGAGGAAAGTCGCGTACTACAGGAATATCCTCAATCTTTTTCTCTTTCTTCGATGTATCGGTAACGAGAGCTAAAACAGTTGTGTGATCCTTACGTAAACACTTCTAAGCCTTCAAGAAAGAAATGATGCCACTCACGACACCACTCTTGTCGCCTTGAACTTCGAGAGGTTCTTTACCAGAACGTGGGATACGAATGATCTTCTCTATGTATAGGATCTCTGCTTGTTGTTGGGATAACTAATCCATACCAATGTCGATGTCGAAACTATCGCAACGCTGGGGTCATTCCTAGTATCACCCTGACCAATCACGAACACTCGACCCCTGGCACCATTGCCGTCGTTATTACCCCCATTGTTGCCTCCATTATCGTTCCTGTTTCTTTGATTGTGGTTCTGATTCTGGTTCTGGTTCAACCGTGAGCAGTGTATTTTGAAATGACCTTCAGCACCATCGGATAACATCCCTTGTTATCATGCTGTTGTCGTCAATTCTATAGATCTTGTGGCTGTTGTTGTTGGATCTGGTTGGCAGGTCGTGAGTTTCTACCATCTTTGGTTCCATGACCAAGCTTGTTGCATTATTGACAATGATTGCGTTTGCCCTGCCCGCTGTGGTGCAGGTTACATCGTTTGCGCTTAGGGTGGTTTCCCTTGTATCCACCCTGCCCTTGAATACTAAATGTTGCTGATCAGGATTTTGGTTGTCATTGATCTTGCTGTGCCTGGGACGGATTCGTAGTCGAACCCTTGCTAGAGGTTTCATCCCACTTTCATCCGTTGTTACTGAGGGTAGTAGAAGTAGTTGAAGTAGTAGTGGTAGTAGTATCGCTGATACGTTGAGGCAGCTTGTTCTGTCCCACTGCCTGGTCTGTGAGACGATGAGCAAGATGAGTAACATCTTGAATAGTAGCAAGTTTAGCCGTCTTCACATGGTTTTGAATTCCTGGTACTAAGCCTTTGAGGTACAGCTCAAAGTTCTTTATGGGAGGATTCACCATAGTTGGACACAAAATTGTCAGTTTGTTGGATCGTTACCGTGCACGCTTCTATCTCTGACCCCGTCTTCTTCATGTTAAAGGACTCCACTTCCAACTTGTGGATGGCATCATAACTACTGTATTCACGTTTGATCGGTTCCTTTAAAATCATTCCATGGGGTGGCATTAGCAGCCGCCAGCCCCAGTATCGTAACTTGCGCGTTCCACCAAGTTTGCGCAGTGCCTTCGAGAATATCAGTGGCATATTTCACCTTACGAGCCTCAGGTCATTCACACATTTGAAGGCCGATTCGAGTTCCTCGAACTAATGGAGGAGTCCAACAGCTCCTTCCGTGTCGCTGAAAGTAGTAGGACGACAGTCCATAAAAGTCGTGTATGTGCACACAGGTGGCTGAGCGTGTTGACTTGTCGTGTGAGTAAGAGTAATCAAAATTAAGCACAAGTGTTGAGTTACGAGAGTAGGATCTAAAAATCCTAGAGTAAGTGGCGATGGCAGGTTACACCTCCTGCCTGGGCAGCTGCGAGTGCTGCAGTAACTTGTTCAGTGATCGAAGCCGCCAACTGGGCTTGAGTTAGGTTAACGCGTCCACTCATGATCTTGATAGCAAGTGCAACGTATGTGGGAGGGGTTCGCGAATAGTGCGACGACAGAAGGGAGTAAGCACACAAGTGTTCTCAAGCAGTAACGAATAGTAAGCAATGTAATCTAAGCATACCACGAGCAAAGTTCTACGCAATTCTAGCAAGTAGGCAATAAACATAAACCTTATTACCTAGGATGTCGAGTCTTGCACGTGGAGCGAGGCGTCGTTGTGGATCGTTGAGCACTGTACTGGTTATAGTCTGGTTTTAATAAAAACGTTTTCCCCTTATTAAAACCGAGTTCTCTATAACCAATGGCTCTGATACCAATCTGTCACACCCCCAAAATCCACACGCGGAGTATCACCGCTTGGAGGCGTGACTGACCAGGATCAAGCCACCAATCATATTGAACATAGTAAGTATTAAATATAAAACAATCAAACCAATATGAAAGGTGTTCAAAACATATGTATAAATTCAACGTTTAGCGGAAGCATAAATAAACCCAATCATAAATAGCAATTCAAATGTTTAAATGTTGTTCATAACATCCACAAACTGTGCCCACAACGACCGTGCCTCCCGTGCAAGCTCCATAAGTACCTAAGGTCCTGCAAGGCATGTAACAGAGGATCAACAACTAGTTGAGCGAGTTCACAGTGAGTTTGTTTAGTTATAGTGTTCATAAAGTAGTTCGTATGTTCATTTAGTAATCGTGAATCGTATATATCGTATCGCGGCCCTCTAGGCATGTTTGCGAAGTATAGTATTCGTATCGCGGCCATTCCAGGCATGTTTGCGAAGATTAGTGGGATTTTCCCCATGTTTGCTAGACTAGGTATAGTAGTATCGCGGCCCTTCCTGGCATGTTTGCGAAGATTAGAGTATATAGTTCGCGGCCCTTTCTAGGCATGTGTGCGAAGATTGTCATAATATCGCGGCCGACCCTTGGCGTGTGTGCGAAGATCGTTTAAATTAGTATAACCAGTCTAGTCTTGTTCTTATCCATAATCCTTCCTCTACCGGGAATCATATATCTAAGTTCCATAAACTGAACGAATAAATAATCCAACCCATTCCCATCCTGGGAATCCCATGCCTTGGCTGTGTGAACTCACCTTGGTTTGCTCGGCAGATACACAAAAGGGTTTCTTGAACTATGAGTGGTCAACCGCGTCCGAATAGAGAAGGAACAAGGATTGATCCGAACACTATGAACTTAGATGATGCGTGCGGCTGCCTTCGAGTTCGTGAGAGAGAGAGAAGAGCTAGGGTTTTGCAAGTTTGTTTTGGTAAAGTGTAAGATGGTTACCAACACCCCATGTGTGAGATGGTTACCAACACCCCATGTTTAATCGATTAATGGGAGTGGGCCGAACCCAAATCTTGGGCTGTCAAAGATCCGAATACAAGTTGTGGCCCAAATGGCCTTGTGCGATCGGGTGAGTGTTGTGCGTTTGGGTCGTTCATATACGTACACACATACAACACAACATATAACACATAACATTCAATAAAATATCATTCCATTAAATCATCTAATTCACATAGTCACATAATGTTTACGTTGCATCAAGCACAAGATCGGTTTGGAAATACGAGTTGTCACATTATCCCCAAGTTGAAAGAAATTTCGTCCCGAAATTTAGCACGTACTCACTGAGGAAGCTAGTTAAGTTGCATGGTTTTCCTGGTTTTCCTGGGGTGTCACAGAATCATCCGAAGAACCCTTCGGAAATTAGAAGCTTTTTGGGGCTTGCGGGATATTATAGGAGATTCATTCAAGATTTCTCCAAGATTGCGTCACCACTAACAAAGCTAACACGGAAGAAAGAAAAGTTCATTTGGGGTGCTGATCAAGAGAAAGCGTTTCAAACGCTAAAAGAAAAGTTAACTCAAGCTCCGGTATTGACATTGCCGGACGGAGTCGAAGACATGGTGGTTTATTCGGATGCTTCATTATCGGGGCTCGGTTGCGTGTTGATGCAACGGGGCAAGGTAATAGCCTATGCCTCGAGACAATTGAAGATACACGAGAAGAAATATCCCACGCACGATCTCGAGTTGGCGGCGGTGGTATTTGCATTAAAAATATGGAGGCATTACTTGTATGGGGTAAAGTGCACCATATTCACCGACCACAAGAGCTTGAAATACTTCTTTGATCAGAAGGAGATAAATATGCGACAAAGGCGATGGCTGGAAACGGTGAAAGACTACGATTGTGAGATACATTATCACCCCGGAAAGGCTAATGTAGTGGCGGATGCTCTAAGTAGAAAAGCGGATTACGTCCCGATACGAGTAAGGTCGATGCAACTCGTGGTGACCTCGGGTATACTTGAACGTATTCGAGAGGCGCAGTTAGAAGTAGTAAAAGAAGAGAATTGGAAGAAAGAAAGAATAATTGGTCAATTGAAAGATTTGTCGGATGGGAATCACGGGTTGAAGACTCGGTCCGGAAGGATATGGGTCCCACATACCTGTGGAGTAAAGGCGCTTCTACTTAATGAAGCTCATAAATCCCGTTATTCAATTCATCCGGGTGCGACCAAGATGTACAATGATTTGAAACAAAATTATTGGTGGCCCGGAATGAAGAGGGACGTGGCGAAGTATGTGGAAAAATGCTTGACATGTTTACAAGTCAAGGCGGAGCACCAGAAACCATACGGCAAACTCCAACCGTTAGAAATTCCGGTTTGGAAATGGGAACATATTACAATGGACCTGTTAACCAAGTTGCCTAAGACGAATCGTGGTTTTGATGCCATATGGGTAGTGGTGGATAGATTGACGAAAAGTGCTCACTTCATTCCGATTCGTGAGACTTATACGTCAGAAAAGATGTCAGAAGTTTATACCAATGAAATCATAGCACGTCATGGGGTACCGGTGTCCATCGTGTCTGATAGGGATACCCGGTTTACTTCGAATTTCTGGCGAGATTTCCAAGAGCAATGGGGACCAAATTGTTCATTAGCACTGCGTACCATCCTCAAACGGATGGACAAAGTGAAAGAACGATACAAACATTGGGGGACATGCTACGGGCGTGTATAATCGACTTTGGAGGCAGTTGGGATGTTCACCTACCGTTAGTCGAGTTTTCGTATAACAACAGTTATCAATCTAGTATTAAGATGGCACCATACGAAATGCTTTACGGTAGGAAGTGTCGAACCCCGGTATGTTGGGGTGAAGTGGGTCCACGTGAACTCGCCCACCAAGATATAGTACGAGCCACAAATGAAAAGATCGATATTGTACGGGCACACTTGAAAGCGGCTCAAGACAGGCAAAAGGCGTATGCTGATAAAAGGAATAGGCCAATCGAATTCCAGGTTGGTGACACGGTTATGCTAAAAGTTTCCCCATGGAAGGGCGTTATTAGATTCAGAAAAAGGGGGAAGCTAAGCCCGAGGTTTATTGGGCCATTTAAAATTATCGGGAGAGTTGGCAAGGTAGCTTACCGTCTTGAATTACCAGAGGAACTAAGTGGAATTCATAGCACGTTCCATGTATCACAATTAAGAAAGTGCCTAGCAGACGAAACGACCTATATCCATTACGATGATATCGAAGTGGATAATAGTCTAAATTATGCGGTGAGACCGGTGGAGATTTTAGATCGAAAGGTCAAACATTTACGAAATAAACAAATCGACCAAGTTAAAGTCAAACGGGAGCATAGGAAAGGTTCGGACACTACGTGGGAGTCCGAAGAAGAGATGCGACGTCTTCACCCTACTTTATTTGGTACGTAATTCGGTTTCGGGGACGAAACCCTTTTAAGGGGGGTGAACTTGTAACACCCCGAAAATATAAATCCTTATATTAAAATTTAAAGTAAAAATAAACAAGAGTCAACCAACTAGGAATTCTAACCTAGTTAATTTCAAGTCTTGAAATAACCCATGATAGGGTTAAAACACTCAAACTTAAGGATAAATCAAAGTTGAGGGTTTAAACATGTCAAAACTGAAACTTAGGTTACTAATAGTAACCAAAGCAAAACCAAACACCCCAAAATTTGGTGCCTGGTCGAACAAAGGGCAGGGGGCGACCACAGGGATTTCTTCAAACCCTTGTTTCATAGCAAATCTCCAAATTGAAGCTTCAAATCTGCCCTAAATCAAGTCTTGAACATAAATTAGTAATCCCCTCGTAGTAAGGATCAAAAGGTATGTATAATTTTGATATTTTGATTCACCATAAATTCTAGGTTAATGGTGAATAACTGAAATTGAACCTAGATATGTCATGCATGAATGAATCTTGAAGTAATATGTTGTTTAGGGTTAAACCCTAGATGATTATTTGTGAAAATCATTGCATGTTACTTGAAGAAATTACAATCACCATTGTAGGTGCTTTATGATATTATAAAGACTAGACGAGCACTAGGATTATGAAATTTTAATCTAGTGAAAGCTGAATTGTATGAGGAAATTCAGTAATTGAATGTTTAAATGTGTACAATTTGCTTAATTAAAGTGAAATTAAATGTTAAATCGCAAGTCATGAACTTAGTAATGATTGTAGAAAAATCTGACTCGTTAGGTGTTCGTTGAAATGCCTAAGTGAGGATTTAAATGTTAGAATAGGAGGAAAACGCAAATTTAGTCATGGCTCATAATGATGTGATTATGGTCATGAAAAGAGTTCTAAACAAGTTGTAAAACTGAATTTTCTAGGCAAGGAGTCCGGATCATCAAGCGGACAAGCCGGAGGGAATTCACGGGGGAAAGGCGTGCTCTAGAGGTACGAAATTACCGTTTCGTTACATTAAGATTATTTATATGTTTTATTGTCGTAGTTTAAAGCATGGTAAACAAGATAGACCATTATGTCACGAAAGTGACTTTGCGTCTCAAACAGGTAAAAACGGGTCAAAACGAGGTTGAGAGTAAACATGTCAAGTAGAGTAGTTAACGAACACGAAACCTTGGTTTTTAATATGTAAATTATTTCGTAAGCGAACCCTCATGGGAAAAGTGAAACACGATAGTGGTAATAATCAGAACATGAGTATCCTAATCTTAGTTAGGTGATAATCATGTTCAAGATAATATTGCTGCAAAATGGGAGTAGAATGATAACAACAACAAAGCAAGAAAACATGTTCAGTGTCTACCGTAAGTTACGGTGATACCGTAACTTACGGTAGCAACCAAATAGCTACGGTAGGATCTTCCTGCTTTACGGCAGGTTACAAAAATTCCCTGAGCCACCGTAACTTACGGTGACTCAGTTCCAAAAACAGAATTTCATTTTTCATGGTTGCGTTATTTGGTCTTTAAGCACCGTTTCAATTATATTATTGTTCAAAGACCTTAATACTAATATTTGTCTAAAAATGTTCAGTTTTTCAGGTACTCTAGTAGAAGGATGATGATCAAGCATAAGTATCCGAACCGAACACTCAAACAAACGCTTCCGCACTTGATCTTTTGTTTTAAAATTATGTAAACAATTGTAGTTTCTATCTTGAATATAGTTTCGTAGGATCAAAACGTGAATGTTGTGTCTAGTTATAACTTTCAAGTCTTGAAACTTTTTGTAAACTACAAATTTTGGCATGAAATGCAAGGTCTTATGTTATTAAATCTAGTAGTATAAACTGGGTCTTACAAAAACACACAAAGTCAATCACTCGTCTTATCAACAGAACTTGGATTTGTATTATCCAAAAAGCATGATGCCAAAGAATACATCTCCCAAGACAGCTTTTTCTACTGAGAATTCCAACATTTCAAACAAAGAAAGTCAAAGCAGTGGATTTCACAGTGGTTCTTCGTCACATTCAAGTCAATCTGATGCAAAGAATCTATTTCAATGCAACACTGCTGTAGACTTAAAGAACGCTCAAAACTTCAGCGAGGAGTCGGCAAAGCAACAGATGGTTTTCTTAGCATCTGTGCTAGAATCATATGAAAGTCTTGTAGCAGGGAAGATTGGCAACACCAACCTGACAAAAGAAGATTACTATCAGATAGATCCTGAGGAAATGGAATTAATCGACATAAGGTGGTGTATGGCCAGTGCAGTTCGTTGGGCACAACGTTTCATGGAGATAACTGGAAGAAAGTCTATTGGTGGACCTTCTACCAAGTTAGGCTTTGACAAGTCTAAAGTGACGTGCTTTAAGTGCAAACAAAAGGTCACTTTAAGCGTAAATGCCGAAATGCGTATGCTGATGAGTCTGAAAACCCGTTTAGAGAAGATTACTACAAGAAAGCGATTTATCATCAGAATAAATCGGAGCCGCCAAGAATGAAGCAGCTTGAAGATAACAAAGAGAAATCTAGAGCTCTTGCTGAAATTCACGACGATGAAGGTTTCGACTGGAGCGAGTTGTTACCTGAGGAGGATGCGGTTGGATATGCATTCATGGCAAAATCTAAACCTGTTCCTTGGAAAGACACCAGACCTGAAGAACAGAGGTATGCTTACAGAAAGATGATAGCTCAAGAAAGAATGATCAGAATATCTGGTATCTATCTTGAAGCAAAAAGAGCAAGGAGATGGGATCCAGACAGAGAATGTTATCTTGACCCTGATGGAAATATAGCCATTAATCATAACACTCTTGATATGGAAACCATAATTAAAGAAATGAAAGAAGAAGATGATTATTGGCAAAGAAAATGGTGGGGAAGCGGAGAAGAGAAAGAGAAAGAAGAGAAGAAAGAAAAAGAGAAGCCAAAGAAGGTTGATACTGGAATCATTGACACGACTCAAAAGTTGAATGCTGAAAACATGGGAAAGATGGCTGACAAGGTGCTGGCTGCTAAGGCACTTGAGGTAGACTCTAAATCCGTCTCTGAGTCTAAAAGCCAGGTCAGTTCAAACGCGTCAACAACTGAGTCAGGTAAGAAAGTCAGTGGTGATGTTGACTGCAAAAATTGCATCAAAGAATGCAAGGTTTGTAGTACAAACACTTATCTCAAAGGTAAGAAGATTGATGATCTAACTGCTAGAGTCAGAAGTGTTGAGGATCAAATCCTTGATCGTGATAAAATGGTGAAAGCTTCAACTAAACGATTAAAAGAATTAACTAAAAAAATTGAAAATGATAAAATTGATCAAGAAAAGGTTAGGAAAGAAAATGAGAGGTTAGTTCTTGAAAATCGTCAGATTACTGAAAAATTTGAGAAGCTTAAAAGCACGGTTAAAGATAATGATGATAGAAACGATAAAACATACAAAGAAAATTGTCATTTGCAAAGTGTTTTGAGGGTTAAAGAAGAATTAATCAACAAACAATTGGATGAGATTGCTAAATTGAAGCTTCAGTTTGAAGAAGCTAAGATTGAGAATGAGCGTATCAATTTGAAATTGAACAGTTACAGCTCTGCAAGCTTTGTTTTGCAACACATTGTTCCCAAACCCATCGGGAAAAACAAAGCAGGTGAAGATGTATACTGTGATGGAACTGGGGTCGGGTTTCATCAAGTTCCGCCACCAGTTCTAGACAATTATTCGAAAAAACAATCTGGGTTGGTTAATCTTGAAGATGAAAATGAAGTGAAACTTCCTGATTCAATTGATGTGACATTTTCTTCATCTTCCAATGATGATAGTGTCCAAACTGAAGTGGTAAAAAGTGTGGTTGAAAATGTTATAAAATCTGAAAGTGACACTACTGAGGAAGATGAATGTTTCTTGGAAAAATACATTCCAAAATCAAAATCCAAAAACAACTTAGGTGATGAACCGGGTCTTGTGATGTACAAGATGGCTGGATCTGATAAGTTGTATTCGGATTGTGATTTTCCATTAGAGAATGTTAATGTGAACAAATTGAAAAAAAGGTTTCAAGTTGGTTGAGATTGATGTGTCAGAAGTTGAAAGTTTGAAAAATGCAAAAAGGCAAATGAATTTTGAAAAAGATAAAGCTTACTACAAGAAACTTGTTGTTCCACCACGTTTTTATAACAACAATCGAAAAAATTGGTCGGGAGGATATCAGGGTGCTAAGAACTATCAAAGAAAGAATTTTCAAAAACAAAAAGTTTGTTGAGAAGAAAGTGTTTGTGAACAGTTCGAGTTCACTATCTGATGAAGAGTCTGAAATTTTTTCAAAATCAAATGAAGAATTTTTTGAGAAGAGGGCCTCACAACCTCAGTCTGAAGGCACAAGTCGGGTAGTTGATACTCGTACATGCTTTAGATGCAACAAAGTTGGTCACATTGCAAGAAATTACACCAACTTCAAGCCTAAGACTGAAGTTGTTGAGAATCGAAAGAAGAAGGTTGATGCAAAAGGCAAAGCTCAAATGGTTGTTGAGAAAATTTTGAAAAATGAGAAAACAAAAGTCAAAATTGAACATGTTAAGAATGTGGTAACTAAAAATGACAAATTCTATAAACGGGTTGCATCATCTCAACAAACATGGAAGCCAAAAGTGGTTGACAAGAAAGAAAGTTCATCTAAACCAAAGGTTTCAGAGAAAGAAAAACAATCGTCTTCTACCACTCCGGTAAAGATGGATGTTCCTTTGGATTATTATGAAAAATTGGAGAAACAATCTTCTACTCCACCAGAGAAGAAGAATGTTCAAAAGAAAAATCAATCAACTGGTCAACTTAAGATAGATGAGTTTTTCTTATACAAAAAGGTTGAGGTTGGATCTGAGGAAAGTTTAAAGATGAATGATAAAAATTTTCCGCCACTTTACACTACAAAATCTCACATTAAAGTCCAGTTACCTGAGTTGAAAGAGGCTTGGGTAGCATCAAAATCTCACTAAAAATTTTGGACTTGCCAGAGCTTCCTAGTTGGTAATTGTGAAGCATGAATCGGCATCTTTATTGAAATGTGTTTTTAAAATCAATTTGTGATATATGCAGGAACTTCCGAGAGCTGTTTCACGATGGATTATGGATAGTGGAGCGTGTCGACATATGACAGGGAAGACTGCATTGTTGTATGATGTTAGAAATTTCAATGGTGGTTATGTAGGATTCGCATGAAATCAAGGTGGTAGAATTGTTGGTGAAGGAACGTTATCCAATGGGATTGTTACGTTTGAGAGAGTTAACTACATTGCTGAGCTGGAGAATAATCTGCTGAGTATCTCGCAGATTTGTGACAGGATGTATACCTCTCACTTTACTGACAAAGAATGTTTGATCTTGAAACCAGGATTTGTTATCCCTGAAGAATGGATTATCATGAGGGCACTAAGAGTCAATGATCTGTACGTGTTGGACATGAGTGTAGCTACTACAACCACGGGTCAGGCTCATTGTTTTGTGTCTAGAGCAACAAAGAAAGAATCGAAGTTGTGGCACCGAAAAATGGGGCATATACATCTTAGAAAAATGAATCACTTGGTGCACAATGATTTGGTTATAGGTGTTCATGTCAAAGGTTTTCATCTGGAAGGGGAGTGCATTAGTTGCATCAAAGGCAAGCAGAAGAAAAAGTCACACCCTAAAAAGCAAGTTAATTCAGTTTCCAGACCGTTAGAGAGACTACATATGGATTTGTTTGGACCAGTAAACGTCAAAAGTATTACAGGGGATCTCTACTGTCTTGTGGTTACTGATGATTATTCCAGATTTTCGTTGGTATCATTCTTGAAGTCGAAAGATGAAACATTTGATAGTTTGATGGCGTTGTTCAGAAAGATTGAAAATCTGTACCAAAGGCGTATCAAAAGAATCAGAAGTGATAATGGTACTGAATTCAAGAACAACAAGATGGAAGAATTTTGCGATGAAAGAGGTATATTGCATGAGTTTAGTGTTCCATACACTCCGCAGCAGAATGGAGTAGCTGAAAGAAAGAATAGGACACTAATCGAAACGCCCAGAACAATGCTTGCTGATTCAAAGCTACCGATAAATTTTTGGGCTGAAGCAGTATCCGCCGCATGCTATACGCTCAACCGGGTTTTAACAGTGAAGAAATTCAACAAGACATGCTTTGAATTGATCAATAACCGCAAACCGAACCTGAAGTTTTTAGAACCGTTTGGGTCACCCTGTACTGTTCTAGAGGCTTTTGGTAAGTTTGGTCCAAAGAGTATTGAAGGAATAGGAATTGGAAAAATTACACTTTTCGTCCTTTATGTTTGTATCAGATTGCAGTGGATGTCCTTTAACTTCAATAATTACAGTCACAGTCCTTTATTTGGAAAACTCGTTACACCTATCGTCCTTTAGCACTAACCAAGTTAAAATTTTTAATTAAGATTATTCACCTAAGGGTATTCTAGTCATTTCACTTTTTTATTTAAAATATCTCTTAGTAAAAAAAAATTACATATATACCACAACATCCTACTGCCAGCCACATATATCTCGAGTTCCTGTATCTGTAACCACCTCCACCACAACCTACCACCACCTGCCGCGAATCGCCACCACTCCCTTCCCCTCTAGATCTATAAATCTTCAATCGATGACAAGAATGCTAATCACTTTGCCAGAACTGTAACAACCCGGAAACCCTTGCCGGAACGCCAATCTGGAATGACGGTCCAAGTTTCAAGGCGGTGGTAATCATGAGCGGACACGATGTTTGTTGCCGATTGAAGGCGGAGCTGATGTTTGTTGTCGTTTGAAGGTGCCGTCTGGTGATAATCATGAGCGAAAACAACTGTATCTCCGGCGGTGGTTTGGGATCTAGGATTTTAAGGTTGGTCGACAGCGGTAAACTTGTAAATGGTCTTCCAGCTAACCCAATTAAGTATACGAGACTTTGATTTTGGTTAATTTCAGTTGTTTTGCTTCCTAGCCCATGGATTTTATTAGA
The DNA here is from genome assembly GCA_030545235.1 of Helianthus tuberosus. Lineage (NCBI taxonomy): Eukaryota > Viridiplantae > Streptophyta > Magnoliopsida > Asterales > Asteraceae > Helianthus > Helianthus tuberosus. Next base: position 34,059,169 of record CM060447.1, on the reverse strand, counting down.
AATAGGTTGATGGGATTTTGCCAATTTTTTGGTGTTTAAGGCATTGAAATGAAGAATTTGGACATTTTACTTGATTTTTCTAGCAATAGATTTTTAGAGGGTCCCTTATTCTATAGATTTTTAGGTAATTTTTGTGTTAAAGTTTTGATTTTTGAAAAGTTAATTCTGAAGTACCCATTTAGTAATTTATGTATGCTTGATTTTTTTTTGAAGACGCAGTGCCCTGTTGTGTTTAAAAATAGGAAATTATGTATTCCAAAGCTAATTCTGAGATACCCATTTAGTAATTTTTGTTATAGTTATGTTCAGGAGTGTAATTTGAGTTTTTTAGTTTGAAGGTTTTTTGTTCAGTTTGTAACCTAAGTTTTGTAAGTGGTGCTTATGGGTGGTGATGCAGAGAGAGAAGGAAAGAGTGTCTAGGAGGGAGAGAGAGAGAGTGATGTTCTGGTTTTGATAAATGTACATGAAGAAGATGAGATGGTGGAGGTAGATGATGAAGTCTGGCATGACGGTGGTGACAATGGTGTGGTGTTGGTGGTGTTATAAATGAGGAATCATAAGGGTGAAGAAACTAGGTGTGAAAAGACATAAATACCCTCACATGTGTTGCACATGATATGACTTAACGTTTAAAATTAACCTAGTTAGTGCTAAAGGACGAAAGGTGTAACAAGTTTTTCAAATAAAGGATTGTGACTGTAATTATTGAAGTTAAAGGGCATCCATTGTAATCCGATACAAACATAAAGGACGAAAATTGTAATTTACCCGAAGGAATATTTGTGGGTTACTCAAGTCCACAAAGACGAGTCTTTGTTCCAAGTTTGAAACAGATCATCGAAGCACAACATGTTGAGTGTCAGGGGTATTCTATGCCGCCTCAGAATCCCGGTGACTCATGGCGTTTTAATTATGATAAATTATGGGATTCATTTGACATGGAAGAAGAAAAGGAAGAAGAAGAAGATTTCTTTGACGAGTTGGATATTCTAAGAGAGTATGAAGAATCGCAGGAAAGGTTTCCAGCTGAGTTTTCAAGACGACCGCAACGAGCTTCAAATGATGATGAAGCAGGTCCAAGCAATGCTGGTGAACATGATGATGTCCAACAAAATGAAGTTGCTCAAGATAATCAGTCGGCACAGAATGATAATCAAGAATCTGAGAACATGCCAGTATTTGATCGTGGTGATTCAGATTCTGAGGGGGAGCAAATTCAAATTTCAAGTCAAACAAACCCAGTCAGTGAACAAGGTGCAAATCAGAATGTTACTAATCTGGAAGGCGATGTAGATGTTCCAGGCGAAGTGATGCCACGAACTCTTTCATACCATCCAGAGGAATTGATCATTGGAGAATTGCAAACAGGCGTCCGCACTCGAAGACAACTTGATCAAGGGCTTACATGTTTTTATTCAAAAGTTGCTCCTTTACAAACTGACTTTTCACTAAGTTGTTTTATCTTGCAGGTTGAACCAAGGACTTATAAAGAGGCGCTTACTGAAGATTCTTGGGTCAATGCAATGCAGGAGGAACTGAGCCAATTCGAGAAGTTAGGTGTGTGGAAGTTAGTAGACTTGCCTGATGGTCAGAGGAAGATAAACACCAAGTGGGTTTTCAAGTGCAAGAGAGACGATAGAGGAGTTGTGGTTCGCAACAAAGCTCGACTCGTAGTCCAGGGTTTCAGTCAGCAGGAGGGTATAGATTTCACTGAAGTATATGCTCCGGTTGCTAGACTAGAAGCGATCAGAATCTTTCTAGCATTTGCATCATTGAAAAACTTCAAAGTATATCAGTTAGATGTGAAATCGGTGTTTCTCTATGGGAAGGTAAAAGAGGAGGTATATGTCGGACAGCCACCGGGCTTCACCGATCCAATCCACAAAGACAAGGTTTATTTGCTGGACAAAGCGCTGTATGGTTTACACCAGGCCCCGAGAGCTTGGTACGAGACATTGTCTCAACACTTACTAGCCAACAGCTTTATCCGTGGAAAAGTGGATGCTACTCTCTTCACTAAAGAGGTAGACGGACATCTTCTGATAGTTCAGATTTACGTGGACGATATCATATTTGGGTCAACAAATGAAAATTTGTGCAAAGATTTTGAACGAGTTATGAAGCAGAAATTCAAAATGTCATCGATGGGTGAGATGAAATTCTTTTTGGGACTGCAGGTTGATCAACTAACCAAAGGAATTTTCATACATCAAACGAAGTATGTTCATGATATCTTGGAGAAATTCGGGATGTCAGGTTCTACTCCGGCTTCCACCCCATTAGCAACGAATCATGGGATAAACCCTGATCTCACCGGAGAGAAGGTAGATGAAACGATGTATCGTTCCATGATCGGATCGCTGATGTATTTGACAGCTTCAAGACCCGATATCATGTACCCAACCTGCCTCGCAGCAAGATTTCAATCTAACCCGAGAGCTTCGCATATGGTGATTGTGAAAAGGATATTACGCTACCTGAAAGGAACTCCATCATTGGGGTTATGGTATCCAAGAGAAGGCGATTTCACGCTCGAAGGGTATTCCGATTCTGATTTCGGATGCTGCAAAGTTAACGCTAAATCAACAACAGCAGGGTGCCAGTTTTTCGAATCACGATTGGTTACCTGGCAATGCAAAAAGCAAACCTCTGTGGCTTTATCCACATGTGAAGCGGAGTACGTATCTGCTAGCAGTTGCTGCTCTCAGATCTTGTGGATCCAGCAACAGATGCGCGACTACGGTTTGCAATTTCTAAACACCCCTATCTTTGTTGATAATGAGGCAGCAATTAACATTACGAAAAATCCAGTTCATCACGCTAAAACAAAACATATTGAAATTCGTCATCACTTCATTCGCAATTGTTTCGAGAAGAAGTTGATTCGAATTGAGAAAATCCACACTGACAATCAAAAAGCTGATTTACATACCAAAGCATTTGATAAAACACGTTTTCAATATTTGCTAAAACTGAATGGTATGAAGCTTTTATCGGTGTTGGAGGAGATTCTTGGCGTTGATGAAGGAGACATTGAAGATGATGTTGAGAAGCAATCTGCAATGGTTTGTCGATTTTTTACTTGTTTTGGTATTTAGGGGGAGGTATAGGGTAATATTTTCAGAAAATACAAAAACATTAAAAATGACAAAAATACAAAAACATGAGATATTTTTAAAATCCAAAAACAATATAAAACTAGAAAAGAGCTTGTGTAAAAAAGGGAAAATGATAGTACATCGGCTTGACAGTTACAGTATGCTAAAGAAATGGAATGTTTAAATGCGTTAAACAGTCTCGCTGATGATGTGCCGATAGGTTTTTACACATTTAGTAGGTTTGTTCGGGATATAAACCTAAATCTTTACTTACTTATTTCGTGGGGAACACTACTTGGATATATAGGTAACCCCTGAAATTTTGTTTGAAAGATTCCTCTTTCTGATATACTAGGTCTTTATACTCAGTGATATCTGGGGTATTATTCCGGGACTTCTGCTGAATGGAAGTTCTGACCTAGTCCCCGAATAATACTTTCCGCAATGCTTGAAACATAGCATCACCCTCAGCATAAATGATAAGACAATAAAATTGCTAATCAATGCTGTTGTAAAAAAGATCCTCTAAAGGGGACATACCCAAGTCGATTCGTGATCTCTCTGCTGAACGGTAGTTCTGACCTGAGCTCTCACGGTTTCGATCATAATTTATTCCCTTACAGATATCATCTGTGGTATACTCACCTGTAAGACTGAATATTGGGATCTGGATACGGGAGTATATTCAAGAGGTGGGACACACGTATAAGTTTAAGTCTCTAAAACACTAAATCCGTATCCTGAACAGATTGAAATTTGGTGAAAATTTAAGTGGATCAGTATATCGACAATCTAAGCGAATTGTTTAATTCTGAGTATGAAATCAAAGCTTAACGGTACTTGTGACTTGTCGAATAGCTGATATGATTCCCTAACACATTCACCAAAAATATGTTTGTAAATAGTTTACGTTTACTGCATTTTAGTTCTGTATTTCATTTCTAGTTTAGAAGCTTTATTCAAAATCCAAAAAGATTTTACATTTCTGCTTTATTTTTGACAAACCAAAGTGGAAAGCTGATCTTCAGATTCGAATTGAAGCAGATGCAGGAAGTTTCTGGACTGGATGATGAGTTTGGAGCTAAACATGATAAGTTTGTGATAGATGAAAAGTTAAAGCAAGTTCATTAATTTGAAACTTGTAAATTTTCAGAAAAGTTGAACAGAAGTCAGTGTGAATTATCTCAGATCAACCAAGGTCATTAAGTTGGACTTGGTAGATAAATTGAGTAATCAGGGTCATTAACTTGGACCTGAATACTTAAGTGGATTTCTAAACACTGATTAGACTATCAAATTGTGGTTGAATGGTAAGTATGGATTGAAATTGTTATTATCATATATCTTATATTTGGGTAGAGTATATGCAGGTAACAAGAATCCCCATGGCAATGATAAAATCAAAAGTTTGAACCAGAATTTAAGCCCTAGCTGATTGAGAGGGGGAGTTTGCGAAAGGGGGAGTTAGAATTCTGGATCAACAATCAAAGGGGAGATTGAAGATTAAAGTTTGTAGATAGAGATTAAAGAGAGCTTTTACAATGACAAATCAATTTGGAAAGAGACTAAGACTAAAGACTCGACGCCGAAGACTTCGTCAACATCCAAGGGGGAGTCTGTTGGTGCATTGAATGTCTGTTAACTTCGTCTTAATCGAGTCTTAGGTCTAGATAGAATGAACGAGCACACAACAGGGTCGAAATTAGGGTTTGTACATGCATTAGTGAGGTAGTTCGCTTGAAAGTAACCAAGAGCAGTTCAAGCGAAATCATTTGAAGTGAGTTCGCTTGAAACCGAACTATGTCATCTTCAAGCGAACTAGCAACAACTATAAATAGGTGGTGTGTGTTGTCATTTGAAGCGAACCTGATTGTGTATGTGAGTCAAGGTGCTGTCAAAATTTCATCAGAAATCATTGTAAAGACTCGGAAATCAGTAATAGAGAAGAATTGAAAAGGAAACAAGCTGTGTGACATTGTTTACTTTGATTCCGCCTTAGTAAATAATGATGAACTACCTTTACTGACTGTTTAGGGTCACACACACGGTCCAACATAATAGATCAATGGTTCTAAAAAGTTCTTAATAGTTCTGCACAAAATGTGAGTTCTGTATAGAACCTAATCCTATATATATATATATATAGAGAAAGTATAATGTACAAAAAGGCTTATCATACATTATCGTACGCGACAAACAAAAACAACGTGCGTGATTATTTTTTTTACCATCATAACGTGCGTAATTATACATCCCATGCGTGATTATCACCCCCCATGCGTGATTATCACCAAAAAATGGATCCCATGCGTTATTTTGTGTCTTATGCGTGATTAGGGCAATGATCGGACGGTTAAGCGTGTCGCGTATTTTTGTACGATAAGCCTTTTTGTATGTTAACCTTTCCCTATATATATATATATATAGGATTAGGTTCAAGAGTGAACACTAGTGTAGCTTGCGAACTGAGTGAACTAATCCTGGCCATACACGTGTGTAGATCAATGGCCAGGATTTGTTCACTCAGTTCGCAAATACACTATATATATATATATGGGAGGGTTTAAATGAGAACACCCATTTTTTGTGAGAACACTTCTCAACCAATCAATTTTATTTCATTTTTTTAAGTAGAAGGTTAAATAGGTAATTGTACCTAAATTCAATCAAAGTGACGAGGGCAGGGGAAACCACCGAAGAAACTTCCGTCGTAGATTTTTGCACCGATTTGGATTATTAGGCTCCTAAATTAGCTCTTAAGCCAACTGAAGTTTTCAATTCAGCCCCCATAGTAACATCCTTTTTCTTATTATAATATTTTTGGTTTAAGTCAAACTAAATGCTTATGTTGAACCATCTTTGACTTCAGTTTGATGAAACGAAGAACATGGTGAGATCGGCGGATGACAGTCGTCTTTAGTTGCAGAATTTGGTTTCTTAGTTTTGGATTTGATAGGAGAACTGGAATTAGAGCCAATTTCATTGGACATTTGAAGGCACAAGTTGTATTATACATTTTGGGGGTGATTGTTTCTTCAACTTTATATTTGCTAATTTCACAGGTTAAATGTGATCCTGTTAACTTAAAGTTTATTTTATAATTCATCAAAATTGTTAGTGGTATTTATATTTATTTCCAAATATCGTAAAAGAATAATTGTACTTGTCATTTGTTTCATACCATGAGGAACCTTGTTCCTCGTTTTATAAGTCATGTACTTGTGACCAGTCCTTTCGATATTACTTTTGATTTTTTTACTAGAGACTTGTTCATGTTTTGAGCAAGAACCAAGATCTAATTGTCCAATCCCAGGTCCTGTAAATCCCTCTTTCAAACTCTTCAAGTGTCGAACAATGGTTATGATATGTACCTCCGGGTTTTGATTCTGATTTTTCCTTAAGTTTTACATATGCGTAAATGTGTGTTTTACATATGTGTAAATGTGGTGTACTTTTATGTAATACATTTTATACATGTGTAAACGATTTATCACATACTCGTGTCTGTTTTACATATGTGCAACTGAATTACACATGTGTAAACTATTCACTATCACATATTTGTGAACGTTATACACATATGCAGCTGAACTACACATGCGTACATTTTTTAACTACTCTGATTTACACATGTGTAAATCTTTGTATCTATGTTTTTTTCTTAAACTATTATGATTTACCACATGTGTACACTTTTATATTTATGCTTTTTTAAACTATTTTGATTTACACGCTTGTAAACCTTCATATCCATGCTTATTTTTTAAACTATTATGATTTACACATGTGTAAACCTTCATATCGATTCTTTATAAATAAAATATTATAATTTACACATGAGTAAACTATCATATCCATGGTTTTTTTTTTCTAACTACTATGATTTACACATGTATAAACCTTCATATCCATGATTTACACATGTGTAAACCATTATATCTAAACTTATTTTTTAAAACTATTATGATTTACACATATGTAAATCTTCGTATCTATTCTTTTTTTTAATATTATGATTTACAAATGTGTAAACTTTCATATCCATGTTTTTTTAACTATTATGATTTATACATGTATAAACATTTATATCAATGAATATAGTTACACATGTGTAGATGTTCATATCTAAGCTTATTTTTTTTAAACTATTATGATTTACACATGTGTAAACCTTTATATCTATTTTTTAAATATTATGATTTAGACATCTCTAAACCTTCGTATCTTTTTTATATAAATATTATAATTTACACATGTGTAAAAATTAATATTTATGATTACACATATGTAAACCTTAATTTATCTATGATTTACATATGTTTAAACCTGCATATCTATGCTTATTTTTTTACCTATTACGATTTACACATGTGTAAACCTTTATGTGCTTATTATTTTTAACTATTATGATTTGCAAACATTTATTAAATAACCGTATCAAACGGCTAAGTCAAGTGAAAAAGACTAGTGGAACAAAAGAGATCTCATTTTCAAATCAAATATGCACCTTAAAATGCCTGTGAGAATGTAGTTGAGTCGTTGATAAAGTTCTATTATTAACAACAAATTTCTAGATAATCAAGAAAATACAGGAAAACTAACATATAAAAATTATTAATGACAATAAGACAGATGGCATACTCTTTTGTAAACAAATGCAACTACAAGGTTGAAGATTTCCTTCTCTGATGTTGAGAAAGTCTATTATAAATCAAGGGTTGAGTTATAATACAAAGTATTTAAAAATAAGAAGGGTAAGAAGCCACCAGATAGTGACAAGTGTCCTAGGAGGAATGAAATGGAAAGGGTAATTTTGTCTACAAGAGGAAAGAGAATATGCACATGCAAGTCACATGTTATTTCCCCCCCCCCCCCCAATTTTTAAACGTCCGCAACTTTTTTATACATGATTTGTTTTTAAAAAAAATATACCATAAAATCGAGCGTTTTTTTATCTTTAATATGAGTACCATATTGTTATATTTTTCAAAAAAAAATTCAAAAACCCAGTTGCATATTACACAATGGACATGATGTAAAACACAATGTAAAGTAGATAAAAAACACAATCAATGACAACAGATAAAGACACAATGAACAACATACTAAAACACAATGACCATAACGTATAACACAATGGCGATAACATATAACACAATAAGTATCAGACTAAATAAAAACACAATTGATGACAACAGATAAAAGACACAATTAATGACAGCAGATAAAAGACACAATGGAGAGTAGATGAAGACACAATGGAAAACAAACTAAAAACACAATACACAACAAACTAAAACACAATGAACAAAGATAATAAAAAAATTGAACAAATTATTAAAACACAATGGACAACATATTAAAACACAATGAATAACATATTAAACACAATGACCTGAACTAATAACACAATTTATAGAAAACCCAGATATAACACCTTTTTCATTGTGTCATATATTGTGTTATAGGTTCTTATAAAAACGCAATGGATAGAACCCAAATCAACATTGTGTTATAGGTTTTGATAATAACACAATGGACATGATGTAAAACACAATGTAAAGTAGATCAAAAACACAATCAATGACAACAGATAAAAAACACAATGGACAACATACTAAAACACAATGACTATAACGTATAACACAATGGCGATAACATATAACACAATAAGTATCAGACTAAATAAAAACACAATTGATGACAACAGATAAAAGACACAATTAATGACAACAAATAAAAGATACAATGGAGAGCAGATGAAGACACAATGGAAAACAAACTAAAAACACAATACACAACAAAGTAAAACACAATAAACAAAGATAATAAAAAAAACTGAACAAATTATTAAAACACAATGGACAACATATTAAAACACAATGAATAACATATTAAACACAATGACCTGAACTAATAACACAATTTATAGAAACCCAGATATAACACCATCTTCATTGTGTCATTTATTGTGTTATAGGTTCTTATAAAAACGCAATGGATAGAACCCAAATTAACATTGTGTTATAGGTTTTGATAATAACACAATGTATAGAAACTCTACTGACCAAAACCCAGTTAAAAGACACAATGACCTGAACCTTTAACACAATGCAAAAAAACCCAGTAAAAATGAAAAATTTTATTTTATTTTTATATGATAATATGGTACTCATATTAAAGATAAAAAAACGCTCGTTATTATGGTGAAATTTTTTTTCAAAAAAAATGTCGTATGAAAAAGTTATGGACGTTTTAAATCGATGGGGGAATTGACATGTGCCTTGCATGTGGAGAGAGAAAATCCATAAATATAGGATTCCCTTTATGCCCTTCTATTATCTTCTTTTCCCTACAACTAATCTCAACCCTTCAAATCTAAGATCAATGGACTAGAATCTTTCTTACCCTTCTTATTTATTTTATCCTTTGTATTTGATCCTAACCCTATAAATCAATTTTCTTTGTAGTCTCCACTCTCAAGAAATAGATAAATACCATAAAAATCGAACCATTATATGTAAGAACAGGAAAATAAATGCATTCTTCCAAACACATATTACCTGTAATCTATCTCAAAATAAATAATCCATCAAAACATAAACTCCAACTGAATCCGATAAACACAAATAACAAAAAAAGTGGTGTCGATCAACTATAGTAGGATTAGATATACGAGAGAAAAGATGTAAGTTATCCTAGGAGTATCAATAGTCGGATCTGGATAGCTATTGTGTTGCCAGATAGTTCCGCTATTGATCGGCCGGTGGTATTTTCCGGTACCATTAAGTCGGTGGTGTTTTCTGACATTATTGAGTTTGGGTCTATTGGAACATGATGATAAGTATTTCTACAAGCTTGCCCTTCTCAGTTTTGTTAATGGGTTTTTTATTACTCGCTTTGCATTTATACCCCCTTCTTAATCTTAGCCTTTAATTGAAATTGATCAATGGATGAGATTGGTTCTTAGTGTTCTCACAAAAATGCATGTTCTCAAGATAACCCTCCCCTATATATATATATATATATATATATATATATATATATATATATATATCTTATACTAAAGCCAAATAATGTTGACTTTTTGACCTTGATGTGGCAATGCTCTTTGGCCATGGCCAGAGAATTGTTATTTAGGCGCCAATTATATTTCCTTATTCCTACCTACGCTCTTCTTCAATTTGGAAACCTAATCAATTCTCCAGGCAAATTGATTTCTCTTTACATTCACACGGCTTCTCAAAACATCACACATTTTGCTCCAGCTATCATCTTTCACCCACATTCAATTTTACAAACCCTAATTATCATATAGGTGAGGTGATTCTCTGGCGATTTCATACATCTGCGATTTTATTCAAAACACTCAATCTCTAGCAGGGCGATTCTCATCAAAGTGATTATTGGAAGCCCTAAATTGTAACCAGTGGAATTGAATCCACGTATGTTTATTGTTTTTTACATCGATTATTCAAGCTTTTAATCTTACAATCCTATGAAACTTGTGATGTTGGTTACTCTTATTCCTTTCAGCCGTCTATTGAGAAACCCTAAAATATTTAGAAAAGTTTGAAGCTTGAGAGAGAGAGATAATGGAAACAAGTGGTGGTTGGAGCCATCCATCCATGTTTTATCATCTTTCCATCAGTCATCAAATGGTAAGTCGTAGGTGTTTTGATTCATCTAAATTTCAATCGAATGTTTCTTTTTTGAACAAACCCTAACATGCTTGGCAAGGATTTCGTTCACCGGTGGTATACCCTAAATCTACTGATTCAATTTTTTAGGGTTTTTATTGTGAAGAGGTTTTGTTAACGAGGATGTTAGATAGTCAAAGCCATGGGATTTGAATCCTTTCTGATCAATGGTCATTTTCAAAAAATCCTAAATCTCAAATCTGGTATTAAACAGATGGTTTTTTGTAACAAAAATGGTCTTGAAAATTGTTTGGATTGAATTGAATTGAATTAAGTTGAGTTAATTAAGGTTAGGGTTTATGTGAATAGTTGGGTTCAAGGGTTTATGTGTTTTAGAACAGAAATGAGGAAACTTACCGAAAAAAAAATATTTCTGTTTAATTTATTGATAACTGTTTGGATTAAATTGAATTTAATTGAGTTGAGTTAAGTTAAGTTAAGTTAATTAAGGTTATTGTTTATGTGTTATTTTTTTAGGTAAAGGGTTAATGTGTTTTGGAACAGAAATGGTTTTGAAAATTGTTTGGATTGAATTTAGTTGAGTTAGTTAAGGTTAGGGGGTTAATCATATATGTGTTTTATTATTATTTTGTTTAAAGGGTTTATGTGTTTTGGTCCAGAAATGGGGAAACCAACTGGAAAGAAGAAGTTACAAACTGGAGTTGAAAAAGCAACCAAACAGAACAAAACAACATCAATATGGGTTGTATGTTATCTCCTTCGCATTGATTTTTTCCATACTTTCACAAACTTTGATACCATTTTGCATTTATTTGTAAACTACATTTAATTATGAAATTTTTGTCACAGGTCTGGCGATTCATTGCTAATGGTGATCTACTAATGGTATCTCATAGGGCAAATGATGTGTGCTGCTAGCAACACGTAAGCTTAGGGCAGCCATGATAAATAGGAGCGTGAATGTGTATATACAAGAAAGTGAAATACAAATAGGAATAATGATTTTAATAATCCAAACTATTAGCTGTTGGCCGGTAACAATCTCAACTTCAAAAATAACCAGTGGTGGTCCGTCACCTTTTCACACGTTGTAAACTAATGGACTTTTACTAAAAAACCTTAATTTCTTTTTGTCGTCTTATCCTTTTCGGTTTAGTAAAGGTCCATTGGTTTACAATATACGAAAGGTGGGACCACCACTGGTTATTTTTTAAGTTGGGACCGTTGCTGGCCAACAACTAATAGTTAGGATTATTAAAATCCATTGTTCCATATAAATATTATTATCTTTTTTAGAGTTATCCATCAACTCATCATTTTTATATTTTGTAGCTTATCTTTTCACGAGAACAAAGAAAAATGAGAGCATAAAGGAAAATGTGACTGCTACTACTTTTACTCCCACATATGTTGTTTCAGTTAGTGATACATCAACATCCCACCCGTGTTGTAAATTACTGTGTGTAAATTATCTTTGTTATACATAAAATTGAAAACTAAAGCAGAGTATTAATTGCTATTCAGAAGAAAAAAAACAAATTATTAATTATGTAGCTTTGATATATATTAGTAGAATTTCATATTTAACTTGATTCAGATATCTATTGGGTATGTTTCTGAATATTTGGTTGCATCTTTAAGCTAAATTATGTTGTTTGGTGGATCTTTAAAAATTGAGGTTATGCATATGCATAAAAAAAATTCGGTTGTGTTTTTGAAACAGATTATCATCGCTTGAAGACTGAGGATCAAGTAATAAATAACCAACTAATGTAGCCGGGGAAATCGATCAATAGGTATATACTTCTTTGTTCTTTGTTGTTAATCCTACCTCGGCCATATGATGGTGAGACTATTTCTTTGAACGATAAGAATCGCATTCAATGCTATTAGTAATTTTGTTAACACACTAATGATGGGTTGACTCAAAAAGTCAAGTAACTAAGCATGTAATTAATTGTTTGTAGGGGAGGGCAGTGTCATTCAGGAGGGCAATGTCGCGCAAAGCTTAGACCGTTTTCGGTACCGTACCCTACCATACTGAACGTTTTCGTTACCAATTTGGTACCCACTTTTGGCGTTTTCGGTACGGTATCGGTATTTTACCGAATTTTACACACAAGTTTCGGTACCGTACCCTACCATACTGAACGTTTTCGGTACCGGTACCCATATTTGGCGATTTTGGTACCAGTATTCTTTGTACAATAGATATTTACCATTTGGAGTAGATGGGATGCTTGCAGGTACTTCTACAGGTATATTATGAAATGGATCACTCCAGGGAATATATGGGCTGATACTAAAAAACAAGAAGACCCGCTAAGGTAAATTCTGATACAGACAATGTAATAATATGTTACTTTATGGCTGTCCTATACATACTCCTTTACCCTGAAAGTAATTTTTGTAGGGCTTCTGAAGTTGATTTATCACAGCTTGAGAGTCCTTTTTCAGCTGCTTCTGTTTCTGACAATGGCAAAGGTGGAGCTCGCCGAGGTGCAAAAATTAATAAACCTGAAAATGTTCAATTGGTAAGCGGATTTACTTCTACTTTAACTTTGTCTGTGTAGATTATTTGTCCCTTTCCATTTTTAAGGTCTAGCTAAATATATCAGACATGGATGTGGTTGAAAATACAATGATTGTTCTCATCCATTTGTAATATTATTGTAATCTCGGATTATGTAATGGTTGAATGTTTCTCTTTTAGGATCTTCTGATACTTGGATTCGTCAACTTCATCATACATATATAGATTAACAAAAGCATTATATTATTGATACCATTGTTGATTAATCAACACAAGTTTTAGAAGCCTCAAGACATAGATTTGCATAATAAAATTTAGCATTTTGATGTGGTACCGGTACGGAAAATCATCAAAACTTGGTACCGGTACCGAACATGTTTTGTAGGTATCGGTATTTGAAGGTAAAAATCAGTATTTTACCGGTACCGATACCGAAAGTACCGGTACCGAAAATGCCAAAAAGTGGGTACCGGTAATAGTACTGAAAAAATTAAGTAGGGGAAATTTTCCTTTCAAAACATTTGAATTACTTTCATATAATTTTGCCTTCAATTTACACATCTCACTCCTCTAATCAAAAAGCTTCCTCATGGTGTTAAATTAGATGGCTTCCTTCTGCTATTAGTATTGTAAGTTAACAACTTAATTTTTAGATATTTGTTAATAGTGACAATGAACAAAACTTTACTTATCTATTTGATGTTTCTAGATACCATATGTGGGGCTTCTTAAAAGACCATTTGGTGGAATCAAGACCATTTGGGTTGGTTGAAGACAAGAAGTGGGTTGTGACAACTAAGCTCGAATGTGGTGTCGTTGTTGGAATCTTTGATCAAAAGGCCAGCTGAAGAGGTTGCTTCTGAATCAACTATTGGTGCTTAAATGAGGGTTCGTTACTTGATTTCTATCTTTTACTTTTATTATGAAATATAAACAATATCGTGTTTTGTTTTCTTTCTATAGAAGTTGGCATTAACATTCTTATAACTCTTAAAGTATAAAGTCGGTGGTATATTTACCACCTACCCCCTGCAACTTAAACACTTTTAGTTTTAACCTTTTTTATTATTACTTTGTATTTACAAATTTCTAATGTTGAAAATTACAATTTTAATCCTAGACTATTGTTTCATTTTACAATTTTATAACAACTTTTATAATTTGCATTTTTAACCCATTCACTTATTACTTCATTTTACACTCTCTCAACCTTTGAATTTTACCTTTTTAACCCTCAAGTTTGAATTCCAACACCAGCTTTTCAACTTTTAAACTTTGCGTTTTTATCCCTTGCACTGTTACTCTATTTTTATCGCCACCACCCTCTCAACTTTAAACTTTGTGTTTGCACTCCTTCACTATTACCCCCTCAAGTTTTAAACTTTGTGTTTTTCTCTCTTTCAACTAATACTACATTTGTAACGCCACCACCCGTCATGTTTTAAACGTTTTGTTTTTAGTCCTTGCATTATTACTCCGTCTTTACCGCCACTACTCCATCAAGTTTTAAACTTTACGTTTTTTTCTCTTTGTACTATTACTCAATTTTCCTTTCAGGCTAGGGAAGTTGAAAGCTTGAAATAGTACACACTCCACCTCCTCCAGGCTCAGGTTAGTAGTTAAGATAATTGCATGCAAATTTTTATTGAATTTCGTGTTATTTGGTAGGTGAACTATGTTCTTGGGTCTCTGAGTTATCTCTACAATGCATCTGCTAAGGAAGACTTTTTAAGACCAAATTTGGTAGATATCATTAACAGGTATTGCGGGTGCAGTTTGTGTTACCTTTAGCAATCTTGCTCATGCTTTTTTTAAGTAAGTATGTCCATAAAACCATTAACTATTATGTTGATTTTAATAATTGGTCATTTCATCATCATGATTAGTTTTAAAAAATATCAATTGATTGTGTATCAGTTTTATACATTTATGTGTTGATTTCATGAATAGGGTGTAATTAATTGTAAAATTTAGGATGGTGGTAGCAATGGTGTTGGAAGGAGGGAGGTTCTTTAATGCTTTGGGGCTGCCATTATCCTGGTAACTATGCTTCTATTTAATCATGTTCAGTTTTATCAGCATTGTTAATGGCTAATCTTTACTTTCCGAAAACTCTAATCAAAATGTTATAGGTGAAGAGACACCACCCCATACCTATCACATAATACGGACCGGTGGATCATACGAGCCTAAGTTCGAGTAGATTGGTGAATATAGAAACACGTTTAGGTAAGTCTACTTATGATCTCAAACATCAGACCCCAAACATGATGGTGGCATGTTTGTTCTGATGCTTAATACAATGTTTTAAGTTCAAAATTTATAACTTTTCTTTATATAAAAGGCTAACAGGTCATTTACATGTAGGGGTTGAAACTTGAAATTGAACTTATTATATGTGTTTTGGTTCAGGTATATCTTTTCATCGGGTTCGGGTTTCTCAGGTCACTTATTAAGTGATCGCGTTTTAAGTAGGTTTTATGGATGCTCATAAATAAAAATCAACTCACACCAAGGTCACATCCCTCTGTTCCCACTTCCCAGTGCTGTTATGTAACACGGGCTGAAGTAAAAATGGTATCTTTGATATAAAGATCGATAATTGGATAGTAATATGATTTAATGGTATTATTGTTTAGGTGTGTTAGGATTTAGATTATAAATGAACTTTTCTTTGCAGTGGTGGAAATGTCAATTGATGCTATTAAAGTATTAATTAGTTACATACTACTAAGGATTGTACATTTGATGAACAATATATTGTGCAAAGAAATGCATAATAAAGGATACAAAATGTTGGATGTTTTTTGTTACTTTTCGTGGTTGTAACATTGTTATGTAGTAGGTTATGTATATGCAGAGATCAATGTGAGAGAACTTAGAACTATATATAACAAGATTTGGATGTTTAATGCAAGCATGTGGCAAGTGTTTTTTAGCTTACCTGATTCTTACGTTTCCATATTTTTTTCAAAGTGAGAACCGATTTATGATTTGTAAACATTTTCTAATATAATAGTACCAGTTGTGTAGGTTCATCGAAATATATCCTATGGGACGCGGGTTGGATGTGGTGGCCTGTTCAATTCCTGAAAATATATTAGACCAAATATTTTTTATTTAGTTCAATTGTAAATAACTATTTTTAGTTAGTTAATTGCGGCCACATTTGTGAACTATTGGATGGTTCACTAGCGCCTCTAAATTAGGTTGGGTGGTGTTACCTTACGTCAGTGTCAACTGGACAAAGGGCTCCGGTGTTAATTAGTTTATAGTGGGATAAAGCCTATATAGCATCTGTCACAATTAATCAATCGTTAATTTAATTTAATTTTTTCTTTTAATTTATGAATAAATAACAGAATTTAAAATAAAAATCAATTAAGACATAAAAAAAATTACAATTAAACTAGAGTAGAAAATTACCATTTAAAAATTCATGTTTATTTTCTTTTAAACATCAACATTGGGGTGTTGATACGTGGTCGAAAACCAGTGCTTGTAATTGTTTAACTTTCTGTTTTTACACATGTTTTAATTTCGAATAGCCCACTTTTGATTAGATACTTGTTTTGCAAGTTTAGCAGAGTTTAAGGAGCTTTTCGGGAGCTTTACGGGTCACCGGAGTGAAAACTGGACCACCGGAACGCGAAACGGGTCAACTGGGAGCTCAAGACATGAAAAAACAGGAATTGAAGAATTGGAGCACCGTCGCCGACGGCCTACAGGCCCGTCGGCGATGCCCCGTGGAGATCACCGTAGCCTGTTTTGGCCGTAGACAGCTAAATAGGCCGTCGGAGGAAAAACGAACAAGCACGTACCGTCGGCGACGGTGTCTCAATATGCAGTCGCGATCAGCTTGTTTTTGGGTGTTGTTTGACGAATTAAAACAAAAAATTTTCACCATCAATTCGGGAGTTACACTTTCTTTGGAGGTTTGAACTTGAACTTGGAGCCAATTATCAGAATTTTTCAGCTACCATTCCATCTACCATCAAGGTAACAACCCGAATCAAGAAGATTTCATCATCTCAATCTTGATTCTAAACCCTAACCATCAATCTATTCATCCTCTCATCATCATTCATCACCAACCCTCCATCATTCACAATTCCTACATCTTTCAAGTTTCAAGATGACTTCATTCACATTCCAATCATCCGGTGATCAAGCTTCTTCAACCATGAGCGGCTAATCATCTCGGTTTCACCCCGGTGTAGGTAGTTGTTAATTTTAGGGTTTCGAATTGTTCTTGTTTCAACTTAGTGACAATTTGTGTTTGATTTTTGAAACCTTTGATAATAGTGTTACATTTGTTGCGAATTCGTAAATTGTCGAACGATGTTAAAAGTTATGACTTTGCGAAATGGTGATATGTAATTGTGCATTGTCGTGGTTAGGATTTACTTGTGTTGATTACAAAGTGTATTCTTGTCCGTTCTTCGGGACGTTGATAGTTATTAGCACCTAAGTCACGGTACACTAAATCCGCTAATCATATGCATTTGAGTTGAATCTAAAACTTGTAGAAATCCTAGGTTAGCAATTACCGAAACCGGGTGTGATTCCATTTTCTTATTATTGTTCTAGTAACCAATTTTCTCGTAATCGTTAATTATTAGTTGTTAATCAATTTAATCAATTCACTTAGTCTAAACTCACATCTCTCAATTAAACAAAAACATAAAGATATTCTAGCAAGCTTCATAAATCGTGACATTTGTTTTAATTCAATCGAATCCACACACAAACCACATACTCTTCGTGGTTCGACCCCTTGCTACCACTAACACATAGTTAAGGGTAAATTGGGCTTATAAATATGATCTTTGATCGGAGCGCGACACTTCGATCAAATTTTGGCGCCGTTGCCTGGGAGTGCGTGCGCTTTGTGTTTGGATTATTGTTTGAATTTGCGTGATTATCTGTTTAATTTGTTTAGATTTCTTTTTGTACTTGTCTTTTTCCTTGTTATGCGGGGTGTGTTACTTGTGCAGGCTACAGGTAGTGCATGCATACGCGGAACTCCGGGAGGACTTCACCTTTAGTCTACGAAACGTAAATCGAAAGAGTCGCAAGAAGAAACCTAGCAAGCCGGTTAGAAGCAACTCTTGCTTCTAATCAAACCAACCAAACACCACAACTCACACCGACCATTGAAACCGATTCGATGGCAAACCAAAACTCAAACCAAAACCTCAACCAAAATCAATTCCAATACCGAAGCAACTTCAATCCCGCCCAAAACGTTCAACCTATACCTCAAGAGCGACCGGGTGGTAATAACAATACCGGACCACCTACACCACCTTTTCAAAATCAAAATCCCAACAATACCCAAAGAACACCACCACAACAAAACCTTCATCGACAACAATCCTTACCCCTAAACTTTGATGATCGAAATGTCAATTCCGACCGCCGAGGCAACCGAGATCGCGGCAATCCCGCAAACGAAGACCCATTCTTCAACCTAGATGATTTAAGGAACGCCATCCCCGATGATGAGCCGTTTAGTGTTCCCGGTTACCAATCGCCGGAACATGTAAGCATTCATACGGAAAATTCGGACGATGGGGGGTACTATGATGATCGAGCTAACGATGACGAAGATTGGGGATACGTGAATCGGGGTAATGGCTACAATGCAAGAGGGTATGAAGATGAGGAATTTGGCTACCAAAACGCCAATTATGTTGAGGATGAAGACTACGGGTATGGGAATAGAAGGAATGACGGTTATGAAAATAACCGCCAACCACGAAATAACAACCAAGGGAACCGAAATGACGGGTTTTACAACAACAACAACAATGGCAACCCTAATCGGATTCCTCGTTTCGTGGGAGGAGGTAACCAAAGGGGTAACCAAGGTGGAAATCGAAGAGACGATAGAAGAGGTGATAGGGGCGGTGATAGAAGAGACAATCGAAGACCGGGTGATCAAGAAGTAAATGGTCCACAACGTCATCAACAACCTCCACGGGGAGTGAATGACCATTTTCGACCGATAGTTACCGAAAATGATTCTCCAATAGTATGCGAACGGAGAATGTTTGATTGTAAACCACATTACATCAACATACTTCCCCACTTCAATGGGAGGTCGAATGATGAGCCGTATACGCATTTGGCGGAGTTCTCGTCCATTTGTAACACTATTGGGGGGCACAACTTCGCATTAGAGGAGGTCAAGCTTCGTTTGTTTCAATTTTCGTTGAAAGACAAGGCAAAACAATGGTTTCTCACACTTCCGGCGAATAGCATTCGGACATGGGGTGAGATGCAACAAGCCTTTTTAGACGAATATTATTCGATGGCGAAAACTGACGACGCTAGGGATGAGATAAGATCATTTCGTCAACTATCGAGTGAACCGTTGCATGAAGCATTCACTCGATTTAAAGAATTGATGCGGAGATGCCCACATCACCAAATAGAAAAGTGGGAATTGGTGAAGTGTTTTGTACGTGGGTTGGATGACACCACATGGAATTGTCTCGAATCGACGAGCAATGAGACTCTTTTGAGCAACCATGAAGACGATGATTGGGAGTTTTTGGAGCGGATGAGTAAACGGTCAAAAGAGAAAGAATCGGCCGATCGAGCTAAGAAACACCCCATTACCCGGTCACTCCCCGATCTCGACTCTAAAGATCGGATTTCTACCTTAGAGCGGGAAATGGCTCGAATGAAGAAGAAGGAAGTGAATGCGGTGCAATTCGAGGTGTGTGAAGAGTGTGGTGATATTGGACATAGAGCGGAGCAATGTCCAACGGGGTCGAGTGACTACACCGAGGAAGTCAACCAAGTGTATGGAGATCGGAAGCAATATGACATGAACTCCAACACTTACCATCCGGGCTTGAGAAATCACCCTAATTTCCGGTATGGTAATGCCTCGAATCAAATGAACCCGAATTTTCAATCGGGTAATCAAGGAGGTCAAGGTGGGTCCTCGTACAATAATCGGCAAGGTGGTAACCAAGGGGGTTACCAAAGGAATTACAATCAAGGGGGTAACCAAGGGTATCAAAACCGGGAAGGTAATTATCAACGTGGTTACAACCAAGGCGGAAATGGGGGTAATGCTTCTAATTCCCGAGGTGATGATTCGATTAATTCAAAGTTTGATGCTATCATGAATGCTGTGAGTACTCTTACCAATTCACACCATGAGTTCAAAGCCGAGGTGAGGAAAGAGTTTGAAGTAAGGGATAAATCTCAAAAGGCATTGGAGAAGCAAGTGGGTCAACTCGCGGAGGAGATGGCTCAAATGAGAGGAAGCACGGGAAAGCTCCCGAGTGACACCGCGGTGAACCCTAAGCATCAAGGGTCAAGCTCGAGAAACACACGTGAGGTACCAATTAATCAGATTTCTTTGCGTAGTGGTCGAGTCATAGATAGTGGTGTCAAGCCACCATCACCCCAGTTTGTTGAAGGGGTGGTGGAAGATGCTAGTGAGGATGAGCACGAGGATGGTCAAACGGGTCAAAATAAAAATGACTTGAAAAAAAAGAATAACACTCCCGTTGTGACCATCCCTGTCCCTAAGGCTAAGGAAAAGGGTGTGGAGGTTAATACCGCCCCTTATCCCGACGCATTGAATGGACCTATTAAAAAAGTTGTAAACAAGAGAGGTCCACAACAAGAAGAGTTGTTAGAGATTTTCAAACAAGTAAAAATAAATCTACCTCTTTTGGATGCAATTAAACAAGTACCGTCTTATGCTAAGTACTTGAAAGAATTGTGTACCCAGAAACGAACTCATAAATTTCCTAAAAAATTAGATTTAACTGAAAACGTGAGTTCGATTCTTTCGGGTGCACTTCCACCTAAGCTCCAAGATCCGGGTGCGCCTATTATTTCAATTCAAGTAGGCGATTTTAAAATCAACCGGGCACTTCTAGATCTTGGTGCTAGCGTGAGCATTCTACCGGGTAGCTTGTATGACCAATATGAGTTTGGTCCACTTCAGTCGTCAAACACCACCGTGGTGTTAGCCGATTTGACACCCAAACTACCCCGTGGAATTGTCTCGGATGTGATAGTAAAAATCAAGGATTTTTACTATCCGGTGGACTTTTTAGTACTTGATTACGTGGCCAAGGACCCAACCAAACAACCTACGGTGATTTTGGGTCGACCGTTCTTAGCAACCGCAAATTCTCAAATTGATTGCAAAACAGGAACGGTTGACATGACATTTGGAAACCGAAGGTTGAGGTTGCATGTTTTTTCCGGACTTATGAACCCTCCAGTTGATGATGAATGCTATATGGCAGACATTGTTGACACGTGTATACCTCTTTGCGACACAGTTGTGGATGGGGAAAACACAATGGAGAATTGTTATATGTTTGACAGGTCACAGGTGGATGTGGAAAGGAGCATAGACGAAGAAGTGAAGAGTTTGGAGGTGCTTGCGGTTCGAGAGGGAAAACTGACATGGACGCACCAAGTTGATAGCTTACCGGAGAGCATTGATACTAAATTGAAGCCGTCATTAGTAGAGCCTCCGGAGGTCGAGTTGAAGGCATTGCCGAAGCATCTCAAGTATGCTTACATTGGTAAAGGCAATACACTCCCGGTTATCATCGCATCAAATTTAACCGTGGAGCAAGAGGAGAAGTTGATGGGTGTTTTGGTCACCAATCGGGCGGTGATTGGATGGACCATTGCTGATTTGAAGGGTATTAGTCCCTCAGTGGTGATGCACAAAATCATCACGGAAGAGAATGTGACTCCCGTTCGAGATGCACAACGAAGATTGAATCCGAATATGCGGGAGGTAATGAAGAAGGAAGTGCTGAAATGGCTCGATGCGGGTATCATTTACCCGATCT
Organism: Helianthus tuberosus; assembly: GCA_030545235.1. Taxonomy (NCBI): domain Eukaryota; kingdom Viridiplantae; phylum Streptophyta; class Magnoliopsida; order Asterales; family Asteraceae; genus Helianthus; species Helianthus tuberosus. The sequence goes on along the minus strand of CM060447.1, from coordinate 34,037,031 downwards.
CGGATAGCCAATGGGTGAGCCCAACATAGACGGTTCCCAAGAAAGCGGGTATACAAGTCGTCAAAAATGACGCAGGTGAAGAGGTAGCCACTCGGCCGGTAACCGGGTGGCGAATTTGTATTGATTATATGAAGTTGAACACCGCAACTTCCAAAGATCATTTTCCTTTACCATTCATTGATCAAATAGTTGAGAAATTGTTGGGGCAAAAATTTTATTGCTTCTTAGATGGCTATTCTGGTTATAACCAAATTGCTATCCATCCAGAAGATCAATCAAAGACCACGTTTACTTGTCCCTACGGCACCTTCGCATTTAGGCGAATGCCGTTTGGATTATGTAACGCCCCCGCCACCTTCCAAAGGTGCATGATGAGTATCTTTTCAGATATGATGGGGAAGTCTTTGGAAATCTTCATGGATGATTTCTCAATTTTTGGGTCATCATTTGAGGCTTGCTTGGACCAACTAGATAAAGTGTTAAAAAGGTGTGTCGAAACTAGTTTGGTCCTAAGTTGGGAAAAGAGCCATTTTATGGTTCAAGAGGGAATTGTGTTGGGACACGTGGTGTCAAGTCGGGGGATAGAGGTTGATCGTGCAAAGGTACAAGTTATATCTACTTTACCGTATCCCACGACTGTTAAAGGTGTTAGGTCATTTCTAGGTCATGCGGGTTTTTATCGGCGGTTTATTAAGGGTTTTAGTGACATAACCAAGCCTTTATGTAATTTGTTGTTAAAAGATCAACCGTTTGATTTCAATGAAAATTGTCAAAATGCTTTTAACAATTTGAAAGAAAAGTTAGTTGAGGCCCCAATCTTGCAATCGCCAAATTGGTCTTTACCCTTTGAAATTATGTGCGATGCAAGTGATTACGCGGTGGGGGCCGTGTTGGGACAACGGGTAGATAAGAAACCCGTTGCCATATACTACGCAAGTAAGACTCTTTCGGATGCACAATTGAATTACACCACTACCGAAAAAGAGCTACTCGCGGTGGTATATGCATTGGATAAATTTCGGTCGTATATATGGGGTAGTAAAGTGATTATTTATTCTGATTACACTGCAGTTAGGTACCTCATGGAGAAGAAAGATGCTAAACCGAGATTGATCCGATGGGTGTTGTTGCTCCAAGAGTTTGATTTGGAGATACGGGACAAAAAGGGTATTGAGAATGTGGTAGCGGACCACTTGTCCCGGTTGATGGTTAAAGAGGATCCTAAGTCATTAGAGACCAATGAGTCTTTCCCAGATGAGCATATTATGAAATTAGATAAGTTACCATGGTATGCTAACATTGTAAATTATCTTGTTACAGGTGACATGCCAGCACATTGGGATAGACGAAAGAGGCAACACTTCATGTCTCAAATCAAGTATTATCGGTTGGAAGAACCGCACTTGTGGAAGGAATGTGCGGATCAAGTGATATGAAGATGCATAGATGATGAAGAAATTCCAAGCGTGTTGCAGCATCTACACTCGTTTGCATATGGTGGCCATTTTAGTGGTCACAAAACGGGTCATAAAGTGTTGAATAGTGGTCTTTATTGGCCTACTATTTTTAAAGATGCTAATGAGTTTTCGAAGAATTGCATAGAGTGCCAAAAAATAAGGGGGTATTTCCAAAAGGGATGAGATGCCCATGCAACCAATCCTGGTAGTCGATGTTTTCGATGTGTGGGGTATTGATTTCATGGGCCCATTCCCCAATTCTTATGGCAATTTGTACATCTTGGTGGTCGTTGACTATGTGTCAAAGTGGGTCGAAGCAATAGCCACCAAGACAAACGACCATTCCGTGGTTTGCAATTTTGTTCAAACCAATATTTTTTCAAGGTTTGGGATCCCTCGTGTCATCATAAGTGATGGAGGGTCTCATTTTAAAAATTTTTGGTTTGGGAAACTTTTAAAACGGTTTGGTGTTGACCATAGAATTGCTACCCCCTATCACCCGCAAACAAGCGGGCAAGTTGAGGTGTCAAATAGGCAAATCAAAGAGATTTTGCAAAAGACCGTGCGGGCGGACCGTAAGGATTGGTCAATTAAGTTGAACGATGCTTTATGGGCCTACCGTACGACACATAAGACACCTATTGGCACTACACCTTACCGGTTGGTTTACGGTAAAAATTGTCATTTACCGGTTGAACTTGTGCACAAATCATTATGGGCTATTAAAGAGGTTAATGTTCAATATGATGATGCAGGTAAGGAAAGGAAACTCAAGCTATGCGAGTTGGAGGAGTTACGGGAAATGGCATATGAATGCGCATCCAAGTACAAAGATGGGATGAAGAAGACGCATGATGCCAAGTTGAGAAAGAAAGAGTTCGAGGTTGGGCAAAAGGTGTGGCTCTACAACTCGAAGCTTAAGTTCTTTCACGGAAAGCTCCGGAGCAAATGGATGGGACCCTATGTGATCACCCGGGTCGGACAATTGGGTGATGTTACAATCGAGAACCCGAAGGATGGGATAAGACAAACGGTAAATGGTCATCGGCTAAAACCGTTTCTCGATGGTAACGAGAAGGTGGATGAAAACAAGGAATCGGTGAGCTTCGTGGTAAGCATCCCGGTTTATGAGGTCGAATGAAAAGGACCGGTAACGTTTCGTGTAAAGTTATGTATAATTATTTAATTGTTTGTGTGTTTTGGATATAATCGTTTTCATTCCATACTAATCTCTCTTGATTGTGTGAAGTCCAGACATTCCGAACGGGTCATGAAGACACAAGGTATGTGTTTAGGCTTTGTTATGTGCATTGAGGACAATACACGACTTTTCGGGGGGTGGTAGGGCCGTTAACGGTTTTCGCGGTTTTAAAATTTAACTTATAAAATTTTTTAAAAAGATTTTTAGTAATTTTTAGGAATTTTTAATGTACATAGTCCCTTTATTAAAAGTTCATATTTTTCCTCATATTTTTTCAAAAAAAAAAAAGTGAGTTTGTAACGACCGTCGCCGACGGCCCATCTCTACGTCGCCTACGGTGTCCCAATTTTGTTCGTCGCCCAATTTCCCCCGTAGACAGCCACTTAGGCCGTCGCCCGTTTTCGAGAAATCCAAGCACCGTCACCGACGGGGCATCAGGCCGTCGGCGACGGCTCCCCTAAAGTTGGCCGACGCAGATTTTTAACCCATGTTCAGGATCGAACTCAAACCATTTTTTAGCCATCTAAACTCAACCCAAACTCGTTTTTAACCACTTTTGTGACCTGAAAACTTCACCACACTATCCATACTCTCATTCAATTCCAAATTCAGCAGATCCATACGTTTCTTATTTCTCTCTTTCACTCTATCTTCCCCAAACCTCCTACCAAGAACCCTAATCCTTCTTTCACTCATAACTCCTTCAAATCTCCACCAAATCGAGTGATTCTTGAGCCTAACTTGTGTAGTTTTTCGAGAAGAACAAAACCCCCATAACGATTTCCATCAATTCTTGCTCGTTTGCAAGATTTCTTGGCGTAAGTTTTTAGGGTTTTGAAGAGTGTTCATCCAATTCTTTCACTTTGCACTTTTTCTTAGTTCTTCTTGTCATCTAACATCAAAGGTATGAACTTTCATTAATTTATGCATAATTTCCATATGTATTGTTGATTTCTTCCGAAATTTTAAGCATATTGTTTAAGAGTAGGTTGTTTATCATAATGTAGGATGTTTTAGCATAAATTTAAGAATGTTTGCTTGATTTGAGTGGAATTTGGACATGCTTTAGTCTTGGTGATGTGATTACATTAGATTGTTGCATGATTGAAAGTAGTAATGATGTTGAATATTGTTGAAACCATGAATTTTTGAGAAATTTTATGATTAAACATGTTTAGTTGATATAGATGATAAAATGAGCGACTTTGGAAGTTTAAAAAGACAATTTTACATCTAAATCTTGATTAAAATTCAACATTGCATACTATGTTCAAAGTTTGAGATTGTTTGAAGGTTTGAGGTATACTAATTGTTGTTCTCTTTGTCTTTTGATTGTAGCCATGTTTCGAGGAAGCAAGAAAGCAAAAACCTCCGGGCAAGGTTCATCTTCGGGAGCCGGTTCAGGCTCGGGGGAATATCAAAAGCGTTGGAAACAATTGAGTAATGTAGTGGAAGGTGATGGGCAACTTATCCGACAAGATTGGGATTGGGAGGAGGTAAAGAATAGTCAATCGGCTTCGGTATGGAAAGATGATAAGTTGAAAGCTCTTTCTCGATACCGAAACAAGAAACTGGAGGCGAAGATGTGGAAAATGAAGATGGTCACGGGTGTTTCAAAGCCCGTACCCGAGAGGGCAGTGTGTGAGCGTACGGTGGATGTCGAAGAGTTTCGGAAAATCGGCATAGTTCAAAAGTTTGAAAAGCTTGGGTGGGAACGGGTACTTGATTGGTGCGAGGATATAACCACCCGGGTGTATTTGGGGGCGGTTTGTGAATGGCTATCTACGCTAAGGTTTGAGCATTCTGATGGGCCGGCTCCTACGTGGCGGTTAGTCGGTAATATTGGCAAAAACCAAATGATCATGTCATTCGAGCACATGAATGCTATAGCGAGATTTGATTCCTTTGGGATGGAAGCATATGATTACTATGGTTATGATCAATTTTTGGATAATAAAATAAATGAAGCTGATCTGCCGCAAATGCTAGCATCCGTATTGACAGGTTCTGGGGGTGCGGGGGAGTCGAGAAGCGATTTGTCTTTGATGGGAAAAATATTTCAAGGCATTTCGTTAGAAAATGTTATGGTGCGGTATGGGGACCGCGGTAAAGTGAAGGCACCCGACTGCCGGGTTCTACATTCGCTGTTATATGGGACGCCCAAGCTATCATGGCGTCAAATTGTGATGATCAATACATGGGATACAAGAGAATCATTCAAGCGGAAGATGATCCCTTATGCAAGGTTGATTAGCGCAATGATTCTGCAGCAGAATGCATTGCCTCAGGAGTCACTGTGGGTGTCTAAGCCCATCGATTAGTTCAACTTCGCTTCCATAAGGCGACATTGGAAGATAACGGTGAAAGCTTTTGGTCATCTTCACACAGTTGAAGATGAACAAGGAGATAGTTACTGATTCAATGAACAGAGAGAGGGTGATGAAGAGGGTGATGAAGAAGAAGGCGATGAGGAGATGCCTGATGTTGAGGAGGAGACGGATCCTTCTGGTCCGCGGGGACCAAGGCAAAGATATAGGAGGAAGCATCGGGAGATTTCTGCCGATGTGGCAAATTTTGTGAACCAAAGGCAGATACCGTCATACCGGTTGTGGACCCGCGGGCAACAAGCGGTCTACGATAATGTATCAGCATGCATTGGTGAAGGGAGAGAATACCACGCGAGCAGGAAAGAATGGGAAGACGCGTAAGGGGCGTACTCGTAAGAGCAATGGGGTTTTCAAGCATCCTTTCACGAGAGAGTGGAGAAACAGATGGAAGAACAACAACTGCAACAAGCGTTACAACAGTCTCAAATGGAACGCTTGTTACAGTTGCAAGAGGAAGAAAGGGCCCACAGACGGGCGTGGGAGGAAGAAGAGGCAAGGCGTCAAAATGCACAAAGAGAATTAGATCAACGCCGGTGGAGAGCTTTGGCCGTCTCTAACCAAATGGCTCTTAATAACACCAAAGTGCTCCACGATCAGGAGCGCCATCAAAGAGACCTTCAAGCCGGTCTACCGTACGCCGAACACTCGGGGTGGACCGATTACCCCAATCTTCCTCATCCTCAAGGCCCATCTGATCCCACCCCTCATTGGCCCGAGGCAGTCGGCTCTAGTTTCATTCCGATTCCTTACCATCCACCGCCACAAGGAGAGTCGAGCCCACTAGATAACTACAGGGATATGTTTGAGGCCCTCACTGGTTATCCGTACCAGCCGAACCGGCCAGTGAACCCTAATGAGAGATATCAGCGGTAGAGGCAAGGTATGTTTTTGTTGTTGTTGGTGTATATTATTTTGTTTCCGTTACTTTTATTTCATGTTATTTATTTTCGCCTAGTTAAATGAACGTTGTGGGTGTGTTCCCTATATAACCCTCACGAGACCTCTCGTCCTCCCAAGCTATTGGGGGTTTAAAAGGGCTTGTTGCATAAGCTAAATGCAACCGTGATTCCTACGAAAGTGAGTTAGGTTTATTGTTGTTGTAAATTATTTTCCACATAAATCAAAGTGAAATAACGTATAGCTTGGTAATGTTTTCATAAAAGTGGTAGAACTAGGTAACTAACAAATTTTGATGGTTGTGAGAATCATGCTTCTACACAAGGGTTAAGATTTGTAGGTACATTGGGTTCGTGGGACAACCGCTTTCATGAAGAGGAGAGGAGCATACGAAGAATGAGTTCAAAAACCAGGTGCATACGTTTCTTTTTACTTTTGATCTTTAGATTAGCAAATAAGTGGAATGTATTTTATATATTATTTTCCGAGGTGAAATTTTGGGGGAATTAGCCGTGTCACATCCCTTGTGCGTTTAATGCTCTAGTTCTTACACATTGAGGACAATATATACCTCAAGTGTGGGGATGGGGGAGTAGTAAAAGTTTTAGATTTTGACCCGTTCATTTAAATACTACACATTGAGGACAATGTTCATCTCAAGTGTGGGGATGGGGGAAAATTTCAAAAAAATTTCAAAAATGTCTTGTTTCAAAAGCGGTCTTAAAGCACAAGTAACTAAGTCAACGAGGGATGTCACAACCCATTTGGTCTTTTGTCATGGTCAAGTTCAAATTAATAAGCATGACGGGTATTTAGCTGGTGGTTATTTGGGAATAATCCGCCTAAGAAACTAGTTTTTTATGCATGTCACATACCATACCCTTTTAGATATGTGAGGTTTTGAGCCACTTTTATATCATAGATTACATACCTATGTTTCTTTGTTTGAGTGGACCATTAGTCATATATTGTAGAACTTGCAACTTTTGATACGTTTGAGACTATAGACCGAATACAAGCACGAGAATGATTAAGGCATTAGGTAAACCTTTTCTCTTAAAACCATTTATCTATCCTTACCCAAACAAATTCCCTAGTCACTCATTTTGAGCCTAATCCCTTCGTTTGATCACCCTATAGCCCATAACCTTAAACCTTTTTCTTTTAAACCCGCGTGATGAAAATTCGATTATAGGAATCATATTTGTATAGTTGCTTTTAATTGTGTACATAAAAAAAATCAGAAAATGTTATGAAAAAAAATATTGAAAAAGCATTGAGAAAAACACAAAAAGAAGTGTTAGTAGTTGTCGAATAAAAGGGTGAAAGATTATTGCCCATAGTTGATGTTTATATTTAGTTTTGTTTAAGTTAGTGGTTTGTAATAAAACATCGAATTTTCATCGCCTTAGCCACTTTAAAAATATCCTAATTCCTACCCTTAGCCTAGCCCCGTTACAACCCTTACAAGACCTTATGACTTGTGCTTAGTGTTTGTGATCAATAGTGGAGAATGATTGAGTTGCAAGCTTATGCGGGTATGTGTTCTAATCGGTTTTGAGTGAATATTCTTTGAAGTGCTAATACATTATAAATATTAGTGAATTTACAAGCCGAGTGGAGAGAACATTGTGAGGGATGTGCATGAATTGTTGGTTTCACGGGCGGGTTAATCTTGGGTAACCATTTGTGCAAGTGAAATCACATTACCGTTAAATATATTGAAAACTGTCAAGAGTTTGAACTTTAGCATGACATTGGATCTTAACCTTCGTCTCGGGAATGGGGAGTGTATTCGTTGTTCGACCCACGTGAAAGCGAAAAACAGATTTGCTTGAGGGCAAGCAAAAGACAAGTGTGGGGATGTGATACGTGGTCGAAAACCGGTGCTTGTAATTGTTTAACTTGCTGTTTTTACACATGTTTTAATTTCGAATAGCCCACTTTTGATTAGATACTTGTTTTGCAGGTTTAGCAGAGTTTAAGGAGCTTTTCGGGAGCTTTACGGGTCACCGGAGTGAAAACTGGACCACCGGAACGCGAAACGGGTCAACTGGGAGCTCAAGACATGAAAAAACAGGAATTGAAGAATTGGAGCACCGTCGCCGACGGCCTACAGGCCCGTCGGCGATGCCCTGTGGAGATCACCGTAGCCTGTTTTGGCCGTAGACAGCTAAATAGGTCGTCGGAGGAAAAACGAACAAGCACGTACCGTCGGCGACGGTGTCTCAATATGCAGTCGCGATCAGCTTGTTTTTGGGTGTTGTTTGACGAATTAAAACAAAAAATTTTCACCATCAATTCGGGAGTTACACTTTCTCTGGAGGTTTGAACTTGAACTTGGAGCCAATTATCAGAATTTTTCAGCTACCATTCCATCTACCATCAAGATAACAACCCGAATCAAGAAGATTTCATCATCTCAATCTTGATTCTAAACCCTAACCATCAATCTATTCATCCTCTCATCATCATTCATCACCAACCCTCCATCATTCACAATTCCTACATCTTTCAAGTTTCAAGATGACTTCATTCACATTCCAATCATCCGGTGATCAAGCTTCTTCAACCATGAGCGGCTAATCATCTCGGTTTCACCCCGGTGTAGGTAGTTGTTAATTTTAGGGTTTCGAATTGTTCTTGTTTCAACTTAGTGACAATTTGTGTTTGATTTTTAAAACCTTTAATAATAGTGTTACATTTGTTGCGAATTCGTAAATTGTCGAACGATGTTAAAAGTTATGACTTTGCGAAATGGTGATATGTAATTGTGCATTGTCGTGGTTAGGATTTACTTGTGTTGATTACAAAGTGTATTCTTGTCCGTTCTTCGGGACGTTGATAGTTATTAGCACCTAAGTCACGGTACACTAAATCCGCTAATCATATGCATTTGAGTTGAATCTAAAACTTGTAGAAATCCTAGGTTAGCAATTACCGAAACCCGGTGTGATTCCTTTTTCTTATTATTGTTCTAGTAACCAATTTTCTCGTAATCGTTAATTATTAGTTGTTAATCAATTTAATCAATTCACTTAGTCTAAACTCACATCTCTCAATTAAACAAAAACATAAAGATATTCTAGCAAGCTTCATAAACCGTGACATTTGTTTTAATTCAATCGAATCGACACACAAACCACATACTCTTCGTGGTTCGACCCCTTACTACCACTAACACATAGTTAAGGGTAAATTGGGCTTATAAATATTATATTTGATCGGAGCGCGGCACTTCGATCAGGTGTTATGACTTATTTTTCTTTTAAGATATATATTTTTTAGTTTTACGCTTTGAAAATATTATGTAGGTAAGAATAGCGTCAGCACACCGGACATCTGAGCTGATGTTTTTTTACGCAACATCTGCTCGAGAACGAGGTGTTTAGGTTATTACTGCTGGTGCTGGGGTGCAACCCATTTGCCAAGTTTATCCTCTCCTTCCATTTTTCATATCTAAATCTATAGATATTAACACTCAACTATGTTATAAAGACAGTAATGTTAATATTTTAATGTGTCGTTAGGTATGGTAGTTGCCCTGACACCGTTACCCGTGATTGGAGTTCCTGTACGTGCTTCAACGTTGGATGGCCTTGACTCCCTTCTCTCCATTGTGCAGGTATGTAGATAAATTATGTCAAATTTTCTAAAGCATGCCATTTATCTGATAATGACCGTGTTGGGTATAGAGTCAAAATTGTTAATGTTATGGTGCATGTAGTCACAGGTTGGGTAAACGCCAAACGGGTTGGGTTGGTGGGTCCAACTCGAATGGTTTGAACAATGTTTGGACAAAATTGGCGATTATTATGCTACTACTATGTATTTTGTGTCGTACGATTTTCGAACAGTTAGTATATACTTATGGTTTATATGGTACTTTTAGTATGTTTTTGATTGATTTCTGTTGTGTTCATACTGGTTTAGGTGAACTAGCTGTGGCATTTGGTTTTAATGTTAGATTGGATTTGAGAAGTAGTAGAGGAAGTGAAGACTAGGATGGGCAAACTGTCACAGAAAGAGAAAACATCTAGGTCTTCAAAGTGGAAGAGGTGTATTAATAGTTCTATTGGAGTTTATTTTTGTCACATATTTTTTTTATTCCCATCTCGGCTAAATCAAAGGTCCAGTCAAAAAGGGAAGTTGTTATGTTTTCCTTATTTTATCCTTTTTCTCTTGTATATATCGATGTTCCTGTTGAATGAAAAAAGTGAACTTTTCTATTGACCAATATCCCGCTCTGATAGATGGTGCTTCAGTGTCAGCATACTACACAAAATTACGGGCAATTTGGGATGAAATTAGTACGGTTTTACTGTCGCCACGTTGCACGTGTGACGGCTGCACATGTGAAGTGGGAAAAAGACTTGTTGATTTGAAAGAAAAGGAACAACTTTATGAATTTCTGTTGGGTCTTGATTACGATTTTGCCGTGATACGAACCCAAATCTTAGCTATGAAGCCGACACCTTCACTAAGCGTTGCTTATCACATGGTCTCGGAAGATGAACAACAAAGGAATCTGTCAAACAACAAGAAAGGAGCAGCGGATACGTCCGCTTTCCAAGCGAGTCAAGCCGCGAGGAAGGAAGGACAGGCGTAGCGGAAACCTTGGGCTAAGCCGGAAAGAAACAATGGTCCAAACAAGAGTGAACATTGCACGTTTTGTGGAAAAGACGGCCACAACCGTGATGGGTGTTTCAAACGCATTGGATACCCCGAATGGTGGCCGGGAAAGGGAAAGAAAGACGGTCCCAAACCAAAGGCAGCCATGGCTGAAACAGTTTCAAGTCCGGTTCCAGGTATGACAGACGAGCAATATGCCATGTTTTTGAAGCTGTTTGGTGGAAACAAAGACCATGAGAAAGAAAGACTTGGCCCCTCAGCAAATATGGCAGGTAGATTTTATCATAATAGTAACTGGGTCGTTGATACCGGGGCGACCGAGCACATGACCCATCGAAGGGAAGTGCTTGAAAACCTTAAAACCGAGATCAACGAGGCACTGGTTACTATTCCGACTGGTGAGCATGTTCCTGTCAAAGGGAATGGTGAAGTTAATTTTAAAGGGGGAATCAAAATTAAAGGGGTTTTATTTGTACCTAATTTCAAATGTAACTTGATATCAGTCAGACAACTGACACGAGACTTGCATTGTGCTGTTACATTCTTCCCTGATTTTTTTGTGATACAGGGGTTGAAAACGAGGAGCTTGATTGGAGTGGGTAGTTGCATCAATGGTCTTTACCGAATGGGGGAGGCACATGAAGAAAGGAAGGCAATGATGGTGAAAGTAGACATATGGCACAAGAGATTGGGGCATTCATCGAATGTAAAACTTACTCATTTGAAAACTTTTAAGGGTGTTGATTTTAATTCTGAAAATGAATTTTGTGATTCTTGCATTCGAGCTAAACTCACTAGATTGCCTTTTCAAAGTAGTTCGATTAAGACAGAGAGTTGTTTTGACATGGTTCATTGTGATATATGGGGGGGTTATAGAACACCTTCATTAACACGTGCACACTACTTCCTTACTTTAGTTGATGACCATAGTAGGGGGGTTTGGGTGTATCTGCTTAAACATAAAAGTGAAGCAAGCAACTACCTGATAAGTTTTTACAATATGGTGGAAACTCAATTTGGAAAGAAAATTAAGCGGGTTAGATGTGATAACGGGGGGGAGTTCACGTCTAACCGAATGAAAGAATTTTATGAGAAGCAAGGCATTGCCCTAGAAACAACGTGTCCACACACCCCACAACAAAATGGGGTGGTGGAACGGAAACATAGACATCTACTCGAGATGGCTCGGGCCCTTAGGTTTGAAGCGAACCTACCAGTCAGGTTTTGGGGTGAATGCATTTTGACAGCAACTTACATTATCAATCGGATTCCCTCCAAAGCGGTGAGCAACAAAACCCCCTATGAAATTCTGTTGGGAAAGCTCCCAAGTTATGATCATATGAAGGTTTTTGGATGTCTGGCGTACTATCGGAATACCGATACCAAAGGAGATAAGTTCGAACCAAGGGGCAAACCGGGAATATTTCTAGGATATCCACGTGGAACAAAAGGGTACAAAGTGTACGATGTGGAACAAGCGAAAATGGTTGTTTCAAGAGATGTAAAATTTATTGAACATGTGTTTCCTTTTCAAAAGGATTATGAAAAGAATTGGAAAGGAGATTTGGAGGTGCATGTCAAGGCTTACGAGGGAGAAGAAGATGAATTAAATGGGTGTTCCAAGGAGGAGAATCACATGGGCAACAGAGAAAGTGAAAGAACCCACCATGAGTCATTGGATGAAAATGGGCATGTTGAAATTTTTGATGAAATGGGAAGAGAGGGAACTGATGATGTAGAAGAAAATATTTCACATGAAATTGAAAGTAACACTTTTGGAGCACCAACTCATGCCAGTGAGACCCATTCCACCACCACAAATGAAGAAGAAACAATGAGTATAAACCAACAACAGACTGAGACATTTCGGTCCACAAGAACCAAGTCACAGCCGGGTCGCTTCAAGGACTACGCCGTTAACCTCCTGCCATCGGTAGACCATGCAAACTCGATCTCCAATCAAGGTAACTCCACTGCACACCCCTTAGCTCACTATATTCCTATACTAAATTTTCTAGTAACCACAAAGCCTTTTTCTCGGCCATCGATTCTCATGATGAGCCTAAAAGCTTTCAGCAAGCGTCACAGGACAACAATTGGCGAGAAGCTATGAAAAAGGAGATCGAGGCTCTAGAACGAAACGAAACTTGGACGCTAGAGACTTTACCGAGTGGGAAGAAGGCAATTGACTAGAAATGGGTATACAAAATAAAGTACAAGCCGAATGGTGAGATCGAAAGGTACAAGGCGAGACTTGTTGCAAAAGGATTTACCCAAATGGAAGGTGTTGATTATCATGACACCTTTGCACCGGTCGCAAAATTGGTGACGATGAGGACGTTATTGACCTTGGCGGTAAAGAGGGGATGGTTTATTCATCAATTAGACGTGAACAATGCATTCCTACACGGAGATCTTGAAGAGGAGGTCTATATGAAGATTCCCCAAGGATTTTCAACCGAAGGAGAAACAAGGGTTTGTCGCTTAAAAAAATCCATCTATGGTTTGAAGCAAGCTTCACGAAACTGGTATCACAAGTTCACCAAGGTGTTGCTAGAGTTGGGCTTCAAACAGTCGAAAGCAGATTACTCATTGTTTACTTACAAATCGGGAGACATAAATGTGGTTGCATTAATATATGTAGACGATGTGATAATCACGGGTAATGACTTGGGGAGGATACAAAAGACTAAGTCAGAACTTGATGAAAGATTTAGTATAAAGGATATGGGTAGCCTAAAATATTTCCTAGGAATCGAAGTCTCAAGAACAAATGAGGGCTTGGTTCTAAGCCAAAGGAAATACACTTTGGACATACTCAATGACATGGGACTACTAGATTGCAAGCCTAGTATGTTTCCAATGGAGCAGAACTTGAAGTTAGACAAAGGAGAGGAGGAACAGAAGGTAGATGCTAGCAAATATAGAAGGTTGATAGGCAGGCTTTTATACTTGCAAGCAACAAGGCTGGATATCACATACTCCGTTAACGTATTAAGCCAATTCGTGGCAGATCCTAGACAAAATCATTGGGACGCTGCCATTAGAGTTGTTCGGTATCTTAAGAACACCTTAGGCCAAGGCATTTTACTACCAAAAGCAGGTGGAACTGAACTCGTGACTTTTTGTGATTCGGATTGGCTTGGGTGCCCGTTCTCACGACGATCTAGAACCGGATATGTGCTGATGGTGGGAGGTGCTCCGGTTTCATGGAAGTCCAAGAAACAGTCGGTTGTTTCACGGTCCTCGGCGGAGGCAGAATACCGGGCCATGGCGACCACTGTAAGCGAAGTATTGTGGGTAAGGTGGTTATTGGCAGATTTAGAAGAGGTTCAAACGGGACCGACCACTCTATTTTGTGATAATAATGCAGCGAGGCATATAGCAAATAATCCCGTGTTCCACGAACGCACGAAACATGTCGAGATGGATTGTCATTTTGTTAGAGAGCGGGTTGAAACAAAAGAAATCGTGCCTACATACATCGAAACAAAACTTCAAGTCGCCGATCTATTAACCAAACCTCTCGGTGCTCAACATCTGAGTTCTTTACTTGTCAAGTTAGGCGTTACAAACTTACACGCTCCAACTTGAGGGGGAGTATTGGAGTTTATTTTTGTCACATATTTTTTTTATTCCCATCTCGGCTAAATCAAAGGTCCAGTCAAAAAGGGAAGTTGTTATGTTTTCCTTATTTTATCCTTTTTCTCTTGTATATATCGATGTTCCTGTTGAATGAAAAAAGTGAACTTTTCTATTGACCAATATCCCTCTCTGTATACCAAAATTTTCAAGTTCTAATAAGCATTTGAAGGCGGTGCTCTTGCTCACATTTGGAATAGGACTTCAAAGTCATGTGTAGATATTGGGAAAAGAAAGGCTGATGTTATGGATGCATAGAATGGTCAGGGAGTTTTCTCAACATATATAAAATTATAATTTTTACTTCACAATTTTAGAGGACTTAGTTTTCCTGTTTAGCCACCCGTGTAACACACGGGTACTTAGACTAGTATATATATAAATGATAATTTAAGAGCCATTTTTTATATGTTAATTACATAAACAAGTAAACAACAACGTTTGAAAAGTGAAAATGAAAAATGAATGATGGCGCGAAAATTCCTTTATTGAGAAAACATGATAGGAGATTCCCTATCCATCTAATCCCCTATTTCTGGAATGCATACAGCTCTTTAATTACACAAATAAATCATTTCATCTTTGTTCAAACCCTAAATCAAATTCTTCTTCTTCTTGGAGCTTCATCATCAGATCAGGTGCCTACATACCCTCTTTTTCATTCTGTAATTTTCAAGTTATTTGTGTTCTATATCTTCTACATAAGCAGTTGCTAGTATGTTGAACAAAAAGTGTGTTTATTATATGTGTGTAATTTGATCAGATACTAAAAAGTGTGAGCAAACCTTCTGATCCAACAGAAACAATACAAACTTAGTTAGTTGTCCTTGTCCCCTTTAGTGTCATCAAAGTTTTTCATTTTGAGATCTTAATGTGGTTGGTACATACATTGTATGCTTTATGTCTGTCTGACACTTTGATTTGTGTTTGCAGAAATGGGTTTGCTTAAGCACATCCAGTTAAAGGGTGTTGGTGGTGTAAAGCTTACTTCGAGTCTTGTTGCCAAACATGAGGACACCGTTTTGGACCCGGCTGCAGATGATGTTAAAACGGGCGGTGGAGAGAAGCGGCAGCCGGAGGTGTCGGGCTCGTCTACAAAGAGACGGAAGCTTGTTAAGAATGTACTGACCGTTTCTAGTGAAACGAGTCTAGAGTCGATTGAAAAAGACGACGCTGATGTGCAGTCTAGTCGCGATACCGGCCCTCACACAGACAATGTTGTGTTAGAGACACCCGGTGAGGGATCTGTTAAAAGACGCGGAAAAAAGATTGTGTTTTCAGAATCGGGTGAGTCATCCGACCAGGCGGATCATGACACGGGCCCACACCCACCCATGAAAAGAGGTGGAACAGAGATTGCGTTTTCAGAATCGGGTGAGTCATCCAATGAGGGTGATCTCCATGTCTTGGACCGCGTGAGGTGTCTCTCGCAGCTTGTGGGGTCTGTTCCCGGGCTTGTTACTAGTTGGTATGAGAGGAAAGTGAAGACGGAGGCCCGTTTGAGGGACAGGATTTCGCGGTATCGCTTGAGAATGACCGATCAGGCTGCGAAGAATGCGAAGCTCGCAAAGAAGGTGAGAAAGCTGAAGAAGTTGAAGAAGACGACGCCTCTTGAGAAAGGACAAGAGGCGATAAGGATGCTTGCGAAGAACACTATTGAGCATGCGAAAGTGGTGGAGGCGTTAGAAAAGGAATTGGAGAATGCTCGGGCTGAGAGTGTTGAGAATGCATATGTGATTACAAACTATTTTAGACTTTTAGTAATTATATAGAAATTAACAATTTAATTCTGTTTTTAAATCAAAAGTGGATGGTGGTTTGCAGGAGAAACTGAAGCAGGCTAATGAGGAGCTTGAGATACAAAGGGAAATGGTGAAGAAGCTCAATGGCGAGCTTGAGCTGGAGAAAGACGGCAGGAGGCAAGAGTGTGAGTCGCTAGAGAAGTCGCTCGAGCGGGTTTCGTCTGAACGACAGTGGTTGATCCAGGAAGGCTTCGAGTATGTGATAAATAAACTGCACCGAAGTCAGGAATATCTTGGACCGTTGGGGGCTGTGCAATCAAACTTGTGGGACTCGGGGGCTCACTACGGGCTTGAACAATGTTATGAAAGTTGCAAAGATGGTGTGGCTTTGGAGGATGCCTCCCTATATAACCCGGGGGCCCATGAGAGGTTTCTTAAGGCCGTGCATGAGTTGGAACACACAAGATTCCCATACGTTGTAGCCCTGTCGCAATGTGCAGACCGTTCGCTCGATGACTTGAGAGCGCTGGAGCCCACAGGGCTGGAAAAAGATGGAGATGAAGTTGCAATTGATGGTGGTGGCAGTGGTGGTGATCAGTAGTAGTTTGCATAGGGTATTGTTTATGGTCCAAGTGACAATATCATCATGGGTGAGCTTTTGTTATGCTCCTTTTGACCTTTCAGGTCAAACATGAACTGCAAATATTAATATAAGCATGAACTACAATACCAATCTGCTATGCACAAATGAATTTGATGAATTGTTTTTTACAAACGCTTATCCCTTTTTGTTCAAAAGATTAAGTAAGATCTACACACTCACGGACTCACAGACTAAGATCTGATCTAATACAAACACATTTTAACCACAATCTCAATCTCTTTGTTTAATGTGATTCAGACTGAGCAGCTTGCCCCATTACTCGTAGATCAGTTAGTGGTTATTTTGTTACTCGTGGTGGAACCAACTGTCTCTCTTAGAAATCCAAGAAACAACCAACGGTCTCTCATAGTTC
This sequence comes from Helianthus tuberosus, assembly GCA_030545235.1. Classification (NCBI taxonomy): domain Eukaryota; kingdom Viridiplantae; phylum Streptophyta; class Magnoliopsida; order Asterales; family Asteraceae; genus Helianthus; species Helianthus tuberosus. Next base: position 34,020,057 of record CM060447.1, on the reverse strand, counting down.
GGCTGAAGCTTAATACAAATCTTTAAGACGTGTCACTGCTGAACTCTCTTGGTTGACCCTGTTGCTTGCTTAACTGCATGTTCCTTGTATCACTCTGATTCTTATCAAATGCGATCGCCAAGTTGCCATTCATATAGCCAAGAATCCTTTGTTCCATTAGCGAACCAAACACATTGAACTCGATTGTCAGTTTGTTCACGAAAAGTTGCAAGAGGCCTTTATTAGTTTATCTCATACTCGGACAAACACTCAGGTTGTTTGTTTATCTCTTTACAAAAAGGCTTCCTAGTGCTCAACATTCTGATTTACTTGGCAAGTTGGGGTTAGTCACATCTTCAACTTGAGGGGGGATGTGGACTTTATACCTTTGACCTGATGATGTGGTTGTCCAGCTTAGCATCTTGTTAGAAGTTAGCTTAGTGGTTGTTATTAAACGAGCTTGTTTTTAGGATCGTGCTCGAGCTCATTTAAGCTCGGCTCGTTTCGAGTTTTTTTCGAGCCGAAGCTCGGCTCATTTGCACCACTCTTACTTGTGGGTATTCATAGTTGCATCTTAATAAACACTAGTAATTTTACCCATGGTTAATTTTTTTCAACAATATCGGTATAAATATTGTTGAAAACGAGTTGTATTCACAATATAGTATTTTTTTGTATCGTAAGCTATAGTGATTGCCAGTACAATGATAAAGCGGCCGATACTATCCGTACAAAACACGTGTCGATATCCTTTCAGGGATAACACGAGTTTATTTTTCGGGTTTTCTCTTTTGATTGTTTTACCGAGTGACCGTGTCATACCGCTACCACTACAAACTAAATCTATAATGACCAAATTCCCGAAGTGTAGCGCCTGGTGCACATCATTACTTTGTTTTTAGGTTTTCGTTACCATGACAAACCAAACTGATAACACCTCATTCTTCCCCAAACTTCATTTATATGTTACAAGATATAAAAATCCACACCAACATTCATTTAACCAAAATTCATTTCATTTCATCTAACTTTTTTTAATACCCAACCGTGTTTAGTTTTTTTTGACATTCTGGTATACATATTGTTGAAAACGGAATTGTACTCTCACAATATACTATTTTTTTTTGACATCGCAAGCTAAAGTGGGTGCGCTACAATGACAAACAGAACCGATACCATCGTCCGTCTAAAATAACATCAGTACCAGTATTAGTTTTTTGATATAGTTCTAGATCAATGTAAAACACGTGTCAATATAATTTCCAACATATTTAGATTTTCTCTTTTGATTTTTATACCAAGTGGTGCTGTCATGTCAGGTGTGTTATAAACCAAATTGATACACATCGAATTCCCGACGTTAGCACCGGGGGCATATCACGACTTTATTTTTAAGTTTTTATAGTACGAGTACCATAACGAACCAAACTGATACAGAAAGGGAATTTAAAACCAGAAGTTTCAAAATATATTAGTTATTACATATAAGTTTGAAAATATATTAATAAGTTTTCGTTTGCAGCCCTATATCTATGTAAGTTTATATTGTCCAAAAATTATCAAGTCAAACGTATTAATATTAGTAATCCAAGCCTGATTTTTTATGATATTAAGCATCTATGAAGAATGTGCGGATTGATGGATCCACGTAAGTGCTGCTCGAATGGACCGCAAAGCGCGTTTTCGAGCGCCCCCTTTCTCCTTCTCTGTCACATAATTTTCTAAAGGCGCTCATCTCCACAAATACCATTTATCATCCACATTGATTGCCATCATCATTATTTGCAAGGATTTGCCTTTACGATGGCTCATGGTGCTATAAACTGAACGAGTTTGACCACCATTTGCCATTTATTTCATGGGGCTCCCTCGTAGAGTTGAACACCAATGAGACTAGACATGAAAACGAAACAAAAACGAATGGAGGGTTCTCATTGGTCCACCTAAACTGCAAATGAGGTTCACTATTCACTCGCCTTTCACTCACAATACCCCCTTTGGCAAATTGGCGCCCCTTGGGGGGTGCATGTTGGCGGCTTTCAAAGCTTAGGTTCCTTCCGATTAAATTGTGAGAACTGAGAACCAAGGTTGTAGTAATAAATAAAATCTAGGGATCAAAACCGCAATAATAAATATATTATAAGGACCATCTTGTAGTTATTTCTATTTTCAAACATAAATTAAGAGAACACACCATTTGTTCTCTGTCCCTTTGATTTCCCTGCTGCAATGGGTTTTCACTTTTTCTTCACAGTTGTGGTCTTGTCCTTCCTTCACCTTTACTTTTTCACTTTGATTTCCCTGCTGCAATGGTTTTTATTTTTTACTTTTTACAATTTGATCTGAAAATCGGTTCAAATATCAAGTCCTGTGAAACCCATCTGATAATTCCCCACAATGAACGAAGAGTCGAAGATTACATGTTTGTATGCTATGTGGTTGAAAATATACCCTAATGATAGTGTTAATTTTTCGTGTGTTTAGGACTTAGGTAATGATGCTACATAGGTTCCTCAAAATTTTAATTTTTTTTCCCAAACGGGTGTGTGTGTTTTTATTTTATTTTATTTTTATTTTCAATTTTTATGGATCTATGGATGTGTAGTCTTATCAACGTATTTGTTGTTAGTATTTAGACCACACGTAGTGGTTTCATTTGGGGCGATTTTTGTGCCCGGAAACATCAAATCATGCCGGGGATCCACATTTTTTTGATTGTTTTACCGAGTGACCGTGTCATACCGCTACCACTACAACTAAATCTATAATGACCAGATTCCAGAAGTGTAGCGTCTGGTGCACATCACTACTTTGTTAAACAATCTGGTGCACATCACTACTTTGTTTAACTTGATTGATTCACGGTAGGTAGGTTGAGACAGTTAGTTGTGTGATAGTGGTAATTCTGCACTGCTTTTTTAACATCAATTTTGCTTTGTTATAACAACAACTCAGTACTTTTATTACAACAATTCTGCTTATGTTTACAGCAAGTAAACAACAATCAAATACTAGAATGGCACCACAAGGAGGTAAGCGGAAACGACACACTCACACTTGTGACGAGATTAAAGGTTAGCTATTTGTTAATAGTCTGCCCCCCGTCAAAGAGGCTGCAAAAATAACAAAGACTAGTAACCATTGGACGTCTTTACAGAAATGGGGAGATATATCTAGGTTCCGAGAGGAGTTAAATGATAGTGGTTTTGGGCACCTCTTATTTGGTCACACCAATATTCCGAAGCATAACCTGGGGCTTCTTGAGGCACTCTGTACATTTTATGATCATGCCAACTTTTGCTTTAAGTTCAACAAAAATGTGAGGATTCATTATGGGTTGTTAGATATCTTGTTCATAACGGGTTTGAACATTGACGGTGATGCTGTGACCGGATAAGAAAGCACGGAAAAGATATGGGATATGTTTAAGGATTTCATAGCCATTCATGAAGGTGAAGTTCGCAAGATGTGTAAGTCGGACGGATCGATGCTTTTGAGTGAGATTAAGAATATAAGCAAGGATAACTTAAGCAAGGAAGAGTGTTTTAGCCTTTTTTGTTTCTACTCTATCGGAGCTGTTATTTGTCCAAACAGCTCCGGACATGTTTCTAAGTTGTATATCCCTTTATTGAAGGATGTTAAAAAGATTAAACACTTTGCATGGGGAGCAGGCATGTTGGCTGCATTCCATTATTCGATTCGTTCGTATTTGTCCTTAGGTAAATCTCAGTTGCATGGGCCGCTTCTTCCTTTTGTTGTAAGTTTCATTGTAGTGGTTTGTTATTTTTAGTTGCACAAGCCCTTTTATTTATTTAATAATTTATTTTAAAAACACAGGTATTTTTGTGTGAAATGATTCCTGATTTTGCTAAGATGATTGGTCTGAAGGAACATTTTACTCCAACCGAATTACCCCTCATGAAGCAATGGACGGAAAAGTTGCATCATGCCTCGCTTAATACGCACAAAGAGCACAAACCCACAAAAGAAGACTATGTTAAGTTTTTCAGTGAGCTGAAAAGTGAACAGGTAAACTTGTTAGTGCTTTAATATTATCATAGGGCTTTTGTTTTATGTATATGACATTTCTTTTAGTTGATAACAGGTTAAACTTCATAGGTATGTAAACCGACCTCATATCCCCGAACGCGTGAAGCAGCAAATATATGTAGCTGCTGCGATTGTACCGGTGCTAAACTTCAATATGGAGGGACGGAACTTTCCCCACATAAATCGAGAGCGATTTAATATTTCCAAACAAGAGGTGGACAGTTTCAAGAAGCCAATAAAGACTATACATGTACAAACCCTGAAACGAAGGCATGGTGAAAAGGGTTTAGAAGGTAGGAAGTGGGATCAACGTTATTATGATGCTAAAGAAGGATGGGACAACAGGGCAAAGTTTATAATGAGTAAGTAATTCTTATGAGACCGTCTCTTGTGTTCTTTGTTCTCTAATTGTTTAACTTATGTTATTTTATTTCTTCCCAACTGGTTTTTCTTCAGAAACCATTGCTGATGGTTCACTCGTAGCCCTTGACATGTAAAAATGGATCAAAGATCATCAACTACAGATTCTACGGGCAACAATTCTACAGTAGGGATTCATCATCCCTTTATTATATATTTTTTTACTGATTTGCTTGTTAATGCAAAATATACTGCTTTTTTATACTAATGAATTTGTTTTTATATATTCGATTGTTGTCATGGCCCCCGGCCTGGTTTGACCCGGTCCAGGAGCCGCGGGACAGAAATCCCGTGGTATTTATTTAATTTGGCAGCGAAATTATTAACAGGATCGTTTAAAACTTGAAAATGCCTGATTTATTTTTTTCACAAATAGGGGGCAAACCCCGTACTTTACAATAAGTGAATTTCACTGGGTAACCCCTATTTTACAAAAAACATGTTTCTTTATTAAATCGAGTCACTTCTTCAAGCGTGTAATGCTACACGGCACTTTTTCCTGGATCACAGCAGATCACCTGAAACATGTTTTAAAAAAAATTTATCAGCAGGGAAATACTGGCGAGTCACTCATTTTGCACAAAATGACACATTGTTACAATATACAGTATTAAGGGCGATTACATTGTTTATATATCAACCAATTACCCAACGGTATTTGCCACTCGACTCGTTTCTGTGACTATGGTCATATCACCCATTGGCTAACTCGTTGTCCAACGGTGACGGTTATCAAGTATTGTATACAAAACCCCACATACCGGCAGTAATTGAAGATTACAAAGACTTAATCCCTGTAATTATAACTTTGAAAACAAATATGATTTTTGAAAGCAATTTGGTAAAAAGAGAATGACTCACATTGCAGATTTAAACGGGCAGAGTTTAGCCTACTGATTAGCCTTGTAACCTAATTTAAATAACAATGCACACGGAAACTAGGTTAGTAACTTTAATCCAACTTTTTACGACAACTCACGAGATCAAAACCTTCACAACGAATGACAAAGTGTGATACTTAAACATCCATCGAATTCATGACGAATGACAAAGCATAACCCGAGTTTGGGCAGCACTTAAACATCCATCGGATTGGTTTTTATCGATCGGACATTAAATCGTAGCAGTGATCGAGTTATTACCCTGTTATCGCGGCAGAATTTCGTGATTGTGTGTGTTTTTAGAGTAATCAGACGATATCTCGGTGTACGAAATGAATTTTAACGTCGAACCAACGCCAAACTTCAAGTGCCAAACTCCAGAATTTATACTGAAAAAACGTCTCCCTCGCGTGGCGCGAGGGCCTGTCGCGTGGCGCGAGGGGACCACTTCTAGCATAGGGTAGCCACGTCTGTTACTAGCTTAGCCGAGTTGACGGTTCGAAGAAATTCAATTTAGACAACAAACTGTGATGATAATCGTCAATGGGGAATACCCCCCTGAGTTTTAGAGGCCCTGATCCTGATTCCGATTGTTCTGAAATTTTTAGGGGTCATGCAATATTTCTTGGGGGTCTCAATTAGGGTTTCCTATTAGACAAAATAGGATATGAAATAATAATTTTGGTGAGAGTTGTTACATCCTCCCCACCTTAATAAAATCTCGTCCTTGAGATTTACTGGAATAAGTGAGGATATTTTCGCTTCATCTCCGATTCCAGCTCCCAAGTGTATTCGGGTCCGCTCTTTGAATCCCACTTGACTTTAACTAGCACTAGTCGTTTGTGCTTGAGAAACTTGACCTTTCTGTCTTCTATTTGCAGTGGCTTCTCCACAAACTTTAACTTTTCATTTACCTCTACATCTTGAAGAGGTACTACCAGGGATTCGTCAGATAGACATTTCTTGAGGTTGGATACATGAAACACGTCATGTACTCCGGATAGCTCTTCTGGTAGTTGTAAGCGATAGGCGACTGGTCCTATTTGCTGGATTACTGGGAATGGTCCTACGTACCTTGGACTTAACTTTCCCTTTTTACCGAACCGAACTACTCCTTTCCAAGGAGAAACTTTCAAAAGTACCTTGTCTCCGACTTGAAATTCCAGTGGCTTGCGTCGATTGTCTGCATAACTGTTCTGGCGATCTCGAGCCGTTTTCAATCTTTCCTTGATTTGAGTGATTTTGTCGGTGGTTTCCTGTACAATCTCGGGACCTGATAATTGGCTTTCTCCTGTTTCTGCCCAACAAACTGGAGTTCTGCACTTTCGTCCATACAGTGCTTCAAATGGGGCAGCTTCGATACTTGCATGATAACTATTGTTATAGGAGAATTCAATTAAGGGTAGGTGGTCATCCCAGTTTCCACCAAAATCTATCACACATGCCCTGAGCATGTCTTCCAGGGTTTGAATCGTCCTTTCACTTTGTCCGTCCGTTTGAGGATGATAAGTTGTACTTAAATTTAATCGCGTCCCCATGGCTTCTTGGAAACTTGTCCAGAAATGCGAGGTGAAGCGACTGTCTCTATCCGACACAATGGAGAGTGGAACTCCATGTAGGAATACTATTCCGTCTACGTACAACTTTGCTAACCTTTCCATGCTAAAGGTTTCTTTCATAGGTAGAAAATGAGCTGATTTGGTTAATCGATCCACAATTACCCAAATCGCGTCATTACCTTTTCTGGTTTTGGGTAACTTAGTAACAAAGTCCATGGTTATAAGTTCCCATTTCCATACAGGCATTTCTAATTGTTGTAGTAGACCTGGGGGTTTCTGGTGTTCTGCCTTAACTTGTGAACAAGTAAGACACTTAGAAACATATCTAGCTATGTCCTTTTTCATTCCTATCCACCAGAAGTTATTTCTTAAATCTTGGTACATCTTATTGTTACCAGGGTGCATGGTATACCTAGATTTATGGGTTTCTTCTAAAATCTTATTTCTTAATTCTCCCTGCTTAGGTACCCAAATCCTTTTCTTATGAAATCTCCAAATTCCATCAACTCCTTGTTCTAATTCCTTTATTCTTCCTTTCATTCCTTCAGCATCATTCTTTATTGCTGTTTCTTGAACGTTCTTTAATTGTTCCATTAAGTCAAATTGTAAACTTAATCAAAGAGCACGAACTCGCTTTTGCTTTTCATGATACTTACGACTTAAGGCATCTGCGACTACATTTGTTTTTCCTTCGTGATATTGAATATCACAGTCGTAGTCACTTAGAATTTCCATCCATCTTCTTTGCCTCATGTTCAATTCTTTCTGTCCAAATATGTATCTTAACCTCTTATGATCTGTATAGACAGTAAACTTACTTCCATACAGATAGTGTCTCCAAATCTTAAGGGCAAAAATTATTGCTCCTAACTCTAAATCATGTGTCGTATAGTTTTCCTCGTGCTTCTTCAATTTCCTTGAGGCATACACAATTACCTTTTTGCGTTGCATCAATACACATCCTAATCCTAGCTTAGATGCATCACAGTAAACTTCAAAATCTTCTGTTCCTTCTGGTAAGGCAAGGATTGGAGTGTTTGTTAACCTTTGTTTTAAAATCCTAAAGGCCTCTTCTTGCTTAGGTCCCCATTCAAACTTAACTGATTTACAGGTTAGCTTAGTTAATGGTACAGCTATCTTAGAAAAATCCTTAATACAGCGCCTATAGTATCCAGCTAAGCCTAGAAAACTTCTAACTTCCGTAGCTGATTGTGGGACCTTCCATTTGGTGATCGCTTCTATCTTGGAGGGATCTATGTGAATACCTTCGTGATTCACCATGTGTCCTAAGAATTGCACCTCTTGCAGCCAAAATTCACACTTCGAGAATTTGGCGTAAAACTTTTCCTTTCTTAATAAAGTTAAGAGTGCATGCAGGTGCTCACAATGCTCTTCCTGGCTTTTGGAATAAATAAGTATATCGTCAATGAAGACAATTACAAATTTATCCAAGTATGGTTTACAGATTCTATTCATCATGTCCATAAATGCTGCTGGAGCATTTGTTAACCCAAAATGCATAACTGTAAACTCGTAGTGGCCATACCTAGTTCTGAAAGCAGTTTTAGGTATGTCTTCTTCTTGTACCTTCAACTGATGATATCCGGAGCGTAAATCTATCTTAGAAAAATATCTAGCTCCCTGAAGTTGATCGAAAAGATCATCAATCCTAGGCAATGGGTATCGATTCTTGATTGTAACCTTATTCAATTCCCTATAACCGATACACATTCGCATCGAACCATCCTTCTTCTTTACGAACAACACTGGTGCTCCCCAAGGGGATGAACTAGGTTGTATGAATCCTTTACTGAGCAATTCATCTAATTGCTTTTTCAATTCTAACATTTCAGTGGGTGCTAATCGGTAGGGTGCTTTAGCTACGGGTGTAGTTCCAGGAATCAAATGAATTCTAAACTCTACCTCCCTATCTGGTGGTAATCCTGGTAACTCTTCTGGGAATACATCCGAGTATTCTGATATTACAGGAATTTCCTTAAGTTCCTTACCCTTAGTGCTAATGATTACTGAAATCATATACACTATTCCTTGCTTTCGTTCATAACTAGCAACTTTCATTACTGAAATGAACTTCATGGGTTTACGCGGCTTATCCCCTGTAACTATGATTATTCTCCGGTGGGTGCACGAATTTCTATGGAGTTCTTATCACAAAGGATTCGAGCATGGTTGGCTACTAACCAATCCATTCCTAACACGACATCAAATCCAACTAAATTCATGGGTAATAGGTTTGCAGAAAATTTATTACCTGAAAGTTCTATAATTTTTTTTTTGCAAAACCGTTTCTATGTTAACCGAATTCCCGTCTGTCGTTTCTACTGTAAAAACTTGCCTAAGTTTCGTTAAAGGTAGCTTAAGAGCTTGGCAGAATGAAGTATTTATAAAACTTTGGTTTGCACCAGAGTCAAATAATACTTTCGCATAAACGTTGTGAACTAGGAACGTACCAGCTATCACATATGGGATTAGCTTTGCTTCCTGGGTGGTTAACTGGAAGGCTCTTACGTTTTTCTTCGTAGTTCCTTCTGCAGGTTTAGCTTTGTTATCTGCTGGTTTGACCAATTTAGGGCATTCTGGTTTAAAATGCCTAGCTTCGCCGCAGTTGTAGCAGACCCTTGTTTTCTTCCTGCATTCCTCCTCTCGGTGCCCTACAACTTTGCAGAAGTTGCAGGTTTCATTACATTTTCCAAAATGTTTCTTTCTGCAGTTCCTGCAGAACGGCGGAGTGGAAGATTGCCCAGTTCCTCTTTTCTTGAAATTGCTATTATTACCCACATGAAATCCTTGGGCAATTTTCTGAGCCAATTCCTTCTTCCTGTTTTCTTCTCGCGTACGCACCAGTTCGTCAGTCAAAGTGTTAGCTAATTCCACCGCATCATCGATTGTGTGGGGTCTCGCAGCTTTGACAATATCACGGATCTCGCTAATTAAACCCCAAATGTAGCGAGAGATAAGTACCGGTTCTGGCGAAGCCAGAGTAGGCACAATTCTGGCGTATTCGAAAAACTTCGAAGTATACCCTCGACAATCAACATCCACCATCCGGTGGCTCAGAAACTTATTCGCCATCTGCTCTTTTTCATACTCAGGGCAGAATTTTCTTTCCACCAGATGCTTAAACTCCTCCCAACTCATGGCATAGGCCATGTCGCTTCCTTTGGCTTGCAATACCGTATTCCACCATTCCAATGCTTCTTCCTTGAAAAGGTGAGAAGCATACATGACTTTATCTTCCTCAGCACATTTACTTATTTTGATTACTGCCTCGGTTTTCTCCAACCAACGCAGTGCTGCAGTTGCCCCTTCATTGCCTGCAAATTCAGCCGGTTTACGGGCAAGGAATTCCTTGTAAGTGCAACCAGGTGTTGCAGCTTTCATTCTTTTGAGAATTGGGGCTTGCAGTACATCATTATCATTATTATTAATGTTACCGCCTCCATTTACGCTATTACTGAAGTTGTCTTCATGAGTACGTTTGCTAGGAATAATTTGTTGAGGTTCAACTGGATTTTGGGCAGCAGCAAGGATTGCTGGAATAGCATTGGCTATTCCTTGAGCAACGATATTCTCGATATCTTGCCTATTGAGGAAATGATCCTCATTGTTTTGCTCAGATTGGTTAATCTCGTTAACTGATTCATTATCAGCGTGTTCCATCTGAATTTTTATCAATTATTAATTATCACAAGCTAATATTTAGTACAATCGTTCAAGTATCACTGTACAAACAGAAAAAGGGAAAACATTGCCACTTTTATATATATATACATGTATATTACAAATTACACTGAAATTCAAAATATACTAGGGGTTGTGCATTCATAATTTATTTTAGTCTATCTAGGAATATTATGTTTTAGCATGCTTTTATATAAGTTTTATTCTATCTTCTCTTACTAAGCGGTTTATCTAATAGGCAAAGTTCCTTTAAAGTTTTTGGCTTATAGATGATATGGGTGCTAGTACTGGGCCAGGGTGTTGAGATCTAATTTCATTGGTTGGTCCGGGTTTGGCAGTTTAACTTAATTAAAAGTTAACATTTACTGCTGTAGTGGCTAACATATAAAGATTTGCCCATTGTTTATCTAATTCATCTTCCCATGGTGGGTTATTGCCTATTTCCTGGATTTCCTTAATCAACACTCCTTTTGGTTGTGACTTCTTTATTTTCTCTTGACTTTTTCTAATAATCCAACTTTTTTTCTTAGTGGTAAGTGGTTTCTCAAACTGTGCCTTACGAACAAATATTCCCTCCTCCGTATCTGCTGAGTATCTTGAGGAATTTGATTGAAATGAGGTTCCCTTATCTTTTGGTGAACTATCTAATTGACGATAGATGTCCGGATTTCTTTGCTTACCCATACTATAAACTAACAAATAGTCAAATAACACAAAAACACATAATCACATAATGGCAATCAGAAAAATTTATGTATTTCTAAATACTTAATTGGCTTAAATCAGTGGCTCTGATACCACTTTTTTCTGTCACGGCCCCCGGCCCGGTTTGGCCCGGTCCAGGAGCCGCGTGACAGAAATCCCGTGGTATTTATTTAATTTGGCAGCGGAATTATTAACAAGATCGTTTAAAACTTGAAAATGCCCGATTTATTTTTTTCACAAATTGGGGGCAAACCCCGTACTTTACAATAAGGGAATTTCACTGGGAAACCCCTATTTTACAAAAACATGTTTCTTTATTTAATCGAGCCACTTCTTCAAGCGTGTAATGCTACACGGCACTTTTTCCTGGATCACAGCAGATCACCCGAAACATGTTTTAAAAAGATTTTATCAGCAGGGAAATACTGGCGAGTCACTCATTTTGCACAAAACGACACATTGTTATAATATACAGTATTAAGGGCGATTACATTGTTTATATATCAACCAATTACCCAACGGTATTTGTCACTCGACTCATTTCTGTGACTATGGTCATATCACCCATTGGCTAACTCGTTGTCCAACGGTGACGGTTATCAAGTATTGTATACAAAACCCCACATACCGGCAGTAATTGAAGATTACAAAGACTTAATCCCTGTAATTATAACTTTGAAAACAAATATGATTTTTGAAAGCAATTTGGTAAAAAGAGAATGACCCACATTGCAGATTTAAACGGGCAGAGTTTAGCCTACTGATTAGCCTTGTAACCTAATTTAAATAACAATGCACACGAAAACTACGTTAGTAACTTTATTCCAACTTTTTACGACAACTCACAAGATCAAAACCTTCACAACGAATGACAAAGTGCGATACTTAAACATCCATCGAATTCACGACGAATGACAAAGCATAACCCGAGTTTGGGTAGCACTTGGATTGGTTTTTATCGATCGGACATTAAATCGTAGCAGTGATCGAGTTATTACCCTGTTATCGCGGCAGAATTTCGTGATTGTGTGTGTTTTTAGAGTAATCAGACGATATCTCGGTGTACGAAATGAATTTTAACGTTGAACCAACGCCAAACTTCAAGTGCCAAACTCCAGAATTTATACTGAAAAAACGTCTACCTCGCGTGGCGCGAGGGCCTGTCGCGTGGCGCGAGGGGACCACTTCTAGCATAGGGTAGCCACGTCTGTTACTAGCTTAGCTGAGTTGACGGTTCGAAGAAATTCAATTTAGACAAGAAACTGTGATGATAATCGTTAATGGGGAATACCCCCCTGAGTTTTAGGGGCCCTGATCCTGATTCTGATTGTTCTGAAATTTTTAGGGGTCATGCAATATTTCTTGGGGGTCTCAATTAGGGTTTCCTATTAGACAAAATAGGATATGAAATAATAATTTTGGTGAGAGTTGTTACAATTGTAGATGAAGAAGCTCTTGGTGTTGGACATTAACGGTAGGTAGGTTGAGACAGTTAGTTGTGTGATAATGGTAATTAGAGATTTGAGAGGATGAATCTCACACTTAGTTATGTGATAGTTGTTGAGTACTAAGATTTGATATAATACAAACACATTTTAACCACAATCTCAAGCTCTTTGTTTAATGTGATTCAGACTGGGCAGCTTGCCCCATTACTCGTAGATCAGTTAGTGGTTATTTTGTTACTCGTGGTGGAACCAACTGTCTCTCTTAGAAATCCAAGAAACAACCAACGGTCTCTCATAGTTCGGCTGAAGCTTAATACAAATCTTTAAGACGTGTCACTGCTGAACTCTCTTGGTTGACCCGGTTGCTTGCTGAACTGCATGTTCCTGGTATCACTCTGATTCTTATCAAATGGGATAGCCAAGTTGCCATTCATATAGCCAAGAATCCTGTGTTCTATTAGCGAACCAAACACATTGAACTCGATTGTCAGTTTGTTCATGAAAAGTTGCAAGAGGCCTTTATTAGTTTATCTCATACTCGGACCAAACACTCAGGTTGTTTATCCCTTTATAAAAAGGCTTCTTAGTGCTCAACATTCTGATTTACTTGGCAAGTTGGGGTTAGTCACATCTCCAACTTGGGGGGGGGGGGGGATGTTGACTTTATACCTTTGACCTGATGATGTGGTTGTCCAGCTCAGCATCTTGTTAGAAGTTAGCTTAGTGGTTGTTATTAAACGAGCTTGTTTTTAGGCTCGGGCTCGAGCTCATTTAAGCTCGTCTCGTTTCGAGTTTTTTTCAAGCTGAAGCTCGGCTCATTTGCACCCTAATAAGTATTACTTGTTGAAAACGAGTTGTATTCACAATATAGTATTTTTTTTTTGTATCGTAAGCTATAGTGATTGTTAGTACAATGATAAAGCAGCCGATACTATCCGTACAAAACACGTGCCGATATCCTTTCAGGGATAACACGACTTTATTTTTGGGGTTTTTATAACATTCCCAAAATTCTTTTATTTATAAAAATTTAAAATAAAGTATATAAAAACTTATATTATTAAGCGGGTAGATTATGGGTAAGTTGACTGTTTGAATTAAGAGATATTTAGACAAACTTATGAACCGTTTAATAACTATAATAATAAAAACTACGTTATAATTAAACCTACTCCGTTTTTATGAAACTTGGTTCAAAATGTAGATAAGATTATTCTCGTTTTAATGACATATTTATTATTTTATAAAAAAATATTTTTTAAAAGTTATAAGCACTAAATAAGGGAAGCCGTTAAAATTAATTATAATATATAATAATACTAATAATAATTAACTAAACATTTGAAATATGAAAATAGTATGCATGATACAACAAATTAATTCATTACATGTGCATTCCTAAGAATTTAAAGTTTAATAGGCTTATTCGAATTGCATGGATAAGAAGGAATTCAATGATTGAGGTGTACGTGTCTTGACAAAAACGTAACCTCTAAGTTTAATGTGAAGTATAAATAGAAGCACAACTATTCATCTTTTGTCTGTCCATTTTCTTTCTCACGCCAAATATACATACCCCATTTTCTTTAATTATTCACCTCTAAATCCTACAAAGCCCTGCCCCGTTTTAAGTGTTTTAAACCCTGATCACTGATACCATGTCCGATTGACGTAGGGCCCCGTAACGCATGTCAAGGCTCTGCCTGACTATGTTCGTTGGGGTTCTGTCTCGTGACGTAGGGATCAAGTTGAATTGGGTTACTATACTTAATGTGAGTGCATTATATATTTTATTAAATAGTTCAGGAGTTATACCCAAAATATAACAAACCTCGAAAACAACCTTAAACGCTCCCAAATACATCCCGTATATAAGAAACGCACCCGAAATACCTTCATGCTAGTAGAAATCAAAGAAAACAAGATTTGCCAGTCGCTCGCGGGCCGCGTAGAAGTAAGCTTAAGCTTACGCGGGCCGCGACAACTCCAATCTCAGGCGAGCCCCCAGGCCGCCACGTGTCGGACTTGTGTTGAGGCTACGTGTCGACGCAGCAAGGCTACGGCCTAGTCTACAAGCCCTCGCGGGCCGCGTAGACCTTGGCCTCATCTTACGCGGGCCGCGTAAAACTCGAAATGAAGCCCTATAAATAGCAGGCATCGACAGTTCAGTCGAATCGTTCAAAATCTCTTTCTCTCTCGAAATTACTATATAGTAGGCACTATACTCGGGTATAATATCCCCCTAAATAACGAAGTTCTGCTCCGTTGTAAGTATCATAACCCCTGGATACGTATTAGATACTCTGCCCGATTGATCTAGGGTTCCGTAACGGCTGTCGTGGTTCTGCCCGAGGTAGTCGTTGGAATGCCGTCTCGGGGAGGGTATTACTAATGTTAAAATGGGTTATTATACTAACGCGTGTGCATTTGTGTAATTTATAGATTGTCACCAGGAAACCCTTACAGAAAACCTAAGACAACAATGTGAGTAATCTCCTTTTTGCAAACTGTTTTTATAAAACCTCACTTAATTAATTATATATTAAACAGTTATTGAGTATTTGTAAGGATACAATTATCGTCGGTATGTTGGGGTTTTGTATACAAAATTTGTTACTGCCTTGCGAGGAGTAACATTTCCACAAGTCGGGTCTGACACTACCGTGGGTGGTAATTGATATGACTTGGAAACAAATATAATTGCGAGACCGCCCTCAATACTGTACAATGGTTTTTATTAAACTTGATTAAACTGAGATTCACTCACCAGTATTTCCCACTGACAAAAAAAAATGTTTTAAACGCGTTTCAGGTAACAAAATGTGAAAGCCAAATAGAAGCCAGCTGGAGAGCACTAAAGGCTTAGAAAAGTGGCTATAAAAGTTACCCAATTAAAAAGGAGAATTGTTTTCAATAATTAGGGTTATCCCTAAAAACTTGTTTATAATAGAAACTTGGGTTTTTCCCATGTAATTATTATTATTGAAAATGTGGTGTTTTACTCTGATAAAATATTTCCTAACTACGGTCCTGATGAAAATTTCCGCTGCCAAATTAATAAACACCGATACCATCTGACTGGCTCACGGCTCCCGTTCCCAGGGTGGGGTCGGGGGTTGTGACAGTTTTCTCTTTTGATTGTTTTACCGAATGACTATGTCATACCGCTACCACTACAAACTAAATCGATACTGGCCAAATTCCCGACGTGTAGCGCCCGGTGTGCATCACGACTTTGTTTTTAGGTTTTTGTTGTACGAGTACCATGACAAACCAAACCGATAACACCTCATTCTTCCCCAAACTTCATTTATATGATACAAAATATAAAAATCCACACCAACATTCGTTTAACCAAAATTCATTTCATGTTATTTAACTCTTTTTAATACCCAACCAGGTATACATATTGTTGAAAACGGAATTGTACTCACAATATGCTATTTTTTTTAAATCGCAAGCTAAAGTGAGTGTCGGTACAATAACACACCGAACTAATACTGTCTAAATAACATCAGTACAAGTATTTGTTTTTTTATATAGTTTTAGATCAATGTAAAACACGTGTCAATATCATTTCCAACATTTTTTGATTTTCTCTTTTGATTTTTATATCACGACTTTATTTTTAAGTTTTTGTTGTACGAGTATCATACCAAACTGATACAGAATGGGGATGAGAAGTTTCAAAATATATTAATTAATACCTACTAGTGGGAAACCCGCGCGTTGCGGCGGTGTCAACTATACGTGGCGGGAAAAAAGACAAGAATCAAGATTACCCATTTAGTCTCACTATGGGATTTCAAGCCATCAAACAAAGTCCTTATCACCAAACATGAGCCTAGTTGTAATAGATGACCATAACATGTTTGACATTTAAAGAAAATACATGAACGATTGGAACAATAAGCTAAGAGATAGTCTAAAATTTGAAATCAATTCTGCCATGATAAGGGCCTGAACAGTTGTATCATGAATCATCTAGAATATATACAAGCATTTCTCGAGGCTGAAATAGATTGTTGGTATACCTGGATGCAACCAAAATTTATAAAATATAAATCATTTCTTAATCTAGTACATAATACACTACAATACTCACTTAAGTATACCTAGCAAACGGGTCGGGTCGGGTCATGGGTCAAAACAGGGTCGGGTCAAAACGGGTCAATTATAAAAAGGGTTGTTTTGGTTCGGGTCGGAACGGGTTTCGGGTCGGTTCAGTTTTTTTTACGGGTTGATTTTGGGTTGACATTTATAAAAAACAGGTCTTGTTTGTTTGTTGAATTAAAAACAGCTGTGAATGTTTTGATTAAAAACAGGTCTAGTTGATGTATTTAACTGCAGAAACTGTTAGATTACTTTTCTAAGAAGATAGTTTTTGTTTTCACATATAAGTCTTTTGTTTATAATATTTTTTTTTTAAGAAAACGGATGAGTAATATGTTTGGTAGTCATCACAACCTGTTTGGACCTTAAGGTTGTTTTAAATGTTTAAAACTCTTTGGTTGTGATAAAGTTGAGAAATTGCCAGAGGAACTTGGGTGTTTAGAATCTTTGAAAGAGTTATATATAGTCGATGCGGGCATAAGTGGTCTTCCAGAGAGCATAGTTCAACTGAAAGGCCTGCGTATTATTGGGTCTAGAGATCAGCTTGAGTCGTGTGGTTTTACATCCTTCACAGAATTACACCCAGGAACAAAATTTGACCTGTACGCAGTAGAGCTGTGAAAAACAAGGGACTCAGAACATGAACATGAGTCACCATAGGAATGGTTTGGATTAAAAAAAACAAGTATACAAAGTCCAGTCTTTGTATATTTTGGTTTTTATTATGAATGTAACAGGGACCTTCTTTCTGTTAGTAATTTTACATCCATTTTAATTTTTTTCAATTGTTTTTTCCGCCAAAATTTTGGAGCCTTATTTGAGTTATAGCCAGCTATGACTTAGAAGTTGTGTTCTGTTAGTCATCACAACCTGTTTGTACAATTTCTACTAAGGGTAGACCTGGCAAACGGGGTTGGGGTCGGGTCGTCACAATAAAAAACTGCAACCCGGTTAACGACAGCCCGTAAATATGATTATAAGTATACGCGATTTCCTCGCCCACCTTTTTCGTCGCCGCATAGAGGCTCGCGGGCTGGTTGGTTCGGTATTTCTCTGAAAACGAGATTTTCGTGTTTAACCCGTAGACCGAACTCGACCACGTGCACACAATCGTGGGCTGCGGGTTCCCGGTTTTACAGATTTCTAACAGATTAACGAACCCGGCTATGTTGCTATGACGCGCTCTTTAGCAAATATAATATTTTTATATAACTAATAGTTGAATACATCTTCAACCTAAACGACCAGTTCCAACCCGTTCTTTTTATATTTCAACCCAACTTGACCCGTAATTATATCCCTCTATTTATAAAGGGTCAAAAATGACGTAATTATATCCCTCTATTTATATGTCCAACCCAGTCTGACCCTTGGACTTGTATCACTTAACCCAAAACCACCCATAAAGGTTTATAAAGGGTCAAAAAATGACACATTCCAAAGCTCTTGGGTCAGGATTGCCTCCCTAGTATGCATACATTGTAAAAAAATGCAACTCCAAAAGCTACCCCTTATTTTTTCACCAACAAACTATTATCAAAATTTGTCAGTCAAACAATTTTGTGAAACCAAAAGACCAAAACATTAATCAAGAATATGCCTAGTGGTGCCAAACCCATTGTAGCTCAGATGCAGTTTTTTGAAGATTAGTTCACACATTTAGTGCCAAACATTATTATGTTTTAAGTCAAAATGTCTCACTTATTATGCTTAAGTCAAACTATCTCACTCCTTATGTTTGGACGCGGTAACAGGTCAGGGCGGGTTCGGGACAGCTGAGTTCAGAAAAGAATAGCCGATTTAAAAATTATTAGTTTGATTTGGGTCGGGTCAGGACGGGTTTGAGTCAGAATGGGGACTTTAAAAGAATATTATTATGGTTCGGGTAAGGACGGGCCGGCTTAAATAAAGATTATTTTGGTTCGGGTAAGGATGACAACCACGCAGTGAACACAAAATAGATGAAGCCTAAACTAAATTAGCCGCAACAGAAACGTAAACTTTAGCCATTAATTTTATGAATTCAGGACAGACGTTTGTGTGTGTGTGTGTGGGGGGGGGGGGGGTTGTTTCTATGTTGCATACCTTTAGTTCATTGCCATTTTGACTGAAATCAACCCCATCCAAGAGCAATGGAGAGGCGGCACCTGTGAAGACGACAAACAAATGAAATAATCAGTTGTTTTGAGTTTTTGACAAATAATAATTAATAAAAAAAACTAATACATAAATCACCAGAAGTGTAAATCATATCATGAAACCATTGGATGAAAGTCGCAAAACTGACGGACGAAAATGACATTTTAGTCTTTTTTATTTTATGTTTGGAACGTACCTCAAATGCCGTCTTAAATTCATCAATATTCTTAGTCTGCATCTCATCAACTTGATTAGCATGATTTCCTATCTCTTTGGTTCTTCCATCAGTTTATCAAATACACCGTTAATGAAGTTAGATATAATTGTTGTATAATGGATGCTCTAGCTGAAAGTAAAGAACTTCAACTGACATAGCATTTGCTATAATTCTCTAAAACCACTTAAAGAGCTAAACATACACTATTGCATAATACTCAAACCTACTGCAGCTGAACAGCTAAAAAATCACAATAAATTACAGTACAAGATAATAAACAAAAAACTATCAAAACTCTTATGTATATGTTCTTC
Organism: Helianthus tuberosus; assembly: GCA_030545235.1. NCBI lineage: Eukaryota > Viridiplantae > Streptophyta > Magnoliopsida > Asterales > Asteraceae > Helianthus > Helianthus tuberosus. The sequence goes on along the minus strand of CM060447.1, from coordinate 34,000,530 downwards.
TTTAGACACTTTTATAAAATTGTAACATAAAAAACAAACTACAAGTTGGTTAAGAACTAATTTGTGAGTAACCATACATTTTTATACAGTTTGGGTGGCAAACATGCCCTTTATAAGTAAATAGGTTGGAATCATCACTAAAAAGACCATACCTGCTGATATAATTACAAATCTGCACATACAAATTGCAGCCAACTTGGATGACACATTTCATCGAGCAGCTGGTGGGCATAAGCAAGCCATTCAGTTGCAGCAAACGTGGATGACACATTTCATCAAGCACTTGGTGGCACAAGTAAACCTTTATGTTTTAAAAATTAATGAAACAATAACCAAAAACAAATTAGATGCAAGTGAAAGTGAACAATTGTAACAATTTACCTCATCATTCTACACCCGTAGCCATCGTCGTGTCAAGTTTGACTCGCCGGAACCCTACCCCCCTTGCTGTTCGTAGAAGACTGTCAACCACCGCTGAACCCTAACCATACATGTGTGCTGACCTTCTGGTGCCGAATCGAACAACCATCGTCAAAGTAGAATGACCCTGTAGCGTCTTCAAATGACTCTTCAATTCCAATTAAAGGGCTGATGATGGGAATTTGAAAGGATGAAGACAGTTTCTCTTCATAATTTTAATGCGAAATTCATTGTGGTAACGTATTCAGTTGAGATAAACGAAAATTGAATCGATTACACAACTGCATGATGGAAGAAACAGACGGAATCATTGAAATCTCATTGAATTAGGGGCACATTTAGGAGCGCGGATGAAAAATTAGGGAAACAAGAACATGATCTGAATGAGCGTCTTAAAAATTTACATGGAAATTACATTATCGACCTCCCATGAACGCAAGATACAAAGAACAACAAATAAAATTCCAACTTAAGCACACAGTTATCACTATCTTTAATACCCACAAAACAAAAACACAATAAAAACCAATAATCACTACCAGATTGGCACTCCCCCTTTTCAAGATTTGCAAACCAAACACCCCAATATTCCGATCAAAACAATAACTTTCATCCAACCCAACTAAAGATATGAATCAACAACTAAAACCCATATGATAACACAACAAGAACAACACATCATGATTAGTAAAGATATGTGAAAAAAACTCATAAAGAATCAAACTCAAATTCCAATTCAAGATTCAAGATAAGATAATTGTAGAAAGAAAATTATAACATACAATTGTTGAAATTGTAGTCATGTTGAAGTGTTTCTTACCCTAGGGTTGCTGCTTGGATGACTATTGCAGTGATTATCGATACCATTGTGGTATTAAAGACATCGGAGTGATAGTCTGAAACTGCATCGCACCTCCGCCGATTTCCAATGAAATAGCGACTCCAACCGCCATCGGTGACAGTATATCAACGAATCTGGATATAAACCCTGCAAACTTTTTCTCTAAATCAGTGTTGTTGTTGTCGCTCCGGCATTCAAAATTAGTGAGATGCGTCTTGTGTGTTTCAACCATGATGAACTTTAGATGAAATTGAAACACACGATGCTTCATCTTGCAACCTGGAGAATCCCATCATTATTTGCATTCAATCTGCCTTTCTATCTTCACGTCTCAATTGCAAGACGATTCATTTATAATTGGATATTAGGGTTCATGGGTGAAATCCCTAGCCTGTCCCTGAAGCGTCTTAAAAGGCTGATGAACTTCCACTTCTACCAGCTTGCAGTGGCTTGTATATACTTCTTAAAAATGGGTACCCCTGGTCAAATTACAATATTGTACATCACTTCTCCTTTTTATAATAGTATAGATAAGTTTCAAAATATATTAATTATTGTTACATATAAACAACGTTCGAAAACTCGGATAATGACACGAAAATTCCATAAAATCCCCTATATTTCTGGAATGCATACAGCTAGCTACTTGTGTAATTTCCCAGTTGTTCAAACCCTAATTAAACGCAGCTGGTTTGGAGCAATGGAGGAAACTTCAACAACAAGCAACAGGGGGCAAAGATTGAAATCAGGCGAAACAAAGAAGAAGCCAGCAGGCAGAGGACGTTACAATCAGTAAGAAGAAGTAATTTGGTGTTTTAAGAGATAGGGTTTGATTGATAGTTGATACAATGATTTTTTTTTATGCACAAAGTTGTTGTTTAGTGTTATGTTTACCACTAATAAGATGAATATTGTACATCTTGTGATTATGAAATTGCAGGAATTTTAGGGTTGAGATTGCAAATACGTATAAAAATGATGGATATGTGTGGAAGAAATACGCGCAGACGAAGATTCTCCATGCTAAATTTCTAAGGTATTAATAATCATAATCATAATATAATATTTACTTTTCTTAATCATAGTTGTAACATTCTATTTGTTCCACATTTAAACATTACATCCAAGTTTAGCGTGTTCATATTCAGTGGGAGACCCAAGAAATTTCTTTCATGGGGGTGAATCGGGTGGCTTAACCACAATTTTATGGTTGTGTGTGTGTGGGGGGGGGGGGGGGTTGTAGGTGGGGTTAGGGCTGTAAATGAACCGAACGATCGTTCATTAAGGATATAATGTGTTCACGAACGGTTCATGAACACTTACCGAACGAGATTTTATGTTCGTGTTTGTTCATTAAGGAAATGAATGTGTTCATGAACACAAACGGACACAAATAAATTCGGCAAAGACAACGGTGACTAGAGGTGGATGGTGCTAGACCTTGAAGCCCTAACCGTTGAACGAATGTCGATAGTATTTTTCGATGTGAATAATGAGAATGAAAGTGGAACGGTGCATAAATAAGGTGGAGATAGGGTTTCCTATTTTATTTGTGTAAGTAATGAGATAAATAAGAATTAAAGAATATAAAAAGTTTAGATAATTCTGTAATGAACAACACAAAACAAACGAACATATGTTCACGAACACATTACCGATCGTTCACGAACGGGACATCTGGTCGTGTTCGTTCATTTAACTAACCGAATGGAATATCTTGTTCATGTTCGTTCATTAATTAAACGAATGAACGTAAACGAACTTCCCGCCAAACTGTTCGCTGAACATATCACTTGTCTAACAAGAAAATATCTAAAAATAAAAGGATTATTTTTCTCATAAAAATATATAACTAACTAATAATCTTTTAATTTATTTAAAAAATTCTGTTATATGCAGGTACTATTATAGATGTGCACATGAAGGATGTGGAGCATTGAGACATGTTCAAAAACTGGAAGATGGATCGGAAAGGTTTCATATCACATATGCCGGGTCTCACACGTGCCAAAATAGAAGATGGCTTTTTGGTTCAGACATGGAGAAAGAGGGCCTTACTGAAGGTAGGAAGAGTCAGCAGCCGGACTGGTCTTCAAAGAGAAGGAAGCTTGTTAAGGCGGCGTCGAATGTAGTGGTGAATATTTCTAGTGAAAATAGTCACGAGTCACCTGTTGAAAAAGACGATGCTACTGTGCAGTCTAGTCATGACACCTGCCCTTGCACAGGCAATGTTGTGCTACAGAAGAGATCTGCTAGAAGACGCGGAAAAAAGATTGTTTATTCAGAATCGGGCGAGTCATCCGGCCCTCACTCAGGCAATATAGTGCCAAAGGCATCTGTGCCAGCTGGCAAGAGAAGATGCGCAAAAGAGATTTCTTTTTTAGAATCGGATGAGTCTGATCTCCAAGTCTTAGACCGGGTCAAGTGTCTTCCCAAGCTTGTCACTAGCTGGTATGAGAGAAAAGCGAATAGGGAGGCCCGTTTGCGTGATATGATTGCTCGGTATCGCTTGAAAATGACTCATCAGGCTGCAAAGAATGCGAAGCTCGTAAAGATTGTGAGAAAACTGAAGAAGACGGGGACTCTTGAGAAGGGACAAGAGGCGATACAGATGCTTGACAAGAACGCTAAGGTGGTTGAGGCATTACAAAAGGAACTGGAGAATGCCCGAGTTCAGATTCAGAGTGTTGAGCATGCATATGTGATTACAAACTATTTTAACTTGTATATAGAAATTAACAAATATAATTATCTTTTCCAAATTAAGAGGGGATGGTGGTTTGCAGGAAAAGCTGAAGCAGGAGCACGAGCGAGTTTCGTCTGAACGACAATGGTTGATCCAAGAAGGCTTCGAGTATGTGATAAACAGACTACACAGAAGTCAGGAATACCTTGAACCGTTGGGGGCTGTGCAAACAAACTTATGGGAGTCCGGGGCTCACTACGGACTTGTTCAAAGTTATGAAAGTTGCAAAGACGGTGTGGCTTTGGAGGATGCCTCCCTATATAATCTGGGGGCCCATGAGAAGTTTCTTAAGGCGGTGCATGAGCTGGAACACACGCGTTTCCCATACATTGTAGAGCTGTCACAATGTGCAGAGCGTTCGCTCGATGACTTAAGAGCATTGGAGCCCATAGGGTTGGAAAAGGATAGAGATGAAGATGCAGTTACTGCTGGTGGTAGTGGTGATTAGTAGTTTGCATACGGTTTTGTTTTAGGTCCAAGTGAGATAGTATATCATCATAGATCTGCTTTTGTTATGCTACTTTTGACTTTTTAGGTCAAACATTAATTGCCAATCTGCTATGCTATGCACAAGAGAATTTGATGAATTGTTATTTATAAACTCTCATGGCTTTTTGTTCAAAAGATTTAAGTAAGATTTGCACACTCACATACTAAGATCTAATCTAATACAAACACATTGTTAAAATCTCAAGTAGAGAGAGCTCGAGAAAAATGAACTCGCCTGCTAAGCTCCATTCACTACAACCCTCCATGTTCCTCACTCATGTAGACTTTATAAAATAGTTATATCACTTGTATATCAAATAAAGGTGGCAAAATGGGCAGGTAAGATAATCTCCATACATGATTAACCGAGTCGGTGGGTTGAGTTGACCCAAAACACTGTTTGTCAAAAAACGTTAACCTTCTATTAAACAATAAACAAGTAGAATATGGTTATAAGCCTTATATGATCTCCATACATTACTTATATTAGTAGAAAGAATACCTTACATAAAGTAATATGATATATCAATTTTTAAATTGTTGGTTGATACAATAATATCACATTGTAAATATCGTATGATCAAAACATATGAAAGGTTATTAGTTGTAAGTTTTTTTTTTAATTTTTTTATGGTTTGTAATTAAGCTAATTTCTATATATACATTATTACTATTTCTTTTAATTTGAATTTTGATGATTTTAAGGTAACTTAAGGGTAAATCATGGCATATAAGCATATTATAAAGGTCTATCTTAGTATAATTAACATAGGACGAGTATAATGAAGTATGATTAAGCGTATGAATGTCGTAATTAGGTATCATATGCAACCAAAAGACGTATGATTCATGTATTTCACGAATTTGCAAGTTTAACACATAGTTTCCAAGAATTACGAATAATGTATCAATTGTTTCACGAATTTAAACGTATGAACATGTATGAAACGTGTATATCATGAATTTAAAGAAATACGGAGTTTATTTACGATCCAAGTCTCGGGTTTTACAATGATTACAACGAAAGGACGATTACGAAAAAAATCAAGTTTCCAAAAATAGATTTGCAAGACGAACTTTCTAATTTAGGAAGTTTTCGAAAAAGTGGAGCGTTACACGGCACACCACCATCAAGGAACCCAACGGCTCTGCATCGGTAGTATAAGAGACAAATAGAGGGGGGGTAGGTGGTGGGCCCCACTATTTGTTACATCGGTAGTATACCAACGTCTGCCGGAACTCCTCTTCCGCTGCCGTTCAGCCGCGTTAACCTTCTTCTCCGCCAATTTCGCAGCCCTACGCTCTTCACTCTCAATCCTCAACGCTTCCTTTTTAGCTTCATCTTTCCTCTGCTTCTCAATCCTCTACACCTAAACCCCTTTGTCTCTTCTCACATTTCTCTCCAACCGGTGAAATCAACACAAAACCATATCCGTTCAGTTGCTCTGACAGGTGCTAATAGGGTGAGTGGTGGCGTACGGTGGGTGTGGGTGAAGACAGTGGTTAGATCAGTTGACAGAGAGGGTGGGGGACAATGGCAGATGGTGTGGGTGGGGGATAGTGGGCGGCACTGTGTAGAGAGAAGGGTGGCGGTGGTGACAGTGATAGGGAAGGTGGGGTGGGTGACAAAGGTGAAGGCTAAGGTGGTGGCAGATGGTTGTGGTGGTGGAAGATGAAGGTTGAGAGAGAGAGTATTGTGTATGTGTTTATAGAGATATTTCTTAATTTAAAGAAAAATGTTATTAGTTTTTTTTAAATTGTTTTGTTTTATATATTAAAAAGATTTATAAAAAATAGGTACAAAGACCAAACTACCCATGTTTGACCAGATTTAACAAAAAACTCTAACTGAGTTATGCTTAAAGGACAAAATGTCACACCCCGACCACGTAAAACAACAAAACGTGGTGGAAACGTCGGGGAGTGTTGTAACAAAATCATTGTTTCACAACCATGGATTAAACAGTTTCGTTTTATTAAATTAAATGTATTACATTACATTGGAATTAGAAACAAAACAAGAACAAATAGACTTTCATTATTATCAAGTCACTAAGGCCTCGTCCATTCCTATGTGAGCGTACACAAAAATCATCATCAAACATCATCAACTATGGTACCTGAAACACACGTGAAAATACTTTTTATATGAGCGAGTACATAGGATTTATATGAGTGTCAGATTCATGGCTCGTTTTACATGTTGCAATACTTTTTAAAAACCTTGTTTTGAAAAGTATAATATTGCGACATAATTAACCAACTCAAATCAAGTTGGTTATAATTTGCAAAATCTCGTAGCCATGATTCTTAACTCCAAAACATTTGTTTTATTAAATCAAATTGTAAAATATCTCATAAAAACTCGTTAATAAAACTCGTATGGTTTATATTATTCAGAAGACATCCTTGTGTGACATTGTTTCGAAATCGTTTACCCAAGTGATCTAGATAACGCAACGATATATAATGTGTTAAAAGCACTTATATATAGGAAGTACCAGCGGCGTATCCACCATGCTTTTAACACATTACACCCGCCCCGTTACCTAATCACTTCCCTAACCCAATGGCTCAAACAGTTACAAATGGTTCACATAAATCAAATGGTTACAAACGGTTCACATAAATCCAACGATTACAAATGGTTCACATACATCAAATGGTTCACATACATCCAATGATTACAAATGGTTCACATACATCCAATGATTACAAATGGTTCTCATACATCCAACGATTTCAAATGGTTCAAAACGTAAAACAATTGTGCTAGCATGTTAAGTGAACATACATAGCAAAACATAATGAAATCATGTACTAATAGTGTACTAATGAACATAGCAAGTATATGATATGAAAACATGGAAAGCACGAAAATAACAAGTAGGCACATGTGTTTCACCCCAAAACGTTTGGAAAACAGTAAAAGAGGGGTCTATGTACTCACTTGAGGATGCTTAGAAGTCTTGAATAACAACCAAGCAAAGCTAGAGGGATCACGGAATCAAACGGCACCTAATATAGGTAATTATGTAAATAAACGGACCTAAATCGGAAGATCGGATAGAATGAGGTTTCGTAAACCAAATGAGTATAGGAACTCATGTAATATGGTTTAACAAAGCCTACATACTAAAATGAAACCTAACCTAAGTGCTTACGACCCATTATGACCCGTTTAGGTAGCTTACGCCACTTTAACGCGTCGTTCGCGTAAAACGCGTTCGAACCGCCTAACTAGTCCTATGACAAGTATTATATGCCTTAACATGTCTAATAATGTTGCCTAATCAGTTTAGATGTCAAAATTTAGGTTACATATGCTTAAGATGAATTTATGCATTAAAAGGGCATTTTGGTAATTTTCCTAAGGCATATAAACTACCTATCATACAACTAGCTAAACGTAGTGACCATAAGGTATAACCTCAGAAGGTTATTCCCAATATAACTATGGTCACCTAATGTGTTTGGTCGGATCCTAATGATCGACTAAACGGGTCGGGTTCGAAAGTCTAAGCGGTTGTTTAGACAGCTTACCTTACGACCCTATATAAGCACTAAACCTAAAGTGACGAGCTAAACATGTTATAACATGTTTAACGAAGTTTGAAAATAGGTTTGATATCAAAACAAACGGTTAGTAGTTTGGTTACAAAATACGCAAGAATACGCATTTTGGCCGAAACTACGACCCATCACAATGCCTAAATAACGTGGTAATCAGTAGGTATAGTCACAAGGGACTATAACCATCGTGATTACGCTCACGTTATGAAGTTCAACGAACTTCGTGTTGACCATAAACTGGTCAATGCAGAAAGTCAAACAAAGTTTGACTTTCACGATAAAAACGCGTAAAAGAACGAAAGAATACTTACAAAGGGTCCAAGAACGGAAGCTTGATTCCAAATATTCTCAGGTATGAAGTGATAAACACATCAACTTAGAGAAATTTCAAAATCAAGGTGTGAGTTTGAGAGTGAAGATGGTGGGGGTATTTATAGTTTTTGCACAACCGTTAAGATCGTTCCTCGATAAACGAGCATCAATCTGGACCATCCAAGTGGGCACAAGGTTTTGGAAAACTAGGGGTGCCCCAAAACCATCAAATGGTATTGCAAATGTTACAAAATAGCCCCTAAACTTCAAGATAAATGCTGAAAATGGACCTGCAATGGCTGAAATTGAGTTTCTGCCCAGATGAGGCCGTGGCGTCATGCCACAGAAGAGCCATGTGGTGGTGGCGCAGCGCCACCATGTGCCAGTTCCCAGAAAGTTTGCCAAAATGGCAGAAATGGTCCCTGCACATGTTTAAGGCCTGTTTTGATGCGTTTAAACCCCGTTAACCCATTTTCAAGGCTCAATAATGAAGTTTAAGTATAGGGAACATGAAACATGCTCAAAAATATCCCGGATGTCGGTTCGTTTGGCCATACGGTTGCGTTATTCGGTTAATTACGACGAAACACGAACGAACGCGAAAAACGGTCCCAAATTACGCGACGAATGGATTTTTATCAGGCCAATCACTAAAATAAAATATTTTAATGATTAAATAAATTTTTGGATGTCTGGATGTGTTCAGAACGTAAGATATGCGTGAAAATGCAAACTTATGCCCTTTTAGACGCTTTTAGTCCCTATTGATCAAGAAAGTTTATTTTTGCGCACCAAACACCTCAAAGCCTATTTCTAAGCTATGTAAAGGATATTTAGGGCATATTTAACTTATGATCAAGTTCCGGAATGTTTGTTACAGTACAAATTGGCATACTTTCACAGTTTGTCGAAATTAGTCCCTGTAAGCGAATAAACATGATTTCGCCACACCAAACCCTCCAAAACTTATTTCTAAGTTATGTAAAGGTTATTTAAGGTATGTTAAGCCTATTTCACTATTCCGGAGTGTTCGTTGCATTAAACCGGTTATATTTACGCATCAGTGCGCGTATAACCTTCCAGAAAGCGATTTAAAGCTTGAAATCGAACATGAATTGATATGTGCAAACAATACACGTATTTTTACAAATCCCAAGTATGAAACACAATATTTCATAAATTTGGTAGTTGTTTGATGGTCGCAGAGGCACAGGTGTCACACAAAACATGCAACAAAATTCTCTGTAAAGTGCAAAACCTATAAAAATTTATTAAAAATGACACCGTCTGAAAAATGGTGTTAAGATAAAAGAAAAAACGTTTAATTTATCCTACGGAATATTAATGTAACTAGTAAAAACACCCCGCGCTACGCGGCGGGGATTCGTTTGGTTAACCCACGTGTTGCGGGGGCATGGGTCGTTAAATTGCACCAAGTAGTAAACAAACATAAATACGAATTTACACTGCTGCGTGACGTAAAACGCAGTAAAATACAAACGTGAACTGATAAGGCAACCTGCCGGAAAACGTACAAACTCGAATTCATACCGACATAATTGATTATACCACCTATTTAATCCACCGATGATCATTTTATAAGATATAAAAATTACCTGATATATAATATTTAATTTCCTAAAAACACACAACACTATTGGCAACTGAATGTAAATAAATGACAATTTTTAAATTAAGCTTCAAAAAGAAAGGCAAACTTTATACTGTAGATAACAATCCACGACAATTGTTATATACAAGAATCGACGTCGGTGCCACCAGTCCCATCCCGAGTGGCAGAAACAGCAAGCATCGCGACTACCGAGCCAACATCCCAACTATACTGAGTAGTTAATTAATAATTTATTGAACCAACAATATGGTTGAATAAAGATACTGAAAAAAACGAATTATTATGTAAAGTAAACATTGAACCAACAATATGAACATTGAACCACCAATATAGTTGAATAAAGATACTGAAAAAAATGAATTATTATGTAAAGTAAACAGATGACATACGCGAGAGGCAAATGGCGGTTAATACTTTGGGTGGAAGTTGTTTGTCAATCGGTGCTTAAAAAAGGAAACGATGCAAGTTATGTTAACAAGTATAATGAATCTGAAAGGGTGTGTTGTATCATTTGAATGAGTGTGTTGCGTGATATCCATTTGGTTAGGAGACGTGATGCTTAAACGAAGGGTAAGTACCTCAAGTGGGTAACTGAATGTATAAAACAATATAATTTTTAACTAACGTGACATTTAAATGAAAAAGTATGACCCCTTCATTCAAAGGGTTGTGTCATTTCGATGTACCCCAAATTACTTTTTTTAAGGTTATATAATACTCCATTGGCTTTCCAAGTTGTAAAAAATATGTGTTAATATGATTATGTAGGAACTAGGTTCACTTTTTATTAAATATATTACAAAATAAATAATAACGAGACTCTCGTTATTTGTGGAAAATTCAACTAGTACAATACCGGTTACAAAAATAAATAAACCAATATAAAATACAAATTAATTGTACCAATCTTGATTCAAGCCAACATCTTTGGAAGAACTTCAACCGCACCTTCCAGATCGAAACTCCGCTGCAAGACAAGCAAAATATCGTTGACAGTTTTGGTTGAGGCACGTGTTCAACACGCTTCCCTTAAAACAGATTCCGCGCCTCCTCTCAGACGGTCTGTCTCTCAGGGTACAACTACCGGAACAGTATGTGTACTGCCGGAGATGGCACTCACGCCCGAGATTACACTGGGTATAATTTGGTGTACATATAATTAGGAAATATGAAGTCGAAGAAAAAGACAATTTAGAGAATACTTTCTCTAAATTTCTATGGAACAAAATTCTTTTATGTGTGTGTATTACTCATCTTTTCGAATCATGTCTAGAATGAAACATCATCCTCTTCTTATACTCACACACATAAAGAAGCCATTAAACCCCATTATTATTGTCATGAATTAGACAATTAATCAAGATCATTAATCTTGTAATAAATGGGTTTAAATCTCTACATAAATGGACTTTAGTGGTTTGGTCAAAAACTGTCATTTCTCTTAATGACTAGAATTAAACGAGTTGAAACAGCTAGTTTGACCAAGTCCAACCAGCTGTTTTGTTTCCGCTACAAACCTGCGAGCGCTTGAACTGGCCTGCCAGTCCGCGCGCCACGCCATATGGAGTCGCTCGCCACACAGATGCATCTGAGCATACCAGGACGCCACCTGGTCATGCGCCATCTATACTCGCGCGCCACATGGATGCCACTACACATACCAGGACGCCACCTGGTCATGCGCCATCCAAACTCGTGCGCCACTTGCAGTCTTCGCCATAGCCTATGACGTGCACCATGCGCCTAAGGTGCTTACGCCGCATCGACATGAGCCATGCCATGACATCCGCCTACGCCACCCAAGGATGCGCCATAAGCGGACCCGCCATGTATCTGACCACGCGCTCATGGGCAAAAATACAAAGGCGGTGTGCGAAGTTCAAAGCGCACCACATTGGGCTTATAGCCCACGTCACGCGCGCATGTGTGCAGGTGTGATGAACCCTTTGGGTCCCCACTAGTGTTTGCCTTTCAAGGAGTGCTCCTCCTTATATACCACTTTAAGTTTTGTCATCCCACCTATGTGGGATAAGTTGACATAACTAATCCATTTTATTCATCTTTGTTTGTTCCAAACATACAACTTCAAGCTTCGATATCTCATTCATCTTAGCTCTATTTGGACATAGTTTGAACACAAACCATAAATAATTATTTATACAACACATATATAAATATTATTGATGTCCAAAATATTTACTGAAAAACTAATTTTCACTAAAATTTCCAACAGATTATATATTTATAATCCATTGCCTTTCCAATAAAAATGATTATTCAACTTAAAATAGTGTAAAATGACCAATATCCCAGTTCGAAAATTCCAAACATTTCACCCAGGGAAACTTTTCAATTTTACAGTATGCAGACCACAGCTGCCCCCATAAAGTCACTGTCTCCGGCGAGGACCGGTCGTCTCCTTCGACAACAAACAACACCGTATCCTCCAGAGCCAACAATAATCGTCTGAACCAGATCCGACGGCCGGAACCAACTACCATCACTCCATGACTTGTCTTAGCATAACACCAACCGATGCCGTTGGTTCGTCTTTTCTCACCACCGCCACTATCACACCCTCTCTCTATTTCTTTGAAGACAGACCCGTCTCCTCTCCGTCGCTCGGCGGCTGATCCATAACCACCGGTTATGTTGCTCTCTTTCTCTCTCTGCTTCACTCCTCTCTCTCAACCAACTTTGGCGGTAGTTGTGTGGTTTTCCGACAGATGTAGGTAAGACCATGATGGTGGGGTTGTTGCAATTTTTGATTTGCTGAGTGTTTCAAAGATGAGAAAACCGGCAGATGTCAGTCATCTGTAACCTGGAAATGGGCACTGTTGATAAGGCCCTTCATCTTTTGTTATTATATATATAAACTAGTAGATGCCCCGCGTTGCGGGGCGATGGCCAAATAATTCTCAATCAATTACAAAAAGACTACTATAATTTTGCTATGAAAAAAAACGATGATATGACCGTAAATTTGGGCTTCTCTCTCATGACATGTATGTCTGTACAGAGGGCAAAATCGTAATTATATTTTGAACCAGAGGCGAAATCATAATTTTAAACTGAAAGCAAAATCATAATTTTTAGTTAGGGGGAAAAACATATTTTCATTTTGAACGGTGGGCAAAAACGTAATTTTGAGCTGAGGACAGAATCGTAATTTTGAGCTAGTGGAAAAAAAAACATTTTATTTTTAGCTGGGGCAAAAAAGTAATTTTAAACGGAGGGCGAAACCGTAATTTTAAACTGCGAACAAAATCAAAAGTGAGTTTTTGAACCGATGGCAAAAGCGTAATTTTAAGCTAGCGGCAAATTATAATTTTATTTTTAGGTGGGGGCAAAATCGTAATTTTAAACAAAGGACGAAAGCATAATTTTAAACTAGGAATAAAATTAAATTAAAACTGGGCTGGTCCGATAGAGAAGTGCCAGACAAATTTTGAACTGGAGGCAAAAACGTAATTTTAAACGGAGGGCGAAACCGTAATTTTAACTGGGAATAAAATAAAAATGGGTTTTTGATCTGAGGGCAAAATTGTAATTTTGAGCTAGGGGCAAAATTATATTTTTATTTTGAGCTGGGGGCAAAAATGTAATTTTAAACGAAGGACGAAACCGTAATTTTAAACTGGAAATAAAATTAAATTAAAATTGAGTTGGTCACTATTCCCTCAACTAGTAAATGTATATGTATTGCCTAACACTATTCCCTCAACTAGTAAAATTAAATTAAAAATGAGTTGGTTTAATAGAAAGGTGCCAGACAAGCTGTGTCTGGCACTATTCCCTCAACTAGTAAATGCTTGACCGACACTATTCCCTGCACTATTCCCTCAACTAGTATATGCTTGCCTAGCACTACTCCCTCAGCTAGTAAATGTATATGCCTAGTAAATAGTAAATGTATATGCAGTAAATTTCGGTAGCTTGGAACTAAACTTGAAATTTGGGCAAACCAAATTATTGGGGGGACATTTTTCTCTACACAATTGTTTACCAAAATATCCTTAAAATCTGTTCTTTACCTTCCTTCAAATCTGTAAAAACCCAAAACAAACCCAGAATTCAAAAATCAAAATCCATCGGAGATCAAACACCATGTTCTTGATCTTTCTGTAATTTCCACTATACCCACACACAACATGTCGTCCAAGGTAGACCACCGTTTCCTCAAAAAGTTCTGCTTAAAATACGGCATTCACCCTAAGTATAACCCCACCGCGCCTCAATCCCACCACCGTATCACCGACTGTCCTGACGGCTATATCGCGCTTTACACCAAACACTTGGAGTGCTCAAACATCCGCATTCCCTTCTCCAACTTCTTTCTGGATTTCTTAAAACATTACAAAGTTAACATATCCCAGTTGCCCCCTCTTGCTGTCATGAGAGTTTCTCATTTCGAAATCATGTGTCGGGCTCTTGGTGGTGAGCCATCACTTCCTTTGTTTCGCCGGTTTTTTATACTCATTCGGAATGGTGATTGTTACGCCGTGTCTCTACGGAGTAGTGGTTGCATATCGTCGGTGTCGACGTCTCTGAATCAGTGGAGGGATTCCTTCTTTTGGGTTTCTGCTGAAGCTGTACCTTTCAAAATGGGTTGGAGACGACCCAGTGAGCAGTTAAATGTTATTCCCCGTAATAGTGAGAAAAATTATGATGAGAAGCTTTATAAACTGTTGGTTAATCATCCCACGCCACTGCAACGGTTTCCGGAACATGTTTTGGTGATGTCCGGGATCAGTCGGAACTGGCCGCACTCGAAAGCTGAGCCTGTCATCAAGGATGGGGACCAGGGTATGCATTGTTGGGTGGTTGTCAACTTATTTATGTGTTTAGTATCATGTGTAACATTTTTTTGTTTTGTAATATGGTTTGTAGTAAAGTTTTGAAACACGTTTGTCTTCGGATTTTTTTAGAAATTGGTTGTTTCGAGATTTTTAAGAGCGTTTGTAGGCGAGTGAGTGGATGTTGAGCGAAACTAGGTAGTCTACTAATTGTGATAGCAAACTTCAGTGGCTTTTTGCGTGTGACATGTGACTTGACAAAGTCTATAATCTAGGTTAGTGGAATTCACCACCGGTGAAATCCACTAACCTCAATTAGCAGACTACCACTTTCACTCAACATCCATTCATCCAGCGGTGGAGCTAGCCCTAAACTCAGGGGCATCCCATTTTATTTCTTTGGGGATTAGGGATATTCTTTGTTTAAAGCCGTTTTTTTTTACACTACGAAAACGGTACGAAGACGGGGTTGAGGGGTAGCCCGTGCTTCCCCTCCTAATACACTAGCTCTGCCCCTGGCATTCATCCACCTACGAACACTCTTAGGGGGGTAGGGGTGGAATAACTCACTCTCAATTCCATCACTCACAACATCCAATCAGGTTCTGCCATATCATCAACCATTATTTTCATCACTCACACTCTTTTTTGCTGGAAATGGTCATCACTTGTACAAATTCCATCACTCACTAATTTTTTTATTTTTATTTTTTTAATTATAAATTAACAATAAAACACTAAAATTATAAATTATAAATTTCATTTAAATAAAACGTAAATTACAAACTAAAAATAAAAAATAAAGCGCACCGGCTGGCCAAGATTCGCTCGAACCTTTGGTCGTCCGGGATTTCTCTTCGAACCCGAACCCGAACCTCTTTTGCTAGAACCCGAACCCCTCTTGCTTGAGCCATCCATCTTTGTTGAGAAATTTTTTGGATTTGGTTGTAGAATTTTTTGTATTGAGTTGAAGATTTTTTTATTTTTTGAGTTGGAGAATTGTGAGTGGGAGAATTGAACGGCAACTTTTGTTTTTTTTTTATTTTTTGGATTTATATACACAGCCCCCCAAAAATCCAGTCCAATTGAACGGCAACTTCTGTTTTTTTCAACGCGTCATCCATTTAACGCGTTACAATATTAACGCGTGAAAAGTGAAGGCGGCGGCGGTGTGGGCATAAGTTCCACGCGTGATATTTGGGTATCACGTACCCACCCCGGGTGCTCTTAAAATCTCAAAATCAGCCATTTCCTTAAAAAAAACTCTTATGGGTTCTTCCAGTAGTTGAACTAGTATATGTGAATAGTGTTTCAGAACTTGACTACAAATCATGTTAAAAACTATAAACCACCTAAACAAAAAAAAAGGTTCTCATATATAATTTGTATGTCTGTCTGACCCTTTGGTCATTTGTCTTGCAGAAATAGACTTGCTCGAGTATATCGAGAAAGAGGGTGTTGGTGATGCCGGTGATATGAAGCTTACTTCACGTTCTCTTGGCGAACATGAAGTCCACATTTTAGAGCGGACTAAAGGTATTTGCTATGATGTTACCAGTAGTGAAGGTGTGGAGATTCCTGATGAGGTCCTGCAGTCAGAAGTTCAAGGTACCAGTGGTGGAGATTTGGAAATTCATCCTGAAAAGCCGAAACAAAAAACGATTATCGGTTCGGAGACGGTTTCTGAGCTGCCCTCATCCTCAAAGAAAATGAAGAATGCTGTGGTGATTGCTATTGATGACTCGCCTGCGCAGTCGAGTGACGAGACTGCCCCTAATACTCATGTGGAAGAGGCACCCGTGGCGTCAGCTGGTAATAAAAGAAGAAGGGGAAAACAGATTATGTTTACAGATGAGTCATCCAGTGACCACTATGAGGTGGGTCAGACAAGCATGGATCAAGAGTATGTCCCCGAGTCTGTTCCGGAGGCGTTAGAAAAGGAATTGGAGAATGCTCGGGCTGAGAGTGTTGAGCATGCATATGTGATTACAAACTATCTTAGACCTTTAGTTATTATATAAAAATTAACAATTTATTTATGTTTTTAAATCAAAAGTGGATGGTGGTTTGCAGGAGAAACTGAAGCAGGCTAATGAGGAGCTTGTGATACAAAGGGAAATGGTGAAGAAACTCAATGGCGAGCTTAAGCTGGAGAAAGACGGCAGGAGGCAAGAGTGTGAGTCGCTCGAGAAGTCACTCGAGCGGCTTTCATCTGAACGAAAGTGGTTGATCCAGGAAGGCTTCGAGTATGTGATAAATAGACTGCACAAAAGTCCGGAGTATCTTGGACTGTTGGGGGCTGTGCAATCAAACTTGTGGGACTGGGGGGCTCACTACGGGCTTGTTCAATGCTATGAAAGTTGCAAAGATGGTGTGGCTTTGAAGGATGCCTCCCTATACAACCCGGGGGCCCATGAGAGGTTTCTTAAGGCCGTGCATGAGCTGGAACACACGCGATTCCCATACGTTGTAGCCCTGTCACAGTGCGCAGAGCGTTCGCTCCATGAGTTAAGAGCATTGGAGCCCATAGGGTTGGAAAAAGATGTAGATGAAGCTGCAGTTGGTGGTGGTAGTAGTGGTGGTGATCAGTAGTTTGCATAGGGTATTGTTTATTGTCCAAGTGACTATCATCATGGGCCAGCTTTTGTTATGCTACTTTTGACCTTTCAGGTCAAACATGAAATGCAAATTATATTATACATAATCTTAAAGTAGAAAGTCGGTGGGTTTCGACTTTCTACTTTCCACCAATCCCCCTCAACTTTTTTGCATATGATAATCCTAACCCCTTATCATTTTCTTTTAGCATGCTAACCCTCCAATATTTAACTAATTTAATTTTTCTTCCATAGCACTTGATCGTTAAGTTCTGTTTTAATAAACTAATTTTTCGTTGTCTTTAAAATCTTTATAAATACCATTTTGGCCCTCTCAAGTTTTTAAAGTTTTGAGTTTACCTCTTTAGTTCCTTTACTTTTTTAAAAACTACTTTTTTGTGTGCGTATTTTTACGTACGTGTATGCATAAATTCAAGTTCGTCTACGTTTTGATGCTAACTTTTTTTTTCGAAACAAATCATATCAAATATAATACATTTTTATGCTTATTTTATGTACATTTCGGTTGGTCAACGTTTCGGCGTAAATTTTGTTACAAAACGAGTGAGGTCAAATATAATACGTTTTTACTCGACGTTATAAATTCTAGTCTCTCTACGCTTCGACCCCCCCCCCCCCCCCTCCGCAACACGTACAATTTGACTTTGCAAAACACTCATGATGTCCCCTTTTAATAAACTAATTTTTCGTTGTCTTTAAAATCTTTATAAAATACCATTTTGGCCCTCTCAAATTTTTAAAGTTTTGAGTTTACACCTATCGTTCCTTTATTTTTTATAAACTACTTTTTTTGCGTGCGTATTTTTACGTATGTGTAGCTATAAATTCGGGTTCGTCTACGTTTTGACGCTAACTTTTTTTCAAAACGAATCATGTCAAATATAATGTACTTTTATGGTTATTTTATGTACATTTCGGTTGGTCAACGTTTCAGCGTAAATTTTGTTACAAAACGAGTGAGGTCAAATATAATACGTTTTCACTCAACGGTATAACTTCGAGTCACTCTACGCTTCGACCCCCCCCCCCCCTCCGCAACACGTACAATTTGACTTTGCAAAACACTCACGATGTCCCCTTTTAATAAACTATTTTTTCGTTGTCTTTAAAATCTTTATAAAATACCATTTTGGCCCTCTCAAATTTTTAAAGTTTTGAGTTTACCCCTATCGTTCCTTTACTTTTTAAAAATTACTTTTTTTGCGTGCGTATTTTTACGTATGTGTAGCTATAAATTCGGGTTCGTCTACGTTTTGACGCTAACTTTTTTTCAAAACGAATCATGTCAAATATAATGTACCTTTGTGGTTATTTTATGTACATTTCGGTTGGTCAACGTTTCGGCGTAAATTTTGTTACAAAACGAGTGAGGTCAAATATAATACGTTTTCACTTGACGGTATAACTTCGAGTCACTCTACGCTTCGACCCCCCCCCCCCCCCCCGCAACGCGTACAATTTTACTTTGCAGAACACTCATGATGTCCCCTTGATGTGAATGTGTTTTCTTTTGTGGTTTATTTTTAAGCTCTAATTAATCCGTTTTGATTATACGTGTCATTTTTCCTTTATACATGTTTTTATGTTTTCTTTTTTGGGTACGATTCCTATGTATGGGTCATGTCACATATAAATATGTTATGATTATACGATACAAATTTGGTTTACTTTATATTTTAATTCAAATGCAATGCTTATACAAGTTACGTTAATGCTTATACAAGTTACGTTGAGTTAAATTGGATACGTTGAAACACGATTTTTTATATGGTTAACGCATGTTGGGATTGAACCCTACCAGAGGAACAGATAATGTAAAGCCAAAACTTGTTCACAACAGTGGATTCACAATAAGCAGATGTTTACACTAAGCTCTCCCCTTGACAGTGGTTACCTATCTGCTGATACACTCTAAAGCACTGCTCAGAAGAACAACTGATGAACCAAACACTGATGAAACAACTAAAGACTGCTAAAAGGCAAACACTGAGCTCTATCTACTGCTGTCTCGTAAGTACTGCTGAAGACCCAACTACTGCTCATTCAAAGACTGATCACCTTTTGAAGAAAGCACTGATGTTCAAATAGTCAGTGCTTAGGCTACATCAGTGGAACGTGAACAGTGTTAGACTTGTTTTGTATTTTATTATCAATCAGTTGTTAGACATCAGTAGTTAGTATAGACCAGTGTTTATAGTTTGTTAGGCTGTTAGATGTCACTATCATGGTGACGTCAGCTGAGGTACATCAGTGGTTTGGATTGCTTATAAATATAACAGTACTCTGTACTGTTATATTTGATTCGTTTTGAGAGAGTTCTTCTCCTCAATTCAATCATTTCATCTTGTGCAACCAACTCTCAGGCTGAGGGGGAGTTTAGTTTGTAAGCTTGCATTGTAATCTTTTGCTTTGATTGTAATCTTTCGACTCTATGAAAAGCAAATGTTCATTAAACTATTTTCTCCTTTGATTGTGTTCACATAGTTTGTTATTCATTTCCGCTGCACTTTACATTGTTTCATACTTATCTTATGTTCAAATCATACAAACAAACACAATCATGAGAGCCTCAGATCCTAACAACGCATCACATAACGTTTTGACTGATCCATTCGATGTTTGCAACGAGCCCGCATCGCATCGCCTGCGGGTCAAATGACTAGTATTAATATAAGCATGAACTACAATACCAGTCTGCTATGCACAAATGAATTTGATGAATTGCTATTTACAAACGCTTATCCCTTTTTGTTCAAAAGATTAAGATCTGCACACTCACAGACTAATACAAACACATTATAACCACAATCTCAAGCTCTTTGCCTATTGTGATTCAGACTGGGCAGCTTGCCCCATTACTCGTAGATCAGTTAGTGGTTATTTTGTTACTCATGGTGGAACCAACTGTCTCTCTTAGAAATCCAAGAAACAACCAACGGTCTCTCATAGTTCGGCTGAAGCTTAATACAAATCTTTAAGACGTGTCACTGCTGAACTCTCTTGGTTGACCCGGTTGCTTGCTGAACTGCATGTTCCTGGTATCACTCTGATTCTTATCAAATGCGATAGCCAAGTTGCCATTCATATAGCCAAGAATCCTTTGTTCCATTAGCGAACCAAACACATTGAACTCGATTGTCAGTTTGTTCATGAAAAGTTGCAAGAGGCCTTTATTAGTTTATCTCATACTCGGACAAACACTCAGGTTGTTTGTTTATCTCTTTACAAAAAGGCTTCCTAGTGCTCAACATTCTGATTTACTTGGCAAGTTGGGGTTAGTCACATCTCCAACTTGAGGGGGGATGTTGACTTTATACCTTTGACCTGATGATGTGGTTGTCCAGCTCAGCGTCTTGTTAGAAGTTAGCTTAGTGGTTGTTATTAAACGAGCTTGTTTTTAGGCTCGGGCTCGAGCTCATTTAAGCTCGGCTCATTTCGAGTTTTTTTCGAGCCGAAGCTCGGCTCATTTGCACCCCTAGTCTACAGTATTACTTGTGGGTATTCATAGTTGCATCTTAATAAACACTAGTAATTTTATCCATGTTTAATTTTTTTCGACAATATTCCGGTATAAATATTGTTGAAAACAAGTTGTATTCACAATATAGTTTTTTTTTTGTATCGTAAGCTATAGTGATTGCTAGTACAATGATAAACCAACCGATACTATCCGTACAAAACACGTGTCGATATCCTTTCAGGGATAACACGACTTAATTTTTGGGGTTTTCTCTTTTGATTGTTTTACCGAGTGACCGTGTCATATCGCTACCACTACAAACTAAATCGATACTGACCAAATTCCTGACGGGTAGCGCCTGATGCACATCACGACTTTGTTTTTAGGTTTTTGTTGTACGAGTACCATGACAAACTAAATTGATAACACCACATTCTTCTCCAAACTTCATTTATATGATACAAAATATAAAAATCCACACCAACATTCGTTTAACCAAAATTCATTTCATTTCATTTAACTTTTTTTAATACCCAACCGTGTTTAGTTTTTTTTCGACATTCTGGTATACATATTGTTGAAAACGGAATTGTACTCACAATATACTATTTTTTTTACATCGCAAGCTAAAGTGAGTGTCGGTACAGTGACAAACTGAACCAATACTGTCTAAATAACATCAGTACCGGTATTAGTTTTTTTTATATAGTTCTAGATCAATGTAAAACACGTATCAATATCATTTCCAACATATTTTGATTTTCTCTTTTGATTTTTATATCGAGTGGTGGTGTCATGCCAGGTGTGTTAATTGATACATATCGAATTCCCGACGTGTAGCACAGGGGGCATATCACGACTTAATTTTTAAGTTTTTGTTGTACGTGTATCATAACGAACCAAACTGATACAGAAAAAGAATGTAAAAAGCAGAAGTTTCAAAATATATTAATTATTACATATAAGTTTGAAAATATATTAATTATTATTACATATAAACAACGTTCAGAAAACTCAAAAATGGATAATCCATAAAATCCCCTATATTTCTGGAATGCATACATATTGTGTAATTTCCCAGTTGTTCAAACCCTAATTAAACGCAGCTGGTTTGGAGCAATGGAGGAAACTTCAACAACAAGCAACAGGGGGCAAAGATTGAAATCAGGCGAAACAAAGAAGAAGCCAGCAGGCAGAGGACGTTACAATCAGTAAGAAGAAGTAATTTGGTGTTTTAAGAGATAGGGTTTGATTGATAGTTGATACAATGATTTTTTTTTATGCACAAAGTTGTTGTTTAGTGTTATGTTTACCACTAATAAGATGAATATTGTACATCTTGTGATTATGAAATTGCAGGAATTTTAGGGTTGAGATTGCAAATACGTATAAAAATGATGGATATGTGTGGAAGAAATACGCGCAGACGAAGATTCTCCATGCTAAATTTCTAAGGTATTAATAATCATAATCATAATATAATATTTACTTTTCTTAATCATAGTTGTAACATTCTATTTGTTCCACATTTAAACATTACATCCAAGTTTAGCGTGTTCATATTCAGTGGGAGACCCAAGAAATTTCTTTCATGGGGGTGAATCGGGTGGCTTAACCACAATTTTATGGTTGTGTGTGTGTGTGGGGGGGGGGGGGGGGGGGGGGGTTGTAGGTGGGGTTAGGGCTGTAAATGAACCGAACGATCGTTCATTAAGGATATAATGTGTTCACGAACGGTTCATGAACACTTACCGAACGAGATTTTATGTTCGTGTTTGTTCATTAAGGAAATGAATGTGTTCATGAACACAAACGGACACAAATAAATTCGGCAAAGACAACGGTGACTAGAGGTGGATGGTGCTAGACCTTGAAGCCCTAACCGTTGAACGAATGTCGATAGTATTTTTCGATGTGAATAATGAGAATGAAAGTGGAACGGTGCATAAATAAGGTGGAGATAGGGTTTCCTATTTTATTTGTGTAAGTAATGAGATAAATAAGAATTAAAGAATATAAAAAGTTTAGATAATTCTGTAATGAACAACACAAAACAAACGAACATATGTTCACGAACACATTACCGATCGTTCACGAACGAGACATCTGTCCGTGTTCGTTAATTCAACTAACCGAATGGAATATCTTGTTCATGTTCGTTCATTAATTAAACGAATGAACGTAAACGAACTTCCCGCCAAACTGTTCGCTGAACATATCACTTGTCTAACAAGAAAATATCTAAAAATAAAAGGATTATTTTTCTCATAAAAATATATAACTAACTAATAATCTTTTAATTTATTTAAAAAATTCTGTTATATGCAGGTACTATTATAGATGTGCACATGAAGGATGTGGAGCATTGAGACATGTTCAAAAACTGGAAGATGGATCGGAAAGGTTTCATATCACATATGCCGGGTCTCACACGTGCCAAAATAGAAGATGGCTTTTTGGTTCAGACATGGAGAAAGAGGGCCTTACTGAAGGTAGGAAGAGTCAGCAGCCGGACTCGTCTTCAAAGAGAAGGAAGCTTATTAAGGCAGCGTCGAATGTAGTGGTGAATATTTCTAGTGAAAATAGTCACGAGTCACCTGTTGAAAAAGACGATGCTACTGTGCAGTCTAGTCATGACACCTGCCCTCGCACAGGCAATGTTGTGCTACAGAAGAGATCCGCTAGAAGACGCAGAAAAAAGATTGTTTATTCAGAATCGGGCGAGTCACCCGACCGTCACTCAGGCAATATAGTGCCAAAGGCATCTGTGCCAGCTGGCAAGAGAAGATGCGCAAAAGAGATTTCTTTTTTAGAATCGGATGAGTCTGATCTCCAAGTCTTAGACCGGGTCAAGTGTCTTCCCGAGCTTGTCACTAGCTGGTATGAAAGAAAAGCGAATAGGGAGGCCCGTTTGCGTGATATGATTGCTCGGTATCGCGTGAGAATGACTCATCAGGCTGCAAAGAATGCGAAGCTCGCAAAGATTGTGAGAAAACTGAAGAAGACGGGGACTCTTGAGAAGGGACAAGAGGCGATACAGATGCTTGACAAGAACGCTAAGGTGGTTGAGGCGTTACAAAAGGAACTGGAGAATGCCCGAGTTCAGATTCAGAGTGTTGAGCATGCATATGTGATTACAAACTATTTTAACTTCAATATAGAAATTAACAAATATCATTATCTTTTCTAAATTAAGAGTGGATGGTGGTTTGCAGGAAAAACTGAAGCAGGAGCACGAGCGAGTTTCCTCTGAACGACAATGGTTAATCCAGGAAGGCTTCGAGTATGTGATAAACAGACTACACAGAAGTCAGGAATATCTTGGACTGTTGGGGGCTGTGCAAACGAACTTATGGGAGTCCGGGGCTCACTACGGACTTGTTCAAAGTTATGAAAGTTGCAAAGACGGTGTGGCTTTGAAGGATGCCTCCCTATATAATCCGGGGGCCCATGAGAAGTTTCTTAAGGCCGTGCATGAGCTGGAACACACGCGATTCCCATACATTGTAGAGCTGTCACAATGTGCAGACCGTTCGCTCGATGACTTAAGAGCACTGGAGCCCATAGGGTTGGAAAAGGATGGAGATGAAGATGCAGTTACTGCTGGTGGTAGTGGTGATTAGTAGTTTGCATACGGTTTTGTTTTAGGTCCAGGTGAGATAGTGTATGTATATGGTATATCATCATAGGTCTGCTTTTGTTATGCTACTTTTGACTTTTTAGGTCAAACATTAATTGCCAATCTGCTATGCACAAGAGAATCTGATGAATTGTTATTTATAAACTCTGATGGCTTTTTGTTCAAAAGATTTAAGTAAGATCTGCACACTCACATACTAAGATCTAATCTAATACAAACACATTGTTAAAATCTCAAGTAGAGAGAGCTCGAGAAAAATGAACTCGCCTGCTGAGCTCCATTCACTACAACCCTCCATGTTCCTCAGTCATGTAGACTTTATAAAGTAGTTATATCAAATAATTCTATTAAAGGTGGCAAAATGGGCAGGGGCGGATGTAGGCCACTTTTGTGGGTTCCCAGGAACCCATTCGGTTTAGAAAAAATGGGAAAAATTAGTGAGAACCTCGTATGATTTGGAAAAAAAAATAGTAAGAATTAGTGAGAATCTACCAAAAGGAACCCAGTGAAAAAAGTTCTTAGATCCGCCACTGAAAATGGGTTGATAAGATAATCTCCATACATGATTAACCGAGTCGGTGGGTTGAGTTGACCCAGAACCAGAACACTGTTTGTCAAAAACGTTAACCTTCTATTAAACAATAAACAAGTAGAATATGGTTACAAGCGTTATATGATCTCCATACATTACTTGTATTAGTAGAAAGAATACCACACATAAAGTAATATGCTATATCAATTTTTAAATTGTTGGTTGATACAATAATATCACATTGTAAATATCGTATGATCAAAACATATGAAAGGATTTTAGGTCTTGGGGTGTACTCTAACATTTAGAATTTTAACAGTGACATGGCATGGTTTTTTTTTTTTTTTTTTTTTTTTTTTTTGAAAAGTAAATTTCATTAACCAACACGCCAAACCTCAAACCGAGGCGGCAACAAACACACAAACTACATAATTACAAATTTACACCAATCGTCCCAAGAAACCCTCAACAATTTCGCTCTACTATTTAACCAACGGACTTAATCTCACTTAGAATACCTCCGACACTAACCGGCTTGTTTTTGAACTTAGCTTCATTCCTTGCTCTCCAAAGGCTCCAACACGCGATTCTAATAACACCTTTAACCACTTCTTTTCCCCCCAATTAGCCCACAATATTCATGGGCTTCTAACAGGTCTTTCACAGAAAACGCCAGAATATTAGGAACCGAGCACCAAAGACTAACTTGATGCCACAAGTGACATGACATGTTAACTAACATTGTAAACCACTCCCTCCTTGTGTTAAAGGGCATTAAATGGGTTATGTGTTAACATGTTAACCCAATGTTAAATAAATTGAATTGATTATTATTTTCTTTTTTAGACAAAAAACCACTAAAAGATAGTGTTAGATAAAGTTAATGGGATTAAACCATTTCCTTTAAGTGAGGCAAAGTGAAATAGGGGAAAAAGGTTGATGTGCCACTTAGGTGGAGTTAAGATAGCTTAAAGTATACCCAAAGGCGTTAGTTATCAGTTTTTTTAAACTTTTTTTATGGTTTGTAATTAAGCTAATTTCTATATATACATTATTACTATTTCTTTTAATTTGAATTTAATGTGCTAAATTTCAACTCGATTGAAAGTTAACATTATTATTTGGAAAGGTTTTTTTTTTTTTTTTTTTTTGAATAACAACGCTTTCTCCTACTCTATTGTACCAATAATCTGCTACACCGTTTAAAAAACGAGCTTGGGAATGCGACAAAATGATAAATATGAAAGTTTTATTGTAGTTGAAAGTTGTTGTTTATAAGTATAGAGGTTGGTTATTGTACAATAGGGCTTAACGTACGAACTGTACGCGACTGGTTTTTCAACGTGCGATTTTGTTTTTTAACATGCGATTTGTGCTGAAAAAACAACATGCGAAAATGCTTTATATACCAACATGCGATTTCATCATATTTACCAACATGTGAATTTGTTACAAAAAAACCAACATGCGATTTCCAACATGCTTTTTTATAACATGCGATTTCACAATCCCGTACTAGCGTACGATAAGCCCTATTGTACGTTACACTTTTTCAATAAATATATATTTATTATATCATAATATAAAAAACTGACTGTTTTTTTTCTCCACCAATTTTCCCACCAAGATAAAGATACCACTTTCATTTGCTAACCCCACCAATCAACCATGGCGAATTACACAATGATTTGCTTTTTACCCTTCAACAAGCACACCATTTTACATTTCTTGTTAACTCAGTTTTTCTTTGTTTTTACTTGCATCTTCCTAAATACCACCGGCCCCATTATATTATTTATATAAACCTTCAATGTTGATCTTCAAACTGTCATGGATTCCTCAACACCTCATCCCTCATCATCACCTTCCTCGGTCAGTTTTTACCTTTTTACCATTCAACTTTTGTTGTGTGTTTTATTTGTAAAAAATATGGTATGGGTATTTGTAATCTTTGCATTTTATTACCTCTATTAATGAAGACGGTTGGTTTAAAAGGTAATAGTTACAATTATAAATAGACATGTTTGTATTTTCTGTATAGTTATTATGTTGTTGCTGGATGTTCTAGCATAACTGATCATAACATTATAGTTACAATCTTTAAGATAAAATTTGAATCTCGAGTTTGTCAAGGAATATTGGTCGGATTTCTAGCCGTTCTTTGCTATGTTTTTAGATCATTTTCTTCGTCACGGGGCCATTAATAAGGCTATAGGACAAAATATTATGTTGCTTTTGGAGCAAAATTTGTATGTCACAAGCTGTCAATGAAAGCGGCACATTCAAAGCATTCGGTAAGCTTTAGGACAAAATACCTTGTTGCTTGAATATTAACTTGTACATTTGTTTTTTTAACCATCTTTCTTGGAAAAAAAAACATTTGTAACGTTACCATATTCATCCTTAAATATGTTTAGATCATAAGATTTGTAAAATGTGGATCACAACAAATGATTTAACGATTTTAATAATGAGTCTTTTTGATTCTCATAAATCTTTCTATAAACTTTATCGTCTTTTCATTCCTATAGAATTCTATAATTGAGTTACATTCTAAAAGTGCGAGATCGTATGTATTCCTGCTCTTGCTACATGTTAAGATATATGTTGTTTGCTAAATCTATAATTTCTCATAAAACATAGTATTGGTAAAAAGTATGTTTATATTTACAACTATAAAACTTAGTATTGGTAAAAAGTATGCTCTTGCAGTCTTACAATCTATTTGTTTGGTGCATTTGGGGAATATAATCAAAAGATGACTTGGGTACTTGTTGTTTATGCATTATACTACATCCACATCTTTTCTTTTGAGATAACATGTTCATACACCGGTCAAACTAGTCCATAAATCCAAAATCAGCATGTTAGTATTATTGATTTTTGAAGATTAAATCTCTTTTTTATAACATTTTATACACACTTCAATCTAGCAATATTATTTTTTCTATGTATAAGTTGATGTTTATATTATCAATCCTAATGGTAACTTAGTTGACGAAAAGAGTCAAACCGCATCTCTAATTTTCAAGTCTCAGTCAAGTTTGAAAACATTACAGTTTGAGTTTGTTAAATGAAAATATGTTCTAGGTATAGTCTGTAGCTTTTTTTTTTAGTTTTTTACAGCAGTTGTCCTGTTTTAGCATGTTACAATTTCATCTTATGTTTGTAGCAATGTCAAGTGCAAAACAACGACTCAGATGGGCCATACCGCCTTCTTTACTGCTCGAGTAAGGGCAACAAATGGGGAGTTATGCAAGAGCTTGAGAATGGTGTAGAGCCCAATGTAGGAGATTATGATAAACGAACAGCACTTCATTTAGCAGCCTGTGAAGGTTGTACCGAAATTGTTCTTTTACTTCTTGAGAAAGGGGCGAATGTCAACTCTACTGACCGATGGGGTCGTACCGTAAGTTTTTCTTCTTATTTTCTTAGTGAGATCTTCAAACTGTAATTTTTCGATAATGTCTGGATGTACATTAATAATATGTTCAAGTTGCAATAATCAGTTTCTAGTAACTGGTGATAAAGTAATTCGGCTTATTTAATTATTATAGAGTTAACTAATCAGTTTTTGAATATCGTTTGCAGCCACTTTCGGATGCACGTGGCGTACGTCACACAGAAATTTGCAAAATTCTTGAGGCGCATGGAGGAATTGATCCGGTACTGCATTTTCCAACTATTGAGATATAGTCAACTCAAATGTTTGACCTAAAAAGTCAAACTGTATCTTTCTACAGGTTGTAGTTGATTCTCAGACTCCAAGTTACTGGATTCATCACACTGAAGTTAAATTTGAAGACGCAATTCTTATTGGCGAAGTAAATACTTCATCTAATCCTTAAAAAGAGATTATATTTTTAAAACAATTTTTTACATTAAAGAAATCTCTTTATGTCAGCAGGGTGCATATGGAGAAGTTTATAAAGTAAAATGGCGTGGTACAGAAGTTGCTGCAAAGACGATCCGCTCTTCAATTGCATCAAATGAGAAAGTGAGGTTAGCTTTGACCAATGAAAGTCAGACCTAATAGTTTTCCAACGAAGTCTGTTTGACCCTCAGAAAGTCAAACTTGTACTCATTGGTATTCAACTATTCATTTGGTCGTTTGAACTTTTGTCGTAAAATGTGATTACAGGAAAGCGTTTCTGAAGGAACTTGCGCTATGGCAAAAGTTGCGCCACCCGAACATAGTGCAATTTCTTGGCGTTCTAAAAGACTCGGACCGCCTTATATTCTTAACTGAATATCTAAAAAATGTAGGTATTTTTTATTTTATTTTTGGGTTCATTTAAATTAGTATGTGCTTATTAAAACTTGTGATTTTCGTAGGGAAGTTTGTATGATATTCTAAAAAAGAAAGGAAGACTTGAACCGTTGACTGCTGTGTCTTATGCTTTGGATATTGCAAGGTATACCATTTCTCATTTATTTTTCCCCTGTTCTATCATCTACATTTTCTTGAGAAGTTGAAGATTTGGCCTTAATTTTTTGAAGTTTAAAGTCGGAAAAACATTTTTTTATGATCTGCAGGGGTATGACTTATCTTCATCACCATAAACCGCATGCTATAATTCACAGGGATTTGACCCCAAGGTACGTACGCATTTATACAATCTTTGTTTTCAAGTATGCACTAAAATAACAACAGTCTAATTTCTACACTACAAACTACAAAACACAAGGAAAGTTTTTTCATGACATGCATATAATATTCTATCTAAACTTATCACTTCTGAATTTTATAATTTTTTTTCTTGTGAAAAAAAAAATCTTTCAGGAATGTGTTGCAAGATGAAGCGGGTCGTCTCAAAGTTACAGACTTTGGCTTGAGCAAAATTGCACAGGAGAAGGATGTTTACGGCTACAAAATGACAGGAGGAACTGGATCATGTATAAAAATTAAGTTCTTTTTTCTAACATTTTTTTCAGAGTATTTATTTATTTATTCTTTTTGTGTTTCTTTCAGATCGATACATGGCTCCTGAAGTATATCGTAGGGAATCTTACGGCAAGAGTGTTGATGTTTTCTCGTTTGCCTTGATTGTCCACGAAGTAAGTCGTACTCACTTCTTACTGAAAAGATGCATAGTTTGACTCTTTTTTTACCTTTTAAGTCAAAGTATGCAAAGTCATGATCTTTGTTACTTCATTTGAACTGCTTGTTCTGTATCGTTTTGTATATTCAAATCTTGTATCTATATGTGGCTTTAGATGTTTCAGGGCCGGCCATCTAATAGCGAAGAGCCACCAGAACATGTAGCAGACCAACGAGCATATGAGGACTCACGCCCACCATTATCTTCGTATTTATACCCTGAACCTGTGAGGATGTAAGTTACTTATATGAAATGGGTCAATTTGGGTTGTATTTTATTGCATCAAACTGGTTAACCATATTTTTTTTCCGAAGAATTATGTTATTATTTAATGATATAATTTTTGCGGTTATATTTAAAACATTCTTAGAATGCCCATACATACATTTGACAATTAAGAGTTTCAGGCTTCTAAAAAGATGTTGGCACCGGAATCCTGATGTGAGGCCAAAGTTTGAAGAGATCATAATAGAACTTGAAAAGATTTTGGAGAATGCAAAAACAAACGCGGGTGTTGGATTATGCCGTACCTGTGCAATCTTATGAGTTGCTATCATTTCAAGACGTTTTTTGGCATTCTGTGCGCGTATGGTATATACATACATACACACATGCGTACGTATAGGTTCTCTTGTTCTTAATGATGGTGTATTACGTTGGTGTGTGTATATATATATGATATTATATGATATGTTTAATGTAAAATGATGTGGATTATGGAAAATGATATTTCATCTTATGATGTATTTATAAATAAAGTTGCTTATTAAGCTTTTGGCTTTTATATGGTAAAAAAATGTTCTTATTTTGCATTAGCTGATTGTATGCTAACAACTAGGCTCATCAAGACAAACACAAGTAGCATAACAAAAGTAGGTTGATGAGGATATTCCATACATTAACCGTCACTTGGAACGAAAATAAAAACGTAAGCAATCGGCATAACTACTGAGCTTCATCTTCTTCCAACCCTATGGGCTCGAGTGCTTTTAAGTCATCAAGTGTACCGTCTGTACATTGCGACAGAGCTGCAACATACGGGAATCGCGTGTGTTCCAGCTCCTGCACGGCCTTGAGAAACTCCTCATGAGCCTCCGGCTTATATAGGGACACATCCTCCAAAGCCACACCGGCTTTGCAGCATTGATAACCTTCCACAACACCATAGTGAGCCCCCGACAACCATAAGTTTGATTGAACCGCCCCCAACGGTTCAAGATATTCCCGACTTCTGTGTAGTCTGTTTATGACATACTCGAAACCTTCCTCGATCAACCATTTACGCTCAGACGAAACCCGCTTCAACTTCTCCTGCAATTTTCAAAACCATCATCCCCTCTTAATCTAAAAAAGATAATTATATATGTTAATTTGATACTAATATTTATTAAAACAATTTGTAATAACATGCATGATTTAATAATGATCTATTACCTCACCCTCAACTCTAGCATCCTCCATTTCCTTTTTTAAGGCCTGCACCACCTTTGCATGCTCGACCGTGCGTTTCTTTAACTTCCTCACCTTCTTTGCCAGCTTGGCGTTCTTCGCATCCTGAAGAGTCATTCTCAGACGGTACCTAGAGATCCGATCACGCAAATGGGCCTCCCTCTTCGTTTTCCTCTCGTACCTAGTAACAAGCTCCGGAACAGACCCTACAAGCGGTGCAAGAGACCCGGCCCAATCTAACACTTGGACATCGGACTCCGGGACATGCTTCTAATCCGCCTCATCCGATGACTCACCCGATTCTGAAAAAACAATCTTTGTTGCTCTGCCTCTTTTAGCAGACGTCTTCTCTAACGTGGATGTCTCTAGCGATACATTCGGCTGCTCCGCATCATATTTTTCAGGCAACTGACCATTTTTACTAGAAACCACCGCCATAAGCATCCTCGTTTTTGAAGTATCGTTCGTGCCAGGAGCCACCAACGGTTCTAACTTGGTCCCCGAACCAAAAGGCAAATCTGGCATTCTTTCAGGAGGAATCTCGACATCTCCCCCACCCGTATTAACATCACCTTTAGTTTTCGACTGCACACGACTTAGGCCCTGATCATCTCCTGGCCCGTCATAGCAGATACCTTTAGTTCGGTCCAAAATGTTGTCATCATTTTCGGCGAGTAAACGCTGAGAAAACCTCACAGCACCAAGACCCTTCCCCTTGATATAATTGAGCAACCAACTGGGGTAGCTCAGTTGGCCAGCGACACCCATATTCCAACACTTGGATCGTTGGGGTCTCGGGTTCGAGATGTGGCAACCCCACCTCTCTCGAACCCCAAGTGTTGGGAGGGTATTTGCCGCTAGGGATCCTTGTCAGGTAGTGAACTGGGAGGGGAGATCCCCTCCGCGGTCTGGGGTACCGTGAATCTACCCTTTTTTTTATATACTTGAGCAAACCCACTTCTGCATCACATTAAGTAATAAGTGGTTTGATACCTAACATACCAAACATGATTAAAAACACAAACTTGATACCGAATCAGTTATAGCGGTACGGTACCGGAACTGCAAAAATTATCAAATATCAAAACCAAAAACCATAAAATAAGTACCATACCAACTTTGTAAGATATCAATACGGTACCATACTTAGGGTGAACGGGGCACCATGCGGGGAGGCATGCGGTGACCCAAGTCCCCTAGCGGGAACACCGCCGCCATCAACACGGGGAGGGGGAGCGGTGAGAGGTTACCGCATGAAGGAGGGAGGGAGATGGTGGGCCACCCTCTTTTCAACCAATCAAAACATTTTCTTTTTTTTTTCTTTTTTTTCTTTTTGAATAAAAAAACAAGTCCCCCAAGAGAGGAGTGCCGCCATCAAATTGAGGGTATGAGGGGAGTTAAGAGGGGAGTTGACGTGGCGCATGCTGATTGGTCATGCGTAAGAGAGGGGACTCCCCTAAGAGGGGAGTGCCCCCCTCACCCTTAGTAAAAAATGGTCATCCCTGCAAACCAGTGAAATAAATCCTGAATCTGCCATACTAACAACTACCCGGCAATAACATACCCTCGTCTCCATACTTCAGGATAGGCTCGGCGTTCACGTGCGGCCAGTTTCGACTCAAACCAGCCATGATCAAAACATGCTCAGGAAGCGGCCGCTGGGGCGCAGGATGCTCCACCAAAAGTCTATACAAACCCTCATCAAAAACCTCACAATGAGGGTCAATAACATTCAACGGTTCCCAAGGTTGTCTCCAACACAATTTAAAAGGTAAAACATCAGCAGACACCCAAAAAAAGTAATCCTTCCAATGTTTCAAATACTTCGGCACCGACGACACACACCCAGGACTCACCCGTTTCTCTACTGTATACCAATCACCATAACGGACCAGTCGAAAAAATTGTCTAAACAATGGAAGAGTTGGCACACCACCAAGAGCCCGACACACGATTTCGAAATGAGAAACTTTGATGGCACCAACAGGGGCCAGCTGGGATATGTTAAGTTTGTGTTGTGTCAAGAACTCCAAAAGGAATAAAGAGAACGGAATGCGGAGGTTGGAGAACTCGAAATGCTTTGTGTAGCCGTCTGGACAGTCGGTTACACGATGGTCCGGTCTAGGAGCCGTTGGGTTGTATTTTGGGTTGATGGATTACTTGAAGCAGAAGTTGTTGAGGAATGGTGTGTCGGTCTACTTTGGAGTGATGAAGGTGCATATCTTGGTTGGGCATTTTGAAAATGAAAATAATAAGAAATGAAGATGTGAAAAGATATTATATATTGTGGAAGAACAAGTTTGATGATTGATGATCCA
Source organism: Helianthus tuberosus (assembly GCA_030545235.1). Lineage (NCBI taxonomy): Eukaryota > Viridiplantae > Streptophyta > Magnoliopsida > Asterales > Asteraceae > Helianthus > Helianthus tuberosus. The sequence goes on along the minus strand of CM060447.1, from coordinate 33,966,601 downwards.
GCTGTGTTGTGAATCATGTTACCAGAAACAGCGGTATGATATTGTTGCATGTTTTTCCAGAAAAGGAATATGAGAAGATGTTTTGATAAACCTGGCCTTCACACACCCAACCATCATCATCATCATCATCGTACTCAGTATATCCCACCAATAGCAAAAGCTAAGGTAGGGTCTGAGGAGGGTGGGATGTAGACAGCCTTACCTCTACCCTGTAGGAATAGAGAGGCTGCTTCCAATGAGACCCCCGGCTCGATTGTGGTTTTGCATCAAGCCTTGGACATAAGGCACATAACACTCAACAATTGAGACAAACGCCAATTGGTGCATGTACCCCCTTGTCTTTCGGCTATCAACGCCACCACATGATGCATGATTAACCATCCCCTCTTTTAACGTTATTTTCACGAAATTAGTAAAATAACGTTAAAAATTAGTGCACTTTTGCTTTTGCCCCCCGAGCGCCCACACATATATACATTATATGTGCATACCGCAAGCGGGGCGTGCCTTCACACACCCAACCCTAACCCGTAAATCCCCTGAATGAACACCGAAGTTTTGTACGAACTAGTACGATACTTTTTATTACTTGAACTTTAAAGAGAATCAATACAATTAGAAACATAAAATAAGGAGAAAATTACCAAATTAGCCAAGAAAAACTTTGACTTACCAAATTAGCCATTTGATGTCTCCTTGGAGCAAGGCATCCCACATTTAATGTGTCCGCCAATGGTGACTTGACACATGGCAAAAGTAACCTGATAGGTCAGCCGCCAGCGCATCCGGGCCAAAAAGTAGGCTGATGCGTCCGGCTAAGCTGCATCCGGAGACAAATGGCTGGCTTGGCTGTGGCTCGTTGAGTAGCTCCTTGGAGGAGCTGTCAGACGTATGGGGACGCATGGGGGGCATCGGTTTCCATGCTTTTCTATTTCTTTTTTTATATTTCACATATTCATTTACATTTTTTTGTTATTTCAAACCCTTCTACTATATATAATGAATAAAATCAGATATTTTTAACATGTTCTCTCCAAACCAACTGATTTATAAAATGCTTATGTCAATGTATCCGCCTTTTGATACTCTCCAAATAAAAATGAAGTTGTTTAACAGTGTTGAAGATGACGTTTTTCTGAGCTTTAGAAGTCCTAGTGTTTATGGGTGACGGGACCTGCCCCAAGCGACGGAAGTGATCTGTCCTCCCATTTTATGGTAGGTGGTTTAACGAAGAAATTCGAAGAACTCACCTACAAAGGGAACGTTGGATCACTTCGTGTTATCGGATTTCCCCGTCCACGTCCTCTACCGCTCCTCCAAGGCCGCCAAATTATTCAAAAACAAAGAGGAATTGGAGACCGAGCTTTGTGGAGGAATTGGATCACTTCGTGTTATCGCTTAAAAAAATATCTTTTTTAGTCTGTAATATTTTTTTTTGGTTTATTTTGGTTTTTTTATTAGGTTTAATTGTTGTATTTAAAGTAAATAAAAAGTTGTATGTTATTTCATTTTTTTTATTTGACTTTTCTATCCATATCTCCATCTATATATTTAAAATTTGGTAACTAGTATACCACTTAAGAAATAATTAGAAGAGATGGGTGGTGGTGAATTTGAAGAATTTGAACCATCGGGTGATTGCAACCCACCACCATGCTACCATTCATCGCCACCAGCCTACTGTGCACCGCCACCAGGCTGTCGTGCACCGCCACCATCCTACTGTACACCGCCACCATGCTGCCGTGCACCGCCACAACCCCACTGTACACCGCCACCAACCCAAAGTACACCGCCATCAGGCTGTCGTGCAATGCCACCAGGCTACCGTGCACCGCCCCCACCCCGTTTAAATCCTAATTTATTCAACCCGCCGCCTCTGAATACTGATGATGAGTGGGACGGTATCACCGATGAAGAAGCAAGCTTTGCTTACGATTGTGCCATGGCAGAACTCCAGTTTTCCTGTTTGCGAGTTGGTGGTAGTCAGTCAGTCAAACTACATGGATTGTGGGGAGCCCAAGAAAAGTGACCAGCGTTTAAATTAGAGAAATAGTTATTAATGGTAAAATGTATGTTAATATGTTACCAAAAAGAAGTCCAAATTTTAGGTTAATTAAAAACAAATTTTATATTTTATATATAATTCAGTAATTTCTTATGAATACACATAAATATATTTTCTAATTTTTTAATATTAAAATGTTATTAAAGAAATTCATATTTTAGGTGATTTGTTATAAAAGAGAAATGAAAAACAAATTTTATATAAAATTTAGCAATTAAATTATATTTTGTGATTTTGTTATTTTTATAGTATTAATTAAATTATATTTAGTGATTTTGTTATTTTTTATTATTAATTAAATTATAAAGGAATTATTACATAAAGAACACAAAGTAAAACGATCATGAAGGTAAATTAAAAATTCCATATTAAACTACGTTAGGACGTGGTAAACAATGCCAGAAATACAAATTATCTGCCATGAACCTTCTATATGACTTCATTTTTTGATTGATGTCACCAGTGAGATTTATCGGTTTATCTGTAACGAGATGCTCCATCAGCATACATAGATACACAGCTTCGTTTCCAGTCAAAGAGCAGTTTGACATGACATAGTCATTATTCATTTCAAATGAAATGATTTTTTCTGGCTTTCCAGTCTTTTTCCAATAGCGCAAATTAACTAATACTGCTCCTAAGTATACGCATATTTTTGTCAGCCTAGGGATGACAACCTGTCTGTATTTTTCGCCTGCACAAATGTCTTGACCCGGGAACATTACCAGCTGTTGGGTTGCCAGCTCGAGACGTAGCATTAGCCACTCCTTATTTTCTAGCGGGATCGGGAAAAAAACATAATCAATGTCAAAAAAAGGAAGGAAACGGGCTTAATTTACCGTTACAGTAAGTAGCCGCGTTTTTCGGAACCGATTCCAATAAACACTCATAAAACTTTGGTGGTAGTATTGTCCAACGTAGATTTAACAAGGGGTCTTTTTGAAGCTTTCTACTTCTCCAAATCATCAGTCTTCCAACCCACGCTTCGATATGTTGTAAAAATTGTAGTGTTAGTAACATATTTTAACAAATTATAGTTTACGCAAAATTGTTCATATAATTTACTATGTCGTTGAGATAGCCGTTGAAACGAAATCCCAATAAAGTTCCCCAAAAGTTTTTGTCAAGCTGTACTAATCTATTAAAAACAGTTGAATAACAGAACGGTGCGTCGCCTCTGTTGTAGAATTCGAGCACATCTTTCGACCAATTTTTTGTTTCATCGTCTGGTATCGCCCATCTACCGCGGTTGTGCTGATGTAGGCTATGTCTATTATGTAGACAGTCTTCTTCTCCCATTTTTTTGGGGGTTGGATGATGTTCCGCTTTCTGTTGCATTCACCGGCTTCCTCCATCGATTAAGGATCCAACTTGAGGATTTTTTTAGCAGGTTGAGAGCAGTATTCTTTACCAGCTAAGTCTTTTCCCCGCCGTTCAGACATGTTTTTTTTTTTTTATTTACGTAACCACAGATTTTTTATGTGTTTTTGCACTTGTAATAAAATTACTTATATAAAAAAAATTACATTAAAAAAACAAGATAAATGAGATGGGACGTTCCCGACGCATCCCATGCGTCTACGAATCCTAGAAAAATGTGAAGGGACGTGTCCGACGCATAAAATATCATGAAATATGATTTAAAATACACAAAAAATTAAAAGTTACTTATATAAAAAAAGATTACATTAAAAATTAAAAAAAAAACGAATTTAAAGAGATGAGACATGTCCGACGCATCCCATGTGTCATAGACGCCTAGGAAACTGCCCTTGACTCTTAAATTTGGGTCTGCAATTCGATGCAGCTACACACCTGTCCGGCGCATCCCATGCGTCATAGACGCCTAGGAAACTGCCCTTGACTCTTAAATTATTAATGGAAATTAAAGTTATTATAGAGGCATCCGATGCAGCTACACATTAAACGAGGGGTCCATAGACGCTTCCGGTGTTAGACGTCTCCCATTGCCGGGACCACCACATGTGGTGGTTGCACTATTCCTAGGCTGCTGCTTCCGAAGCGGGTAACAGGGACCACCTTTGCCGGAGCTCCGACCCATCTTTCCTCAGTAAACCACACGATCTGACCCGATTCCGTTACTCTCCGACCCGATCCGACCCGTTTTTGTAACGGAAACACGCACAATGAATCAGAATTATTGGGAGGATGACTCAATCCCAAAATTTAACATTGAATTCACTGTAGAAGATACGGTTGCTATGCTGGACAACACTCTTCCGGCTACCACTAAACTGGTATTTCTTAATCTTAATTTTTTATGGTAGTGTTATTGGTTTTTTTGTTTTTGTTGTAGTGTTTACCATTCATTATCCCACTGATGTAGGCTAAGGCTCCTAGAATTAGAGTTAGAGCAGCTTGGACGGTTCTAGATAAAATCAAGAAGAAAATGACAGGTAATTTAGAACATAGGCTAAGGCAGACGGTCTTTGGTCACTATTTGGATCTTGAGTCTGTCATTTGTGAAAGCCCACTTTTGCTTTGTGTTGCACGACATCAGTTTCCCACTGATAATCCTAGCAATGGAATAAGTTATGTGTTTGGGAATGATTTTATTCATTTTACTCCCATCCAGTTTTGTCTTATCACCGGGTTTAGATTTGGACAGATTGCAAATACGATATCTAATGGATCACCTAGTTCGTTCAGATCAAGAATTTTCCCGGGGACACGCGATGTAAAGTTACGTCATTTAGAAGATGCATTTGATTCGTGCTGGTCACAACTCAGTGAAGACGATTGTCTTCGTATCTGTCTGTTGATGTTACTAGAGTTAGGTTTTAAAGGTACCCAATGGTTCGAATCCATTGACAAAATGGTTCTGAATTTGGTTGATGATTTAGAAGCATGGAACAACTTTCCATGGGGTAGCTATCTTTGGCAGAGCACGTATGTGCATGTTTATGATTTGAGCCGTCGACACCAAGAGGGTAACGCCGGGTTCTCGTTGCCTGGTTGCGTTTGGTCGTTCAAGGTATAAATTTTGATTTAATCTGATGTAATACATTGCAACCGCTTACTTAAAATAAATTAAATTTATGTATATGTGTAGATGTGGATTTATGAAGTCTTTCCAGAATTTAAGGAGATGGTTTCATTTTTTAAAACCGAAGCAATTCCAAGATTTTTGGGTTGGGGGCCTGGAAAAAGGGTTACAACTGCCACCGTTGAACGCATTTTTGAATCTGCACAAAAGGTAATTGCTGCAGTTTGTTATTTTATTCTCAGTTATATAGTAAGATTAGAATAAACTGATTGATAAAACTTTTCATTGTTCAATTTTTAGAATGAACATTACCGTCTGATTCAAACCATATTGCCCACTAGTCAGGAGATGCAGACTGAGTGGTACATATCGAGTGTTCAGTTTTATGAAAGTATTCGTATAGCAAGCGAGGTACCCCGTAACATGCAACCCAATGATGATACGATGCACAACAGTGGTGAGATTCCAAATGATGGGGTTGCTGACGGGTTTGAAGGTTATGCAGCGTTATCCCCCATGGCCACCCAACCAGCAAGAAAAAGAAGGTCTGCAATTCATGATGGAGGAAATGTTTCAAATACGGATGAATTAGAATCGCCTCTTGTTGAAAAATTTAAATCAATATTGGACGAGAACAATGAGAAGCTAACTTTGCTAATTGAGGCAAAGGTTGAGGAAAAGGTTGAGGCAAAGGTGAGGGTGAAATTAAATAAATGTGTTTTATGTAATAGTGATGCTATAATTTAATATGTCTATTTCTTATGCAACTAATGAGTCTAAGTCTTGATCATGGTAGCGTTCATTCAGTCGGAAAGGTAATGTTGTATTGCGAGGATTTAAGCAATTCAATTACATAAAAAATAATATATACTAATGTTCGTTATCACTTAAACTTATGTATGTAGCCGGAAGTAGACTCGTTTGTGAACTTCAATGATGTTGGTGATTATGAAGTGTCAACTGTCAAGTTGCAACCGTGTGACGATCTTGTATGTAATAATACAAAACAGTTAGTCGACGATGCCCCAAAAGCCGCATTGCGGCGATCAGAGAGGTTAGTAAAGCTCGGTCCGTCTATGCTATCACCTTTTGTTTTGTTCAAGAATGTGTTAAAGAGAAACAAGAACAAAGAAGATAGTACGTGTACGGATAAACAGATTCAAAAGATCCGAGATTGGTATATCATCGAACGTTCACTGGTAAGCAAGATGGATTCAAGGACCCGGAAGCTTGGAAAAACGATGGCCGGTGAAGTTGGTCCACAATTTTGGTCTTCGTTGCTAGGTGACGACGGTTCCGGTTGGTTAAGTGATGATGTAAGAAAATTATCAATATTCATGCTTTCAAATTATTTATATTTTCAAATCAGTTATTTTAAAAAATTTTCAAAACAACATTTATACGGTTGGATGATTAAGATGTACGAGCAGAGGAACGACACCGATCGTTGGAGCATTCTACCACCCTATTTTCAATTGACCAAAATTGAGTGTGATGCACACCGGAGGATGGAGGGCTATTTCAATGGGTCCTTGATTCCTATTCCACCAATTTCCGAAGTTAACGAGGTAAATTATGTTTGAATGCCGAAATGTTTATATATATTTCATTTAAAAATAAAAAATTACTAGTAACTTTTTTATGCATGGATAGGTTTATGTTCCGTTGAATATAAAAAACGTGCATTGGCTTTTGGCGGTGTTCCACCTTCGCAATCGGACTCTCACAATTTACGACAGGTTCGTCATATCGTATATATACCAATGTAGTGTATTGAATCAATTTCTTACAATTTACGTATTCCTACGTGTGTAGTTTATTGCATAGTGAAACCATGGTGAAAGACAGAACGGAAGTCATTTACCACATCAATTTTGCCTTCGACATATGGCTACGCATCAACGGATACTATTCAGCCGATGAGCCATTAAAGATGTCGTTGCCGTTCAAAGTCGTTTACCCCAGGCAAGTACCTCAACAATCAGGGAGTTTAGGAGATTGTGGTGTATGGGTTTGCATTTTCATGGAAAGGTTGATCAACAAGGAACCCGTATATCGAGAAGAAAACACCGCAAAGGCAGCTTACCAAATGAGACAAAGGTTGGCTATCATGTTCTACGATAGTCTGTTACCAGAAAACTTTGATCTCGTCAGTAGTTGCCAGTCATTTGAAAATGATGTGGATGAACAAGTTGATGAAAAAGTTGTAGATCCTTAAACAAGGTATTATGACATTGAACATTTGCATTGGGCCGGCCCATTTCTGATTCGCCCCATTTCTTATTCGGCCCAATTCTGATTCAGATTTGGGGCCCAATTCTGATTCGGCCCATAGTATTTCCACTGAATTAAAATTTTTCGATTTCAAAAAATGTCATTGGGCCGGCCCAATCTGGTTATGCTTTAACTATTGAAACAGTGTGTTTTTAATGGTTTGTTTATTGTTTATGGCCCATTTTACATTACAATATTTTGGTCTAGTCCATGCAGCTGACTCATTATTATGGGTTGGGCCGGCCCAATTCTGATTCTCCCTAATTCTGATTTGGCTCAATTCTGATTCGGCCCAATTCTGATTCAGATTTGGGGCCCAATTCAATTGTCCAATTCTTATTCGGCCCAATTCTCATTCCATTAGTGCAGCAATTGTGATTCAGATTTGGCGTCTGGCCCATTAGTAGGCACACGTAGTGGTGCACAAAAAACCCGAACCCGTAATGATATTAAAAACGCCATTGGGCCGCACACGTAATGATATTAAAAACGCCATTGGGCCGGCCCTTTGGCATGAGAAGGGGATGCAGCACAGCAGCAACATATTCTCTTTACCATATGTTTGCTTAATTGCTAGTGTGTTCTTTACATGCCATCCATTAAATATATAACCAAATAGATTTAATGCACTATTTTCGGGCCATTTTAATGCACATAATAGATATTAATATAACCAAAACGGTGCGTTTCATACATATCTTAAATATTAAAAAAAAACTTGTTAACCAAACTAGTACATAAAACCAAAATCGGTTAACAAACGGGTGATCTTAGACATAATTGACGAACTATATGAAGATTTACAAGTAAATCTTCATAATCTCCCAAACAGAGACCCGATCGAAGTCTTCATGAAACGTCAAGAGGTACTCTAGTTTAGCTTCCTCGATCACTTCTTGTTCAGTTACCTTCTTCTTCTCCTTGGACGCTGCCTTGGACGCTTCCTTTACCCTTCCATTGAACCTGGAACACATGCACCTTAGGTAGGCCGAACGGGTCTCCACCTCCTTCACATCTCGTTCCGTTTCACCAACATGTCTACAAAACATGTGGAACACGCTGACCCAAAAGGCGGCATCCATAGTAGCATGCTGGCATAGGTGTCTCGTTTCAACGTAGGACATTGCAACGGCAATGTCTTCAACCTCGGTCCATGAATCATCCATATTCTTGAAGGTTTTCTGTAGAGCAAAGAAAGTGGAATGATGAATTCAAAATGGGAAGTAGGCTATATATATAGGCATGGATCTCTTAATTAAATGCAAATTTAGTGTGAAACAATTAAATAATCTTAATTGTAACTTAAAGTTTAATAAAAGAACTAAATTGCCATTCCATCTTTTGAAATTCACAATAATTAAATGCTAATTTTGTATAAGTTAAAAAAAATACCTTTAAATAATAATAAAAAAACAGATTCTAAGACTTTATAAAAAGTTATTAAATTATTTTATTAATATTTCCTTTACCTATTTTTAAGAAACGGTTTAAAAAAAATTATAATAATAGTATTAGTTATAAAAAAAGAGGAGGTAGGTGGAAGTTATTATTGGTCTATAAATATGGACCATTGGTGGGATTTCTTCATACCACCACAAATTTGCACAATAATGTCGTCAAAAGGAAGACGTCAATCAAGCATTCCAGATTGTGTAGAGAACACTGTTTGGCTTAATCGGGATGACCAATCTGTTTATTGGTCACAAAATGTTCTTGACTTCTACTACGACGGTGATAGCCAATTTTGCTATTCAACTTATATGGGGCAAACGCCATTAGACAGAGAGTGGTGGGGTGGAGTACTAGGGTATTGTGGAGATGGATTTATGCAATAAACGGTAATTAGATTATTTTACGTAGTTTTATTATTTATATTATTTATAATTTCTAAATATGATAATTTAAAAAAAATTATAGCATGTCCGTGCATGGTGTAACAAGCTAATACAAGATAGAGAAACAGAAAATTGTCGAGGGACATCTTCATCAAATACTGTTGGTTGGACCATTCTACCCCCAAATTTTATAAACCTTCTGGCGGAACAGGATCAAGATGCTTATGGATACGCTACTGGCTACCCTGCCTTTTGGGAAGTGGATAAGGTAAAAAAAATTACATTGTAAGAATGAGCAACATAGATATGCACTCACTAAATATTTACCGTATCTCCTTTTCAGGTTTACATACCAGTATCGCAAGACAAATAAGGCTGGATAATCTTAAAGATAGATATGCACTCACTAAATATTACCGTTTATTTTACCAATAAATGTGATGCACTTAATTGCGGGGAACGATTCTGCGTTCACAGAAGGATACACCAAACTCTAGTAGAATTCGAGAGTCTCTTCTTATGGTTCCTCGGTCGTATACAATATTGGGAAAATGCTGGACTAAGTGAGGCTGATGCGTTGGAGTACACCGGGGATGTTGTCTGGCCCACATCGGAACATCGGGTTGGTCGGAATTCGGGTGTGATATTGTCTATGTTACTGCAAAATCTTGTGCAAAACAGTGTACTTCCAAACTGGCAGGAACGAAACATGCAAGATGCATGTATGAGATATAGAAGATTTATGGCAGATCAACTCTATTCTGCACGTTTCACACCCCATTAATAATCTAATTAATAAATAATGCCTAGTGAAATTATTGTTTATTTAGTTAATTGAATCTAATTTTTTGTTAATTTAATTAATAAATAATGACTAATAAATAATTTAATTTAATTATTGTGAAATAAATTAATTGAATCGAAATTTTTGTTAATTGTTTATTTAGTGAAATTATGTTCTTTTTTTTTTAAATTATAAAAGACTTTTTTGTGAATTACAAAAAAACTTAAAACAGAAAGTTAATATAAATAAAATAAGGATTGTAATATATCTTAAATGGGATATACATTTGGCATAAATTTATACAAAAACTTCTTCTTTAATCATCACCCAAATTGTACAAGGGGTATGTATTTTGAAGTACATAATCCTGAAATTCTCCGACTTCAACTTGGACGGGTGTGGGTTGTGGCTTAGAGACGCTGCGAGGAGAAGTCTTTGTTTTGGGCGGTGCTAAACAGCTCGCACGAGAATGCCCATACGTTTTGCACTTACCGCAATATATGGGAGTTGGGTCCTCTCCTAGCGATAGGATTCGTTTGTTTTCTTTCGGACGTCCGACTTGTCGTTTTGTAATAAGCGGTGGTTGCAGATTCACCAGTCCATCGGGTACTTCCCACTCTGATTTATCAGGGACTGGATTTATATGCTCCTCATACGTGGATTTATAAACTTCATTAGTGTAACATGACATCGCATAATGAGCACAATCTGGTTCACCTAAAAATCTAGATACCGCAATAACGTGCCCGCAAGGTAACCCAGATACTTGCCAAACCCGACAACTGCATGTTCCATTAGAGAAGTTAACTAAACCTCTCTTTCCACCGTCATCAACGTCAAAACTGTCCTGGGCAATTCCAGCAACCACCCACGAACGAGAACCTTCAACTTTGCCTTGAATTTTTTTTAGCCCACGTTGTAAGCAAGTGTTCCCCTTGAATTCCCTCGTTCCGGCGATCATAGAACCATTTTTGGACAGACTGTCTGAAAAATTCTATCAGTTGGGTTATTGGAATTTTTCGGGCATGTTTTGATAAAGCATTCATAGATTCAGCGCTATTAGATGTCATGTAATGATATCTTCTGGCTGGACAATGTGCTCTTGACCATCTGTCAAACCCAATTTCTATAAGAATGTTCCGTAATCTTGGAACAGCGGCACATAGCGCGTCGAATGATTCTTGAAAATCGGATATCCGGTAAGATTTGCAAGTCTTCCACCAAAGACTCTCATATTCCTTTTTTTTACGGTAAACGAAGGTTGACCATCAAATGACGACAACATAACCCGTGAAAGCTTCTTGGAAACACAACCCGTACGGCTAATTGTATAGAAGCTGCCCGGTCAGAAATGATTGCCAAATCTGGATGCTCGCCGATGCATTCTTTCAGTTTTGAAAGGAACCACGTCCACGACTCACCGTCTTCAGATTTACCAATGCCATAACCAATAGGCAAAATCTGATTGTTTCCGTCCATGCCAACAGCCAAAAACATTGTTCCTTTAAATTCACCCTTCAAGTGGGCCGCATCTATGATGATAAGCGGTCTTAAATTACGGACAAAGCTCCAAATCTGAAAGCAATACGATAATGTTAGATTTTTGTGGAAAAATTTATTTATTGATTTATTTATTTATAGTCTTTCACTTACCACCGCGCCTATGGCCACAAATAACATTTCAAAACGACTTTCAGAATCAGTGCGTATGTGTGTCACTGTTCCTGGATTAACCTTCTCCAAGTTATAACAATAGACGGGAAGTTCGGAAAAAGAACTTGACGAACTACCTTGCAAAAGTTCTAATGCGTTACATTTCCCACGCCATGCTTGCATGTATGATAAATTGACTTTTTCTTTAATCCTAAAATCCTTTACAATTTCGGTCGAACGGTATATCCGTCCACAATCTTTGAATAGTTCTTTTAATAAGCTACCCACCACCATTGGGTTTGCTTGTCGCATATGTGGATATGTTTGCGTCTTAGAACATGTATGTTTGTTGTTAAAATGTTTAACGTAAAAAACATCACAAGATTCCTGACTCGCTGCCTTGAAATTCCATTGGCAATTCTCATCAATACAAGATACTTCGTAACGAGTTTTGGATGATTTGTCTACTTTATACGAAAAACTTTCGGAAAGACACATTTTTCCTAATTCTATTTTCATTTCCTGTTTGTTGCGGAAAATATGACCTATGTAAAACTGGCTTTTATTTTCAAGAGGACAATTAACATTATCAGTAACTCCAGATTTATATGATGCGTTACATTCATCTTCAAGAAAAACATTTACGTTAAGATCGGGACATTTAAAAAAATTGGAAGAACCCACAGATGAACCAACTTGTTCTTGCACCACATATAATTTAAATAACTCATGAGGGTTTCTTTCCGCAATATTGAAAAAAAAGTAAGATCAGAATCATCAGTTATATCAATGGGATCGCTAAAACTTGACATTTTGTAAGATACACGTGTGATGTTTTGAAGACCTGTTGACTCACTAAGATTTTTAAAAAATGTGTTATAAGAAATTGTAGTAGAAGTTTCAAAACCACGTCTAACAGAGTCTGGTTGGACCACGTACTCTAGCCTCCCATCAACGACTTCCCACTTGCCACCACAGTAAACAACAAATCTGACTGCCATATCAATAGAGAGAGAAAAAAATATGAAGATGGATATTTTTTGTAAAAATTTCGAGAAGAAATTTTGTAAAATGTTTAGGTAATGGTACTGGTACCTAGAATCTAATCTAAAAATAGAAACGTGTATACATCAAATAAATAAAAGAGAAATAAAAACGGAAACTAATTTTTTTGTCTAAAGCGTCTCGAGACTCCTCCAATGCGTCTGTCAGTACTAAAGACTCAAAGGAACAGTAGTTTGACACGTGTTGCGTCTCACCCGCACTATAGACGCATAAATAAACGTGTTAAGACGCATCCGAAAGCTGACAACCGAAGCGTCTATAGACGCATAAATAAACGTGTTAAGACGCATCCGAAAGCTGACAACCGAAGCGTCTGTAGACGCATACGAAGCAGCTATTAGGGGGAAGCGTCTTCTAGACGCATAAGAAGCAGCTGTGAGGGGCATCCAACGTCTGAAAAATGGAAGCGTCCTTAGACGCTTACGAAGCAGCAGTTAGGGGCATCCAAAATCTGACAATGGAAGCGTCGTCTAGACGCATACGAAGCAGCTGATAGGGGCATCCAAAAGCTGCCAATGGAAGAGTCTTCTAGACGCATACGAAGCAGCTGTTAGGGGAATCCAAAAGATGACAATGGAAGCGTCTTCTAGAAGCATTGGAAGCGTCTCTGACCGACGCATAAAAACTTGTACCCAGCCAGACGCATCACACTAAGCCAGACGCAAGCTAAAGTGGATGCGTCTGGTAGACGCCTTCGAAGCAGCAGAAGTTTTCAGACCCAATCATTGACACACGTGTCGCTTGACTATTCCCTGACGCATCCTTAAGACTTGCAGACGCATAACCACTCTCGAAAAATGTGATGCCCTGCTCCAAGGAGGCATCAAATGGCTAATTTGGTAAGTCAAAGTTTTTCTTGGCTAATTTGGTAATTTTCTCTAAAATAAAATAGACCCACTATTTATACTAATCTAACTTAGACTCTAAGCTACCTTTTCTAATACTAATATAATTCGTTAAAAAACTGAATTAAACTAACAGATAACTCTAAACATAATAAACTAATTATTATGAATAATCTCCTCCATAAACCACCCCCATGAGATTACCTTACCACCCTTTTCTTGTTTATCCGTTTGCTCTTTAATCGGGATTGCTACTTTTACACTCCCTCTCAATCTCGATTTTCTTCATTCCGATAGATAAACACATTTCTTCAAGTTTTGCTCTAGTTAAACCTTTAGTCAAACAATCAGCTAACTGCAACTGTGTATCCACATACAGCAACTCGATTTCTCCCTTCAGAACCTTCTCACGTATGAAATGATAATGCACCTCGACATGTTTGGTTCAAGCATGGAAAGTAGGATTTTCTGCTAACTGGATTGCTGACTTGTTGTCGCAAAACTATTAGAATGGGTTATATAAGTTAGATATCTTTTCTATAGTTTAGTTATAACATATGTTTAATTATAAGTGTATTTATGTATTATTATTCATAAGATAGGTATAGACGGTTATGGTATGTATATCATATATATATATATATATATATATACTGATGTAATGTTTTTTTGAAACATATGAATTACAATTTGCACATTCATTCTCTCTTCGGTTCCAAAACCCTGACATAAATCAAGTTTAATTCCAACAAGTGGTATCAAAGCCATCTCGATCCACACACACATTCAATATCTGTTATAATCATTCGATCAATTTGATCAATTCCACAAACATATAATCATGACGACAACAAACGGAGGAATACAAACCCAAATTCCAAAATTACTGGGACAAAACTATTATCACTGGCATATTCAAATGAAAGTTTTGTTAGAATCACAAGATTTATGGTCAATTGTGGAAGAAGGATACAATCAACTCGCATCTGGGGCATCAGAGAATAATCAGAACTCTCATAAAGAAAAGGTTAAGAGAGACAAGAAGGCGTTACACATCATTTTCCAGGCAGTGAATGAAACCGTCTTTGAAAGAATCGCTACATGTACAACATCTAAGGAAGCGTGGAATGTTCTTCACAAGGCTTATAGAGGCGAACGGAGAGTAAAGATGGTAAAACTCCAAACCCTAAGATGTGAATTTGATGCATTACGAATGAAAGAAACCGAGTCAATAGAAGATTTTATTAATCGAACAACAGTTATAGGGAACCAATTACGTTTGAACGAAGAAAACATAACCGAACAGAGAATAGTAGAAAAAATTCTTAGAACCCTTACAAGAAAATATGAGTCAGTGGTTGTTGCCATCGAAGAATCTAAAGATCTGAATATCATGTCCACTGAAGAATTACTCGGTATTCTTCAGTCACATGAATTGAGATTGAAACAATATGATGATACACCGATGGAACAAGCATTCCAAGTACAGGGAAATAATTCTGATCGTTCAAGACAATATCGATCAGACTCAGGCCGAGGACGCGGCAAAGGAAGAGGAAGATCTTATAGTCAAATAAGATGTTATAATTGTCAAAAACTGGGACATACCGCTCGATTTTGTCAAAAGAAAGACGAAAATGAAAGAACAGGAAATGCACTCATGCATGAGGAAGAAACAAATGAAAAGTATGAAGACACAATGTTTATGATATTCAACGTAGAAGAAGTGACTAAGAATGATTGCTGGTATTTAGACAGTGGTTGTAGCAATCACATGACCGGAGATAAGAGTCCGTTCATTACACTTAATGAATCTGAGAGAAGAGAAGTTAGAACAGGAGATGACAAAAAGCTTGAAGTGCTGGGATGTGGCGATGTTGCCATAAAAGTTAAGGGATCAGAAAAGAATGTTCCGAATGTGTTTTACGTAGAAGGACTGAAGCATAATCTACTTAGCGTTGGACAACTTGTCCAAAAGGGATATGAAGTGAAATTCTCGAACAAAGAGTGTGCAATCAAGGACTCGACAGGTGAACTAATAGGTGTGGTGAAAATGACAGGAAACAAAATGTTTCATTTAAATCTTAATCATGACATGATACCTCGTGCATATAGCATGATGACACAAGACGTATCGATACTATGGCATCAACGTTATGGACACATCAATTTCGATACCTTATATAACATGGGAACAAATGAAGTAGTTAAGGGAATACCTAAGATTTCAAAACAACAACATAAGGTGTGCCAAGGCCGTGTTCTCGGCAAACATGCAAGGAAATCGTTTCCTAAATATTCAAAATGGCATGCCAGCAAACCACTGCAATTGATCCATTCAGACATATGTGGTCCTATGAGAACTCTATCCACCGGTGGCTGTAAATACTTCATCACATTTATAGATGATTTTTCAAGGAAAACTTGGGTGTATTTTCTAAAACTCAAATCGGAAGCACTGTCTTACTTCAAGATATTCAAGAAATTTGCAGAAAATCAAGCAGATTACAAAGTGAAATGCATACGAACAGATAAAGGTGGTGAATACTGCGGCCAAGATTTCCAAGACTACCTAAAAGAAAACGGAATTGCGCATCAACTTACCACAAGTTATACCCCACAACAAAATGGAGTGGCTGAACGGAAAAATAGAACGATCATGGAGCTAAGTTGAAGTATGATGAAAATGATGAATGTCTCAAATGCTCTTTGGGCAGAAGTAGTTGCATGTGCAACTTATCTATTAAATTGAACCATTACAAAGAAAGTTCCAAACATCACACCTGAAGAGACATGGAGTGGAAAGAAACCAAATGTAGAACACCTCAAAGTACTCGGATGCACGGCATATGCTCATATTCCAAAGAAAAAACGAAGCAAACTGGATGACAAGACAGAAAGGACAATATTCATCGGATATAGTGAAAGTAGCAAAGCTTACAAACTCTACAATCCAATAACGAACAAGGTTATTATCAGTAGCGATGTTATATTTGACGAATGTCAAATCTGGGGAGATGATGATACACATGAAAAGGGGACACATATTCGGTTCAGTGACTCAGAAGAAGATTTTCATTAAGAATCATTAGGAGACCATGAATCAGTACCAGTAACTGAAGGAAATGATCAATCAAATATCGCAGATGATAATGCAACAGTTAATGATCAAAGAGAGGATGAGTCATCTTCATCATTAGAAAACGAAGAACTAAGAACAAGAAATGTAGCCGACATCTATCAGAATACTCAAGCTTTCACAGAAACACAGGCGAATGATATGTATAAAAGAGATCAAATGGTGCATGATAATAGTGTTGCAAATTTTGTTCTTTACACAGATGCAGATCCAATTACTTATGATGATGCATGCAAAGACGTGAGATGGAGAGAAGCAATGGATAGAGAAATTGAGTCAATTCAGAAAAACAAAACCTGGGATTTGGTGGAACCTCCAAAAGGGCAAACACCTATTGGAGTAAAATGGATATTCAAGACTAAGTATGACGAACATGGTAAAATGAGCAAACACAAAGCCCGTTTGGTTGCAAAAGGATACAAACAGAAATATGGAATAGATTATCAAGATGTGTTTGCTCCAGTGATTAGATTCGACACAGTAAGACTTATCCTGGCATTAGCTGCTCGTTGTGGATGACACCTACATAAGATGGACGTAAAAATTGCTTTCTTAAATGGGAAACTAAATGAACAAGTATATATGGAATAGCCAGAAGGGTATGTTAGAAAAGGAGAAGAACACAAGGTGTGTCATCTTAAGAAGGCGTTGTATGGACTAAAACAAGCCCCAAGGGCATGGTATAGTAGGATAGATGGGTATTTTATATCCCATGGTTATGGAAAATGCACGTATGAACACACTTTGTACATAAAGATTCTAAAGACTGCAAGAATTATGATCTGCTTGTATGTAGATGATCTTATAATAACAAGTGATTCATTAGACTTGATTGAACAGTTAAAGGAATCCATGAAGAATGAATTTGAGATGACCGATCTCGGAGTATTACATTATTTCTTGGGAATGGAAGTTAATTACAGTGAAGGGGAATATCATATTATCTCAACAAAAGTATGCAAGGAATCTACTGAAGAAGTTCAATATGGAAAACTGCAATACCATCTCTACCCCAATGGAGTATGGTTAATGAAGGAAGTTCAGGAAGTAGAAGTAGATCAGAATCTGTATAGGAGTTTGGTCGGAAGCTTAATGTATCTAACCAATACAAGACCAGATATTATGTTCACTGTCAGCAAAATAAGTCGTTTCATGGAAAGGCCTAAAAAATCACTGGGAAGCTGGAAAAAGGATTCTAAGATACATAAAGGGGACGATAAATCATGGGATTGTATATTCGAAAGGAAACAAGGGAAAGCTAGTAGGTTTTAGTGACAGTGATTATGCAGGTAATATCGATGACAGCAAGAGCACTTCTGGCTATGTTTTTCATCTAGGATCAGTAGCAATAGCGTGGCAATCGAAGAAACAAAAGGTGGTGGCATTATCATCTACCGAGGCTGAGTACATTGCATTATCTATGGCTGGATGTCAATCTCTATGGTTGAAGGGAATACTCAACGAACTTCAGGTCAATATGGACTGCCCTCCAACAATCTACTATGACAACAAATCCACTATATGTTTAGCAAAAGATCTGGTATACCATGGCAAGAGCAAACATATACGTGTAAAATACCACTTCATTCGAGATCTCATAAAAAATGATGAAGTAGAAGTCTGTTTCTGCACTACGAAGGAGCAGGCTGCAGATATTCTGACCAAAGCTTTGCAGCCCAAAGATTTCTTGCGGATAAAAGAATTACTTCATGTTGAGCCAATCTAACTTACGGGAGGGTATTAGAATGGGTTATATAAGTTAGGTATCTTTTCTATAGTTTAGTTATAACATATGTTTAATTATAAGTGTATTTATGTATTATTATTCATAAGATAGGTATAGACAGTTATGGTATGTATATCATATATATATATATATATATATATATATATTGATGTAATGTTTTTTTTGAAACATATGAATTACAATCTGCACATTCATTCTCTCTTTGGTTCCAAAACCCTAACATAAATCAAGTTTAATTCCAACAAAAACAACTTGACTTTGTACTCAACATCTTGGTTTAACTCTTTCAATAAACGAACTAACCAGACTAACTCTTGAGCTGCCACAGCCGATGCTCTATACTCGGCCTCGGTTGTCGATAATGATACGGTTGGTTTTCTCTTACTACACCAAGAAACTGTGCTTGCTCCAATCATAAAAACATAACCAGTCCTGGATTGCCGAGAACTAGGATCCCCCGCATAATCTGCATCACAATAACCGCATAACTCCACACTTGCTCCCTCTTGAACCGTATTCCAAGACCAATAGTCCCTTTCAAGTATCTAAGAACTCAGCGGGCAACAAACAAATGCGGTTTCCGTGGATCATGCATATATCGACTTAACACTTCGACAACATACGCTATGTCTGGTCTCGTCAGCGTCAAATATATAAGACTTCCAATGATACGTCTATACTCAGTCTGATCATCCACTGCCTTTCCTTCGTCTGGGTATAACTTCATAATAACATCAACTGGAGTAACCACCGGTTTTGACTCCCACATATCGAATTGCATTAACATATCAATTGAATATTTTCTCTGATGTAAGATTATATCTTCTTTCTCATAATTGAGTTCCAGACCAAGAAAATGCCTTAGACGGCCAAAGTCTTTCATCTTAAACCTTGTGTTTAAGTTCTCTTTTAGTTGCACTATTTTGTCTTCAAGATCCCCGGTAATAACAAGATCATCAACATACACAAGAACCACTGCCACTTTAGAGCCTTTAACTTTCACGAACAAACTTGCATCAGCTGTGGTTCCAACAAAACCATTCATCTCTAAGAACTCAGAAATCTTTCCCTACCACGCTCTCGGTGACTGCTTTAACCCATATAAAGCCTTTTTCAGCTTACACACATATCTGGGTTTTGTTCTTTTCTCAAAGCCTGCCGGTTGTTCCATATAGATTGCTCGGTCCAGGTCACCATACAAAAACGCATTATGTACGTCCATCTGCCAGAGCTTCCAACCTTTGCTTGCTGCCAGAGCTATAAGAACTCGTACCGTAGCCAACTTTGCAACGGGGCTAAAAGTTTCATCATAATCCAAGCCATGTTCTTGAGAGAACCCTCTTGCAACCAAACGAGCCTTAAACCTTTCAACCGATCCATCTGCATGTCTTTTCACTTTGTAAACCCATCTACATGAAACTGGCTTCACGTCTTCAGGCTTGGGAACTAATTCCCAGGTTTGAATCTGAACCAAAGCTTCTATTTCAGCTTCCATTGCCTTTATCCACTCATTGTCTTGACAAGCTTCAGAATAAGAACTTGGTTCTGTAACAATTTTCTCAACTAATGCCATGTTCGCGTACCTTGTATTTTGCCTTCGAACACGAGTTGATCGCCGCGGCTCCGGTACTGAATCTGGCCTATTTTGCTGCTGCTCAGTTCTGATTTGCGGGTCAGTTTGTTGCTCGTTTAAACTTGAAGAACTAGTCTGCTGCTCAGTTTCTTCCAGCAAATCAAATTCATCATTTTCGCTAAGTTTGAGTTTCACAATGGAATCTTCAAGCCTTTCTTTCAACTCCACTGTATCAGGTAATAACTCTTTTTCCGAGGACCACCATGCTGAGTTTTCATCAAAGACCACATGACGAGACACATAACATTTACTCATAGTCGGCTCGCAACACCTCCAGCCTTTACGCTCTTCATCATACCCAACAAGGATGCATCGAACCGCTTTCTTTTCCAGCTTTTGTCTTAGGTGGCTCGGAACAAAGGCATAACAAACAAGCCCAAAAACTCTTAAATGGTCTACATGTGGCCTCTTTTTAAAAATTAACTCGAAAGGGGTTCTATACTTCAAACCTTGTTGTGGAGTTCGATTGATGACATAGGTTGCAGCTCGCATTGCTTCAGCCCAAAATCTACCCGGAATGTTCTTGCTATGTAACCAACACCCTGTGACTTCTTGCAAGTGACGATTCTTACGCTCAGATATGCCATTTTGTTGAGGCGTATTAGAGCATGTTAACTGTCTCTTGATTTTGTGAACCTTAAGATAATCAGAGAATTCTAGGCTTGTATATTCTCCCCCGTTATCAGACCGTAACATCTTAACAGTTTTCCCGGTAGCTCTCTCGGCTTCAAGACGAAATTCTTTAAAACATTCAAGAGCCTCACTCTTTTTCTTCATAAAAAATATCCAAACATATCGTGAGTAATCATCAATAAAAGTAATTAGATATTCCATACCGGTTAATGACTTGTTCTTCATTGGTCCACACACGTCCGTATGAACTAGTTCAAGTGGCTCGTTAGTCTTGTAACTAGACTTCTCAAATGGGAGCTGGTGAGCTTTTCCATATTGGCATCCGGAACATACTACATTTTGTTTTACCTCCAAACTGGGCAACCCGACAACTAGTTGTTTCTTCATAATTAATTCGAGTTTATCATACCCGACATGTCCAAACGTTTGATGACACAATTCAGCTGTATGACTATTTTTCGTTTTTTCAATGTAAGCCGACTCAGCTGACAACACGTAAACAGTCTCCTTCTTGCGGCCTTTGAGTACAGGAATTGATGGGGTTTCAAAGTGATCAAAATTTTTTACATCATCCGGACCAAAAAGAACATATCTTCCTGATTCGGTGATCTGAGTAACTGAAATCAAATTCTTTTTCATGCCTGGGACGTGATACACGTCTTTAAGCACAAGATCTTTCTCTCCTTCGTTTGCTGGAAACATAACATCTCCAAAACTCGAGATTGTATGTTTCGAATTGTCTGCAATAACCACAATTATGTTTCCAACATATTTTGAAGGATTAAACAACTTACCTTTTACCACAGTCATGTGATTTGAGCAACCAGAATCCACAATCCATTCGTCTAGATTATTTCCTCGGTTCTCAACAGTGGTTGTTAGTGCGAAGACTTCTTGATCTTGGGCAACAAAAGCATCAACATTCCAGCCCTCTTCTTCTTCAAGTTCAGCCACATTCCCCTCTTCCCTCAGTTCGGACTTACACTCACGTGCCATATGTCCCTTTTTCCCGCAGTTGTAACATTTAAACGAAAACTTTTTCTTTTTGGTTTTCTTTTCACCGGAGGACTCTCCCTTCTCATCTTTTGTGTTCCCTTTTATTCCCTTGGTTCCATCACTATTCCGACTATCTTTTTGTTTCTGAAAATGAGATTTGTTTCTTCCTCTTCCCACATAAAGTGCCTGATCAGTTTTGGTTTTAGCCGAAATTGACGTCCCTGCCAGTTGCTTGGCCAAAGCCTCTTGGCCAGCTAGTAAATTATTAAATTCAGTTAAGCCTGGTTGGTTTATGTCACACCCCGATAATTCCACGTATTACCGGTGGGCCCAGTGGGGAGTATTGTGACGTAGTTGATATCATAAACAATTTATTTTATCACAGTTTAATACACAGCGGAAGTCGAAAGATAAAATCATTACAAACCGAATAAAAAGTAATATCAATTGTATTATAAAACGGTTGTAAGGATCCACAGGCGGATCAAAGTTCAAAAGATCATTGTTCAACAGATTTATTAACATCTAAGCTTGCAAGACTCTTTATTGATGCTAGGAGTAGCCAGCATATTCCGTGTAGTACCTGCACTTAGCCTTTTTGGAAAATACGTCAGTTTACACTGGTAAATACAATTAACTGACTCATTTTGAAAATGTTTAAGAAAATTGATTTGAATGCACATGGCACAAAATAATCTTTTATAACTTGGGATAATTATTTATATATAAACTTGTAAAAGAATTACATGTTCGTTATACGTTCAGTAGCCCGGGCTGAATACCGGGTTAAAGATTAATAGACACACCACATGATATAGTCCCGCGTCGAGTTATTTTTGAACAAGCGGTTATACCTTTATATATATATATATATATATATATATATATATGCACCGTCAGGTGTATGCCTACACCCCGTGCTTAGGTCGTGGCCATTTCAATGAATGATGCCAAGGATATCCGAGACATGGTCATTAACCCCCCAAAGGCTTTAAGCAAACATAACAGTTTAAACGGGTCATCTTAATAAATTAACCTTCATATGATTAACAATTCAATGCCCGACCAAGCGGTATTTTATATACCGTACCCCAAGCCCGTATAAGGGAAAATAAGTTAAAAGTATTTACCTGAGCAAGTATATTATCAAAATCAGCGAGTGCAAGTAGCTTTTACTGGGCTCCTAATCTGGAACGAAGGTTTTAATAACCTATTAGATTCCTAACGGGTCTTAATTAAGTCTAAACTTAGACCGGTTAGTTTAAAGAAATATATACGGTTTAAAACGCACGATTAAGCGATGACCGGATTAGAGTGTGGTTTAGACCCGACAAGTTACTTGTATAATATGGGTAAACTAAACACATTCTGGATTTTGAGATAAAAACGATAACGTTTGACCCGTTTCGGCTAATTTATGCAAACTAGTTACATAAACCGCACCGAACGCGAATAATGCGTTACGGGTAACCAAATGAGTCATGAACAGATTTCCTAAGTTAATATGTCTTAAATATGTTGTGATATCAGTAAGATACCTTCCATAATGCCCAAAATGGATTTAAACTCAAATTGTGCCCCGTAGGGGTATTTTGGTCATTTTAAAGGTTATAAAAGAGTTTAAATACTAATCTGAGTTTCAGGTCTGATATAATCAGTAAAAATATTTATTTTTATTTGTCATAACAGTAGGGTATTGCATATATGTGAAATTTACCCTTTTCTAACCAAACTATGCACCGTAGGGGCATTTTGGTAATTTCAAATAAGCTTTAGAGGTCAAAATTTGAATTCTGAGTTCAAAACTTTTGCTTACTGTTAAATTATAAAAATTTACTTAAAAAATCAGTAGGTAACAAGTTTCATATGCCAAAATGGTTTTAACTCATACTATGCGCTTAAAACGCGTAAAAGTCGGTTTTAAGCGATTTTTGGGTTTAAATAGGAAATCTGAGTTTTTGATCAGTTTATAAAGTTCAAAATATTTTATTTATCATATAAAATCAGTAGCAAAAAGTTTGTTATCAAAATATTATGTAAAACTTATTTTATTCAAGAAAAGGGAAAACCCGACAATTACCGAATTATAGCAAGAACCCTATGTTATGCTCAGCTAAAAATAAATAAAAATTTTCAAAAATCCCAAAATATTATTTTACATCAGTGGGTAAAAGTTTGGTGTCAAAATTTGGGTTTAGATAGGCTATATGCTAATTACGATATTGAGCGTAACTCTTAATCTAGACCTCAAACTGATGTCAAATTTTTAGGACAAGTTTATAAATCAGTAACAAAGGTTTTTGTCCTCTCACATTTTCAAAATCTCGTTTTAAGGTCAAAAAGGCATTATGGTCAATATTTAGGCATATAACGGAAACATGTACATGAATCAAATAACTAATGAACCAAGTTGTATAACCTCAGGGGGTTACACCAATCTATAACCTGGTCCTAATAGAGCTCTAAGGAATTTCTAAAATATACTACATTGGGTCAGAACTAAAAGTCAAAGCAAAAGTCTACTTTTGGGACTTTCGGTTCTGAACCGAGCTCAAACTGAAAATTGTCGGGTTGAACATGTTTAGACATGTTCTTACATTAATTACCAAGTTATATGAGTGATAAAACAGGTCACATAGCTTCTACATTGTTAATTATGTGTTTATGCGAAAATTTACTTTCTGTTGACTTTTTATAATTAACTTTGACCCGACAATTGACCTAGTTAGAGTGGGAATCAGATGGTGCCCTTTTAAGGATTTATTACCCACATAATTACCAACTCAAAGCTACTCTTAATTCGAGAATTGACTGGACCATTAGTGATTAATCACTAAGTCAAACCATAATTACGATGGTTTGACTTTGGGCCATTAAACTAAGTAAAACTGAATTAGGAGAGGTTAAGGACACTTACTGAAGTCCTATGCATGACTAATGATCCTTAGGAAGTGGTCTTGAGCTCCAGGAATCTCCAGAACAAGTGTTTGAAAGTTTGCAAGTGAGTGTAAAACTGTTGCAACCTTGGAGTTCTTATATAGGGGTTCTTGATCACATAAGATGATGCCAAACAAGTCTACAAGTGTTGTATGATGTTCACAGGTGTCCCTAGGCATGCAAAACTGTTGGCCATGCTTCAGGAATTCGAAAACCATGCAACTAAGGTGGTGTAACCGGTTATAACAGGCAACTGCCAATTTTTAACTGCCAGCGACAGTCTTACGGACCGTAAGCGAAAACCCTTGCGGTCCGTATCCAACTCTTACGGACCGTAAGTCCAACCTGATACGGTCCGCAACCAACTCTGATCTGAAATTCCCAGTTACAGTCCTTGCGGGCCGTAAGCCTTATCCCATACGGTCCGTAACCGATGCTCAGAAGACAAAAATTTTGTAATCTTTTAGGCTTTGCCCATGCGACTTTGCTAATATGAATCCAAGGTCTTTTATATCAGAATGGGGCCACTTGATCAGTTCTGAAAAGCCATGAAAGCCTTGCCATGCACTTATGTTGTCTTGGATTCTTTTGAAACAAGTCGTTGAATGTAAAATTTGTCGTAACCACTCGTAGGATCCATTTCTTGTGCAAATTTGAATTATGCATTTATCAGAATTAACCAGATTTAAATATCAGATGTTTATAAAACAGATTAAGGTTTGGGATTTATAATTGGGTCGCTCAGAGGTATTAGTTAACATGTCGACACTTTTAAATCCTACCATACATCTTTCAACTTGATCCGGGTTTATAACACGTTTTACCTTCCATGACACGTGTCTTTGTTTTATTGGGCATGATTTTTTTCGAGGTGTTACAGTTTAGCCAACCCTGAATGGCTGTAACAAAACTTCTATATTCTGGCTTTAGGCCAAGAATGATCATATGCTTCATACGTGGTTCGCTAATCTTGGATTGAGGATCCAAATCTCCAATTTCCCTGCACAAATTCTTATTTTTTCGGAAATATTGTGGAATTGAAAGGTTACTTTGAGAAGTGGTCATCAACTCTCCTTCAAGTAATTGCAACCGGGCGTCGTTCTTTTTCGAAAATAGGGTTTCAAGAGTGTCCCAAGCTTGTTTGGGATACTCAAACTCTTGGATGTGATCAAGAAGGTCTTCCTCTACAGTGGTCTTGATTACGAACATTGCGCGACCCGCTTTCACATGCCACTTTCCAACAGCTCCATTGATGTCGTTTGTGGGTACCCGAGTCTCTACTCCATTCGTAACCTGCTAGAGGTCCTGCCCTTGAAGGTAAGACTTAATACACGTTGACCACGTTTTGTAATTAGAGTGATTCAACTTCTTGATTCTACCGACAACCTGCAATTTAGCCATGATTTGATTGCTTCTAGGGTTTCTGGCGACTTGGTTTCTGATTGATTTGAACAAGCAGGCTTTCTGTTTAATAGCCTTTGTTTGTTCGAAGTTTTGTAATCAAGAATCCTCCACAGGCCCTGTGATCTCTTGGTCTTCAAAGCTCTGATACCAGTTTAATAAACCTGGCCTTCACACACCCAACCCTAACCCGTAAATCCCCTGAATGAACACCGAAGTTTTGTACGAACTAGTACGACACTTTTTATTACTTGAACTTTAAAGAGAATCAATACAATTAGAAACATAAAATAGACCCACTATTTATACTAATCTAACTTAGACTCCAAGCTACCTTTTCTAATACTAATATAATTCCTTAAAAACTGGATTAAACTAACAGATAACTCTAAACATAATAAACTAATTATTATGAATAATCTCCTCCATAAACCACCCCTATGAGATTACCGTACCACCCTTTTCTTGTTTATCCGTTTGCTCTTTAATCAGGATTGCTACTTTTACATGTTTGAGTTGTGAGTGTTTTGATGAAAGGATTCAAAATTTATTACGAAATTTGTATAAGGTATTTGTATTTGTATTAAAAATAAATTAAACTTTGGAAAAAAAAAATAAACGATGAACTTCATATATAAGGTTATCACACGACCGAAATCGGAGAGCTCTATGTTGCCCACTTTGGCCATGCTATGTTGTCTTAACCGGGTCCACACTGGCTTCAGGTTTGGCTTTTTTGGGCATTCCCCCGGAAACCATACCGATGGCTGACATTTGACAGTCATTGTGCCACCACAAAAGCATAACTTTCTAGTGTTAGTTATAATCCTTCAAATATCTTAGTTTACGCATATACTTGTGAAAATGATACAACATGTTACGTTTTTTTATATTTGAAAGATTACTCTTGAGATTATTGAAGTTTTAGATTGAAAAGTTGGTATAAATATAAAAATTGAAAAGTGTAATTTACTATATCTTAAATACATTTCATACGATGACCAATCCTATCATAAAAATAAAAACAGTGTATCGTCGAACGGTCGATTCTCTAAGAGAGTGTTCATAGTCGAGTCTGTCAAAGAGCTTGCCTTAGGTAAGCATTCAAAAGCAGTCTCCTTTCATAAACCATTTATGTAAAACTTACTTGTTTGTCATGAAAGTTGCATCGAACGATATCACATCCCCGAACTCCATAAAATTACACTTGCATAACCCATCGGCCCAGAACAAACCAGTTAACCGTTTGTCCTCATCAACAGAATATTCAAACGAAAAATCAACTAAATATTGTTTTTTGTCGGCCAACCTATTGATCACCATGTCAGCGTCATATTCTCCTATATAGCTGTTAATTCGAGTTTTAAAGTTTTTGCAATTATCGACAGTGGCACCAACATTCTCGAAACTACCGTAACGTTTCTTCATTATATGAAAACCTTTGACAGGGCCAAGGTATAGAGTGCCTAGTTCCCATATCATCTCCTCCTAGACATCTGACAATTGCCTGTACGCTGGCAGCATATGAGTATCGTATGGACATACAAACTTATGATTATGGCCATCAACGAATTTCTTGACTGTATATGATCTACCATCCACCGAGCAAATCATAAGTTGAGCTTTGCACCCAGTTCTAATGGTCCCCCTGTTCCTTGATTTGAATGACTTTTTTGACTTCGAATAAGCATCGTCAATAAACAATGGCTTATGTCCCTCTTTAGAACAAACAAAATACTTAGTTTTGATTATACCACCACTGTGTACTTCACCACCTTTCCGAGTTGAAAAACTAGCTAACTTAGCATATGTTTGGTAAAACACGTATGCTTGTTCGATAGAGGTAAATGGCATTCCAACCACATGTGTAGCTGATGCTTCAACCTCCGGAATGTAAAGCCTTTCATCTACATAAATCAAATAAAAAAAAAAGAAAACACATGCGATTTATCGGACTCGTAACATGCGATATATTAAAAACTCCAAAATTTCATCATAAGAACAACAAAACGTGCGAATTGTTGAACTCATAACATGCGAAAATGACCATTTTGATAAATATGTTTTACACATGCGATTTATGATATCATAACATGCGAAAATCAACATTTAGAATAAACTTCACATGCCAAATGCCAGACTCAGCTCATAACATGCGAACTTATACAATTTGCTTTAATATCAAATATCCTCTGATGAACATTCAAAACCTTCAAAACAGCTATAATAATACAAAATCATTACTACGATTAAAACAAAATACATCTGCGAACAAATTAAACATCTGAATTAACAAAAATTACCATTCGAACACTCATTTACACCACTTGTATTTGTATTTGCAGATTCAGGATTTAAAACATCGTCAATCGTAACTCTCTGATACGCAGATAATTGAACCTGATCACCGACCGATCGAGCGTCTTCAAACTCAACATCCATATTTCGTCCGGTGCTGCTCTGTGGATCCATTGAAAACAACAATTGATTCAAACCCTAACGCAAAACAACGAAACTGCAATGTAGTGTTTGAGAATTATGAAAAATTTGAAACTGATACGAATCATAATTACCGGGATAGTGCTATAACGAACTTCTCGCTGATTGAATGAATAGACTAATTTGCCCTCAGCTGATTGAATGAATTATCTGATTTAACCTTATGAAAGAAAAACGAATCAGGACACGTGTACGGCCATGGAAGTCGCGTATGTAATGTAGGATAAGGGCATTTGTATCCTACACTTCCTCTCTCTCTCTCTCTCTCTCTATATATATATATATAATATTAAAACAAAAGGTCGGTGGCACAGCCATCGCCTTTGTTTATATAATTAATACTTTGTGTAAACAAAAACAAAGTGGCAATGTGCTTTGGTGGTCTGTGTGTCACATTATGGCCCCTTCATTTTTACAAATAGTGTTTTATTTCATGTGATGATACTTTCCTTTAAATATAATCTTTTTCAAAAGATAATACTCATATTTGACTTGCTAAAACTAATTAGTTACACATAATTATAAATAAATTTATTTATTTAATATATCATAAAAAAAAGGTTGGTCTCTACATTTTCTAAATTGAAACCTACACCCCTTATTCTTTAGGTAAGTTACATCATCTTTAAATTGACACCGCAATGTCCGAAGGATTATTATCCTTTTTTTTATTTGTTTATGTCTAACCACGTTAACGCCTAAATTACTTTTAAGACTTTACATCGCTATCTAAATTACTTTCACGACTCTACACCACAACAAACGAAACATACTCTTTTTATCTATGTCTAATTACGTTAATGTCACAAACGTAACGAGGGTGACAAAGTCAAAAAACGCGTAATGTCACGTGCAGACACCACACATTAATGTCATCATTGTACACCATAGCCGCAAATGTCCGCAATGCTTATATATGTTACACTAAGTTAGATCGGAAACATCGAAACGTCTTATATGGTTAATGCATCACATAACATGTCGCCATCTATAAACAACTAAGATGCCGCCGCTGCAACGCGCGGCTATGGCAACAATCTAGTATATATTAATCTAGTATATATTAATCTAGAATATAGTAAGGAATAGTTACTCTTTTGTATTTAGTGTCTTTTGTCATTTAGTTGATTTTTGTTTACGCCCCCTGAACTTTACTCGTTAGTGATTTGTCGTTTACTTACTGAATTTTCATTTACACTCCCTGGCTTGGTCATTTAGTGAATTTTCGTTGTATTTTAGTCGGTTGTCATTTAGTGAATTTTCGGTTACTATTTAGCACGGTTTTACGCCCCCACCCCACAATGCCGGTAGCACAGTTTTCCTTGGCTTAGTTGTTTAGTGAATTTGTGTTTGCACCCCCTGTACTTTACTCGGTTGTCATATAGTGTTTTCTTATTTAGTGAATTTTTGTTTGCTACTTAACATGGTTTTCAATTGCTATAGCGAATATCGATACTATAATGAACCAAACAATTACCGATCAAATTCCCGTCGCAGAGTTTTAAGGAATCCCACTAGTTGATATAAATTATTAGGTCTTATTTTCTTTAAGTTGGGCCTGATAGGCTAATAAAATAACCCTATACATCTAGTATTAGAAGAAAAAAACACATATCAAATATATAGATTATTTTAGGCATTCTGATTGTGTATTTTGATTTATAATATCATATGTTAGGAAACCAAGCAATTTAAGTGAAGAACAATAAGTTTATGCAAAACTATTTTTTATTATTATTATTATTATTATTATAGCAAGATAACTTGTCTTTAACCACAATGTACAACAAACACATTACCAATTATAATATTTCACCCAACCTCCTCCGGGAAATGGAGTATTCTTACCATTAAGATAAAACCCATCCAGTCTCACTAGCCAGTAACATGATCCTGTCCGAATTCCTTGATAACAGTTACGTTCGATCTCATAATTATAAACAGTACGATTTGCTAGATAGTCCATGAAAAATGTTGAGTAATATACATTACCATAATTCTCGCAGAATTGCCAAACAAAATCATCCCCATAATTCAACAAATGGCTTCCTAAATCTTTACCATCATTGGATGTAGGGTGGATTAAAAGTTTCTTTGCAAGGCCATTGAGGATATGTATTTGCCAATCTACTTTAATGCAAAAACTATTTGATCTATAGACCAAGGAAAGTGCTAGTAGAAATGAGACAAAGAGGTAACTTTTCATGCTATGAGCCATAGAGAGGTGATGTGAGGTGAGATTTAGTTGGTTGATTGATATGAAAATGGTTGAGTTGCTCTTCTTTATATAGATGTGGCTGAGAGTGATAATTATAGCAAAGTCAAATAATGGGAGAAACAACTTTGGCTTTTAGTAGCGATTTTTTTGTGTTTGGCCATTTCACTTCTCAAATTTGAAAGTATTGTTGCCCCACTATGGCCAGACTATGCTGTCTTAACAGAATAACAGGGCTCGTGCTAGCTTCAGAGTTTGGCTTGGACGTTCTCACGAGAAACCATACCGGCGGCTGCCACTTGACAGCTGGCGTAACATATGGTGGGACAAAAACCCATGTGGGCTTGGGATTCGAACCGACAACCTCGCACAAGGCCTAGCTCAAATATTTCATTGTCTTAATCCACCAAAAGTGACACAAGTGTTGTCTTAACAGGGCTCATGCTAGCTTCAAAGTTTGGCTTGGACGTTACCACGGGAAACCATACCGCTGGCTATCACTTGACAGTTGGCGTAACACACGGTGCGACAAAAACCCGTGTGCACTTGGGATTCAAATTGACAACCTCGCACAAGGCCTAGCTCAAATATTTCATTGTCTTAATCCACCAAAAGTGACACAATTAGGAATCAAACTTGGATCTCCGATGAAGAACGTGGGCCGGCCCTGAGAATTCGTGTACCTTGTTCGAGCTTGAAAAACGTCCCTTAGGCCTTAACGAAATTGAGTATTGGGCTCACTAAAGATTTAAACCTAATGTCAATGGGCTAATAACTAATATAAACCATAAAAATAGTTTTGTAAGTGAGCCTAGGTTGGTGTTTGTATGGGTATACCCTATTAATATATTTTTTTACATATGTATATCGGATTTTTTTTAGAATAACGTGTCCTTCGAAATATCGGGCTCTGGCCGGTAGTTCTCCCCGCCCATCCTCAGGACCGGCCATGGTGGGTGAAGTAAGGATGTGGTGTAATATTTTCGTAATCTAGAAATATATTGTTATAATACTACTAGAAGACAAAAATATTTGATTATCAACCAAAAAAAAGTTGGCATGTCTATTTTTACATTACACAAGCATTTAGATGAATTAAATTACATTACACAATATGATATATCTCCACCAAATATAACACGTTGGGATTAGTATGTCTATTTTTTTTAAAACGGACTAAATTACAAGTTTTGTTCTTTATGTATGTCCAAAATTGCAGGCGCTGCCCTTTGTCTTTAAAATTAATGAGTTTTGTCCTTAATGTATGCAAATCTTGCACGTTATGTCCTTAGGCCAAACCCAGTTAGATTTTTTGGTTAAATCTAGTCATGTGCCTTGCACATAAGGGCATTGTTGTCATTTCATTTTTAGGGACTATTGTGTAAAAAAAAACTTATGTTCAGGGACTAGCTTGTAATATCTCTCTCTTAATCTTCTTTGAAAGTCCCCCTCTATCTCTTCACAACTGAAAGTCCTCTCTCTCTCTATCTCTCTCTCTTCATCTGCAACCCACTCCCTTCATTATCTACAACCCACTCCCAGCCGCCACCAGCTCCATCCACCGCCGTGCAACCACCGCCACCAACTGCAACCCACTCCATTCATCATCTATAACAACCCCCTCCATCTTCTCTCTCTATCTCTACCACTATCAACCACCGTCTCAGCCATTATCCACCGGAACACCAGCACACTGAACCACAACCTTCACGAACTACCAAACCAGGGTAACAAAGGCAGCCAGCCGTATGTTTGGGTCACAAAACCCAAATCAGTAGGATCAGTGTGTTTGGGTGTCATCGAAGTTTCGTCAGAAGGTCTTGAGTCACCGGATGTTAAGAAAACATCTCACACCATCAATTTCAACAAATTTCATCAACAAATCACTAGATCACCGATTCACAGATCTAATGGCTGACAAATCCTCCTTCTAGTCATCATCGCCGCCGCATTCGTTTTGGGGATTTTCTGCAATTTTGGGGATTTTGAAACTGGAAGAGTTGTTCTGGTTGCGGCTAATGTTTTTTTGTGAAGCATGTTGTTCGTTTTGTTTGAAATTGGTGGTGCTAGTATGGGGTAGATGTTGGCAGGTGGTAGTAAGCAGGCGGGGAAAACAAAAATCAGATATGAGACGGAAAACAAAAACAATTGGCAGAAAGGTATTGCTTTATTTATCCGTTAGAATGATTGTGGTATCCGTTAGAATGTTCTGGAGTTAGGCAAAATCAAGGAAGAAATAAGGCATGTTGACTTTTTCTTGAGTTTACTTTTTCTTGGGTTTAGGGCTGCTAGCCCAAAGGTGAAAAATCAGGAAGCAAATCATAGAATTGTAAAATTGTTGTTTTGTTTGTTTGGGAATCATGTGAACAACAGAAGGAAAAAAAGGAATTTGGGTGGTGCCTTGGGGTTTCTGTGGTGGGTTTTGAATGGTGGCAGAAGGGGTGGTGGCAGGAGGGGTGGTGGCGGTGGTGGCTTAGAACAGAGAGGGCAGAGAGCGTTTGTAAAGAGAAAGAGAGGAGAGGAGAGAGGGAGTTAGAGAGAGAAAGAGACTGATGAACAAATTTTATTTTATATCTTAAATTTTTTTTTTAACACAATTGCACCCTTGTTATAAGTTATTTACAAAATAACCCCTAGGGAGGCAAAATGACAAAATTGCCCTCATGTGCAAGGCACATGACTAGATTTAACCAAAAAATCTAACTGGGTTTGGCCTAAAGGACATAACGTGCAAGATTTGCATACATTAAGGACAAAACTCATCAATTTTAAAGACAAAGGGCAGCGCCTGCAATTTTGGACATACATAAAGGACAAAACTTGTAATTTACTCTTTAAAACGATATTATAACAGATCTGTTACCAGGGTCCTATTGCAAGTAATCTAAGAATAGTTTACAAATCACTGCGTGTTTAAAAAACTATCATTTTATAGGTCTTGTACAGGGGCAGACCTAGCATAGAACAAGGGGCACGTTGCCCCTTGACGCTCCGACAGTAGTGTAAAATTAGTGTAAATTTTGAAAAAAAATTGACGTTTTTCGATTTCGTTGCCCCTTTTTATAGAAACGTTGCCCCTATGGGTTTTTTCTAGATCCGCCACTGGTCTTGTAAGTGCACCTAGTGATGACGAATGCTTCAGTGAATAGGTCTAGGTTTTGTTTAAACATTGTGTATGTGGGTTATATGAAAAACTAAGTGTTAGCGGGTTTAGTGTAGTAGGGAAAAGATCCAATAGGAAGTTAATTTTGGCTAGGAAGGATAGGAAGCCATAGGATTATGACATGTGGCAAATTTTAAAATAAAGAGAAAGGGTATTTTAGTCAATCTCATCATTTCTTCTTCCTTCTTCTCCCCAGTTACTTCAAAACCCACCATTTTCAAAACCCACCATCTCCAACCTTTTCTTCACTTACTATCTCAATAATCACTACATTATAGTGTGATTTTCGTCATCAATCAATGATTCAACCACCCGATCAACGTGTTCTCCAGCTTTTTTCGAAGAAAACCCAGTTTAATTTCATTCAAAATCTCGTTTTTTCTGGTGATTTTGAAGATAATCACTCGATTTGTTCGATTCAATCGCTGATAAGTGTTTCTATCATTTCAAATTTTGTCAATTGATGAAGAAACCGGCTTCGATCCATGTAAGAAATTCTTTAATTTCATTTTCACGATTTGGGTTTTTATTTAGTCATTGCGTTTTACGATCTTGGCGGGGGTCCGGGGGCGGCAGCCCCTGGCGGGGTCCAAGGGGCAGAGACAATTCACAAACAGTTCAGAAACAGTTTTATGTGTCCATTGCGTTTTAGAAATAAGAGAGTTTTATGTGTTTTCTGGCTATTGCGTTTTAGAAAAAACACATTTTTAAGTATCTTTAGTCATTGCGTTTTAGGTAAAACACATTTTTGAAGTGTTTTTAGTCATTGCGTTTTAGGTAAAACACATTTTTAGGTGTTTTCAGTCCATTGCGTTTTACAGAGAACATTTTTTTTTTGTTTTTTTAGGTCATTGCGTTTTAGAAATGAGACATTTTTAAGTGTTTTCTGGCCATTGCGCTTTACAAATAAAACATTTCTTTGTGTTTTCTGGCCATTGCGTTTTACAAATAAGACATTTCTTTGTGTTTTTTGTGCATTGCGTTTTAGGTAAAAACATTTTTTATGTGTTTTCAATCCATTGCGTTTTAGAAATAAGACATTTCTTTGTGTTTTCTGGCCATTGCATTTTACAAATAAGTCATTTCTTTGTGTTTTTTGTGCATTGCGTTTTAGAAAAATGTCATTTTTTAGGTCTTTTTTTTTCATTGCGTTTTACGTAACTGGTGGTTTTTCTATTGCGTTTTACACAACTGGGTTTAAATTTTTTTTAATATAGCAATAGTATACTCGTTTTAAAGATAAAAAAACGCTCGTTTTTTTTTTGTGCAATTTTTATAAAAAAATAATGTCGTATGAAAGAGTTATTAACGTTTAAAAAATGGGGGGGAATTGGAGGAGAGAGAAACTATTGGCTTGGATTGACTAGAATGCCCTTGAACAAACTCACGCGCCTCTTTTCTTCCTTTCAATTTCCCTGATTTAATCTTAGCCCTTAATTAACTTAATGGATGGTCAAGATCACTTCCTAGCAAAATAAACTTCCTATTGTATCTCCACCCTAGTGTAGTAATCACTCTATAAGGTTAGCGGGTTTACTAGTTATAACAATAGTTGTAGTTTCAACTTATTTTATATGAATGTATTAACATAAACAAATGGCCAGTTGGTTTTTGTTCAAGTCACGAGTTGGTGCCAACCCATGCGCTGTGACGTGATGTTGATTATAAACATTTTTAGTATCAATATATGAGATGCAAAAATTCTCAAATTCACGCAAAACATGCTTTTAATTTTACTGTATCCCCATCCTAAAACACTACACTAAAGCATAATCCCTAATTGAAAGAAAATAATTTAAAGTGGGCAAAAAATCACAACGATATATTAGTACTGAAATATATTACGTAAAGCTTACATGACTATCTACAAAAAGTTAGCAAAGCTCTTTGCTTTATTGTATGGTTTTCATCTCCTTATAACTCTTACTTGGACTGGTTCTGTGTTATCATGTGGTCTAATCATAAATATCTAGATGAGTGCCATTTTGAGTTTCCTGTGATGTAATGAAATGATAAAAAAAGATTCATAATCTTTGAACAATGTAATAATATTGTTTTAAGGATATATACATCTTAGTTGATTACAAGATACCGTGTTTGATTTAGGAAATTTGAGAACACAATATTTTTTTAAATGCATCAATATGAAATCGATATAAAAAAGAGAAGCTGAATCAATGCACGAACTGTGATCTTGGTTCCAATCACCTATGGCGTATTTATAAATAAAAAAGTAGCATAACAAAAGTAGGCTGATGATGATATTCCATACATTAATTGTCACTTGGACCGAACACAAAAACGTAAGCAATCGGCATAACTACTGAGTTTCATCTTCTTCCAACCCTATGGGCTCGAGTGCTTTTAAGTTGCACATTGCATACTGAAGGGGTATGGTCCCAAAAAGCCGCGCAAACCTCCGTCAAGGTTGCGCGCAGGACCATACTCCTTATTCAGCAAATTTCTTATCGCTAACACCGCGCGGGCTACATCAACATTCTTTGATGTGGCGCGAGGTCTAAGCAATAGGAGGCTCCACCTTCTTTGATGCCGCGCGGGCTACATCAACATTCTTCGCGCGTGACTACGACGCAAGACTGTTTGGATAGTCCACAAAGTACAAGTGGCACAAGAAAATAACCAATCAGCGGCCTTCTGGCCATGCTCAATCGTGCTCCACGATCGTCTGACATGCAGGAGACAAAAGGTACTTAAGGACGCCTACGTGGCACCAATCATAGGGCAGAGACAACTGACCCACGATCTCCACTTACCTGCTGATGGCAGAAGGGCGGCCAAGCCGACAACCTTGACACGTGGCTCCAATCACGGTGTGCCAGCACCAACGAACTCCCAGAAGCCACTAACGGTCAACACCAGTGAGACAAAGAGCACACCCTCCAAGTTGTCGCCTTCTGGCCCAAGGACCATCAGCCCACACCCTCTTACACCTCTCCGGCTATAAATAGAGACCTCAGTCCACAGGTTAAACATTTCATTCCCTCTACTCTCACTCTTAATACTCAATTATCTCCCCAAAGCAGTCGCTTATTCTCACGCCGGAGCCCGGTTAAGAGGGAAACCCTCATATTCCCCTCTTAACGAGTAACGGTGTTCTGTTTTGCAGGACTTAGACGATCATTACGAAGCTCAGAAAGCCATTAGAAGATTAACCACTATGGTAGGAACATAAACCAAACTGATTAGTCCAATAATTAGTTACGTGTTTCTTCATTGGCGCCCACCGGTTTTCTACAAATCACTCCCATCTTCTTTTTCTGAGTGTTCGTTGGTTTTTCTTCCTTCGATCATGGCTGGTCAAGGAATCATTCCCGAGTTTGTCGGTTTCGGAGCAAACTCTAATGCAGCGTTGGGGGATGACAATCAAAACGTCTAACCCCAACACATTGAAGAAATTGGCGAAATCGAAGTAACCAACACTGGGGGACCGCGCAGGAGCATCACCCGCATCACTCAGACGGTAACCCCAGGAAACAATGGCGCTGGACCTTCAAACCCAGCTCCACCTCAGAACGTTTCGGCGCTATTAGGGCTACCAGAGGGCGAAACTCCAGCCTCGTGGTACGCCAAAAATATTGCCACCATTAACGCGGCGTATCAATCCCTGATCGCACAACAAGCAGTCTTAACGGCAGAACCGTCCTTGGTTACACCAACAGGCCCTAGTCACGGGGCGCGCCAGATACCACCACAGCAAAACATCCAAGGAAGAGCTAACAGACCTCCCCCTACCAGAAGACTAAGCGTGCAGGACACGCG
Source organism: Helianthus tuberosus (assembly GCA_030545235.1). Classification (NCBI taxonomy): domain Eukaryota; kingdom Viridiplantae; phylum Streptophyta; class Magnoliopsida; order Asterales; family Asteraceae; genus Helianthus; species Helianthus tuberosus. Next base: position 33,928,927 of record CM060447.1, on the reverse strand, counting down.
CGATACACGGGGAGAAACAGAAAGCTATTATGACTATCCGTCAAACGTCCAAAGAGGCCCAGTTCATAGCCGGCTCACGCTGCGCAACATGAACAATGAATGGGAAGATACTGACCCGAATGATCCAACTTGGCAAGACGATGAAGAATCTTCAGTCTTCAATCGCTTGCAGAGGAACCATGAATACTACAAACCAAGACAACACGTTGGGTACACCGAAGAGGCAGAGCAAGACTTTCGCCTCGCCTATCAACCAGCCGAAGTCGTAGAACATTCAAAGTTCATTCCAAAGATCGCGCTGGCGCCGCTTAAAAGAGAGAAGTTACCTCCGACAGTTGGAAAGTTTAACGGATTGACTGATCCCGATGATCACGTCAGAGTTTTCACAAGCGTGGGTTGCATGGGTGGATGGAATATGCCCATGTGGTGCCATCTGTTTATTCAAACGCTTACAGGGGCTGCTCGCGCCTGGTTCAACAGCCTTCCTCCGGGAAAGATCAAGTCATGGGTGGATTTCAGGACACAGTTTCTGAGTCACTTCAGTCAACAGAGACGTTACCAGCGCGACACAGCCGAGGTAGAGGACATCTGGCGCAGAGATAATGAGGGTTTAGAGGATTTCATCACTCGCTTCAACAAAGAGTGCTTGGAAATCGATGGAGTAAGTGAACAACTCATGCGTTGCCACTTCAAGAAAGCCATTCGCTGTGATAGTCTCATCAGAACTATCACTGGGAAAGATGGGATGCCCAAAGAATGGGATAAGCTCATGGAAGCCGCAAAAATAGTCGCGCAAACTGAAGAGTCACTCGCCGCAAACAAGAATTATTATGCTGAAGATCAATTTTCTAAGGGGGCCATTCGCGCGACAACAATAGACGAAAGAAAGGCAAAAACCCTGGGTGGAAAGCCAACCACTCTAGTGGTTATGGCGAACGATCTCGTTATGAAGAGCGGTCCCGCTACAAAGAGGACGCGCGAGACACTATTGATCGCATTGGTTATCGGAAAGCAGTCAGGGATGACAACCAAGAAAAGCACTGGACTCCGCTCATAAAAACACCGAAAGAGGTGCTGATGACGGAGAATCATGATTTCAAGGCTCCAAGGCCTATGACAAACAAGAAGGGGCAAGACCCCAACCTGTACTGCGACTTCCACAAAGATACAGGACACCTGACAGATGACTGTTACAGTTTACGTCAGGAGATCGAAAGAGCGCTAAAAAGCGGGAAGCTAAGCCACCTGGTGAAAAACGTGCGCAAAGAAACTCGACAGCTCCAACGCCATGATGAGGGGAATCACAAGAAAGTCAGACGCCTAGAAACCCATATGGTCAATGGACCAAGATACAGCGCAAAAGAGAAAGGCAAGCACCCTTACGAACCCTCATGGCAAGAGCAACAGGTCATTTTCCCGGTAGTGCGCGGCGGCCCTTGTGCCACTCGACCCGTCGTCATTACCGGCATTATCGGCCATTATGAAACAGAGTATGTCTTCATTGACCCAGGGAGTATGGCTGATATCATCTATGAGGAGTGTTTTAATCAGTTTGATGAGGATGACAAAGCGAGACTTGAGCCAGTTGATTATCCACTTTCTGGATTTTGCAACGAAATGGTCTTCCCGCTAGGCCAAATCAGCTTCCCCGTCACACTCTCTGACGGGAAGCATTCAAGAACAACAAATGTAAACTTCATGGCGATGCCTGTCAAGTCGAGGCATGATGTGTTAATTGGGAGAGAAACCCAAGGCGAACTGAACATGGTAACTTCCACGCCCCACTCAGCAATAGGGTTTCCAACCAAGACAGGGGTGGCGATTATCTATGCCAAGAAAGAAGTAATGTCCGCAGAAGAGATGCGCCCAACAAAAGCGGCGAAGGTTTCAACAACCGAGCCAGAAAAATGGGTATTAAACCGCAAGTACCCAGAGCAAATGGTGACGATAGGCCATGCAATCTCACCAGACATCAGAACGCATCTCAAGCAACTCCTGTTCAAGAATATGGATATCTTCGCCTGGACTCCGGCCGACATGACCGGTGTCCCGCGCGACATCACCGAACATTGTTTAAACACCTACCCCTCTGTTGAGCCGAAAGTCCAAAGAAGGCGCAGCTTAGGGGCAGACAAAACCAAAGCAATGAATGAGCAAGTATGCGAACTACTCAAAGCTGGTATCTTGCGAGAAGTGCGTTATCAAAGTTGGGTCGCGAACCCAGTGATGGTGGAGAAGTCTAGTGGAGGATGGCGAATGTGCGTTGATTATACCGATCTCAACAAGGTGTGTCCTAAAGATTGCTACTCTTTGCCTGAGATCGACAAAAATATAGACTCTCTCGCTCCATATAGATGGAAATGCTTCTTGGATTGCTACAAGGGATACCATCAGGTCCAAATGAAGCTTGAAGACGAAGACAAGACAGCTTTTCGAACTGATCTTGGGATCTTTTGTTATACAAAGATGCCATTCGGCCTCAAAAACGCTGGCGCCACATATCAACGCCTGATGGATAAGACCTTCGCTGGAGATATTGGGAAGCACATCGAGGTTTACATCGACGATCTGGTGATCAAAAGTCCCGAAGAGGACCAAATGTTGAAAGACATCGAAAAAACATTCAACTCGTTGCGCAGCGTGAATATGAAATTGAATCCAGCCAAATGTTCTTTTGGTATGGAAGAAGGGAAGTTCTTAGGCTTCATAGTCACAAATGGCGGCTTTAAGGTGAATCCAGAAAAGGTCAAGGCAATAGAACGAATGCCATCACAACGAACAATCAAAGAGATGCAAAGGTTGGCCGGCCGCCTAGCCGCGCTTAACCGTTTTCTGTCAAACCACGCCGCGAAGTCATACCCTTTTATCAGCACTCTGCGCAACTGTGTGAAGAAACAAGAGTTCAGGTGGACCCCTGAAGCAGAGAAGGCTTTTCAGCAAATGAAGGAGTGTTTGATTGAGCTCCCTACCCTGACTGCACCGTTCGAAAAGGAGCCGCTCGTCTTATACTTGTCATCATCTGTTAGTGCATTTATGTCTATAGCCTTCGTCAATCCGAGCTGTAGCAAGAAACAGAAGAAAACGAGTCGTTATATTAGTGATAGCTAGACAAAAAGGCAAGGTGGCATAATTGTAATAATGAGAAATCTCATTAAATGCCTTAGACTATAAATAGGAGATTATGTCATAGATTAGAAAGACTTTTGCTACATTTGTCATTTGGAGCTTTCTAGATCTAGAGAGAGAATCTAGAGAGAGAAAGTGATTCAAGGTGCTGTACGATTTCAGATTTCTAATAGAATCACGTTTATATTACGTCACGTGTGTTAGGTCGCGTTCGTGTACGGATTCCGCACGTTTCACGTTCATTTCGCAATCGTTTCGGAGTCAAAACCGGTCCTACAAGTGGTATCAGAGCCAGGAGCTCGATTGCACTGATCCAACACACATTTCCGCTCGTGATTTCATCGATTTCAGATCCGGATTTCATCTATTTCTTCATCTTTTTCATATTTTTCACGTTTTTAACTGTTTCTAGTCAAATTGAACGGGTTTTTACGGTCCAAATCGTCTGATTTTTTGATATGTTGTGCGAAAACACCTGATCTACAACCCTACCAAGTTTCAGATCCTAATTCCTAGCCGTTTAGGAGAAATCGAAAGTTTTAGGTCCGATTTCGTGATTAACAGTTGGCTTTCGCTTGGAAATACAGGCTTTCGCTTGAATATTAAGGCTTTCGCTTGAAAATCTGAGGTTTCGCTTGAGAGATATGTTGGTTTCGCTTGAAAAAGTACTTTAAAATGGGTTTCGCTTGACCGAACTGTACCCTATCGCTTGAAACACATGGCAATTTGAAGCGAGACACACCCTTTCGCTTGATATATTTGAGTTTGCTTGAAAATACGTGTACCGATTGAACAATTATATCTTGTGAGAAATCATAATTGTGTGTGTCAGTTCATGTGATACAAAGTATTGGCAGCCTAAAATTGATAAGATTCAACTTAGTGATCACGTGTTTTGTCAGTCATTTTGAAAGGCAAATTATATCATGTCGCTTGTTTGTTTCAAATTGTTCATTAAAAGGTGTTGTTGAATCTGTTTGCATGTGACCTGCCGTGTATCAGTCACGTGAATTGTTTCTGCCGATTCTCGAGATATAGTGTCAGCCATTGTAGTTGAGGTCCAATTAGATTGTTTTGAAATTGGTGTTGTCGGTTTATGATGGTTGCACATGTGATGTTGTGGACACAAGTTACATTTCATTGATTTGTTTGCATGTGAACAAAATAGTGAGGTCAAATAGAATTAAAGTTGATTTGTTAATTGACGGCTACTTTAATTGAAGAGTGTTATTGCACGTGGTTTGATTCAAGGATTGCATATGTAGTTGATAAGGTTGTCGGCCACTTTATTTGATTAAAATCAGATTCTCATGTGAAGGGTTAGTGCAAGGTTGCAAGTGAGATTGGCTTTTATTAATTGTGGTCAAAAGGTCAACGTGTAATCCGGTTAGACAACTCACTTGAAGTCAAAGTATCAAAGATTGTTTCGCTCATAGTGCATTCTTTGATTTCGATCAAAAGGGGATACTTGGTTATAATCTGATTTCGCCCGAGTGTTATATTTGGCTCGAAAGTGAACTTTTTCGTGTCGGGATCATTTCACGTCGATCGAGTGTCAGTCTATTACAGTTTATTTGTGACAACTGGCACAAACCGGTAATTTCCGTACACTTTAATCATTATTTAATGATTGCAATTATGTGCTTAATTGTCAGCAATGTCTGAACACATGATTAAACAAGTGAATTCATGCACGTTGTATACTACAAAATATTGCTTTATGCATAAACAAGAGCGTTGCGTCAAAAATAATAGTAAACTCACCGGTAAGACACACTGTGTCAACAGAACTGCAGAAAGCAGTCAGACATTATAATTGAGGCCTAGGTGTAGGTCTGATGACAAAAGTACATTAAAACCCAAGAGTACATGTAAGGGTTTAATTTTTAGACCTTGCGAAAGCAAAAATAAGCACTAAAAAGCACCCGAAACGCACTTTAAGTGCAGAATTTTATACAATTCAGCTCTAATCAGCATTTAGACATATAAATATTATGCAGAAATTTCATTTTAGTATCCAGAATATTTCCCTAAGTGTTGGGAATTGAAAGGGTACAAGAAGGGTGCTTAAAAGACACTAAAAAGTGTAATTTAGCACTTTAACGAATCGGTATGTAACCGAACAACCGGATATTACCCGGAACATCAAAATAATGCTAGAAGCATTGTTTTTATTTTTCTAAGCTAGTTAGGGTCCCCGAACACCCTAACACACTATATATTACTTAACATACATGAACCACTAATTGTTTCATTTATTTCCTAACTAGATTAGTTACTCTCCATTACAACTCAACTAGAAACCAACCCCCCCCCCCCCCCAACCGGTTCTAGAAGTGGGATCTCCACTTTGATTTTATTGATTTGTTTAATAAGGATGTATGGTACTAAGGAAGCATAATAACTAGTGGTTAACAAGATGTAGGAGGTTTATAAGAAAGACCCTAAGTCTTGAACCATCATTTTGATCCAACAAACTTTTCCACCAAAACTCTCCTTCTTCTTCCTCAAGGCTACGGCCCAACACCCCCACATATCATCATCATCCTTCATTCCATTCTCAAGAATTCTAAGCTTATTCTAAGGTGTATGGAGCCTAATTAGGAAGGTTGCAAGCAACGGATCTTGAAGGACCTCCTTCATTTGCTTTTATCCACTTCATTTATACTCTTGAACTTCCCTAGCCTTGTGCTAGTAGTAAGTGCTCTAAAACACCATCTTGTTCTTGTTTTGAATGGTTAATAAGTGATTTAATGGTTAAAAATCAAACACACACAAGATCAAAACTAAAAGTCTTGAAAGAAAGATAAACTAGTTGGATAAAGAATAGATATGTGTGTAAATCATGTGAATCTTGTATGGTTGTTATTATTTGATGTTGTTTGTCATTAAAAGTGAGATGGATCATCATCTACGCATACTAGTTCATGTCCAAGAACATGAACTAGTAGTATGTTAAGTGTTAGAAATATAAAAGATGATGAAATCATCCACCATGAACTTGGAACTTGTGTAAACATAATTTTCCTTGTAAAATAAGACTCTAAACATGTAGATCTAAAGATCTACAAGTGGTTTTTCGGAAGAACCAAGCAAAAATATTAGTCTTGTTTAAAACCCGGATCTTACATGAACTAAATATATTTTTAGTAAATAAACAAGTGTGTAAACACTTGTGTAACAAGGAAGTTCAACAAAGAAATATTTTTGTGAATCTTGACTAGAAGTTGTGAAACTTCATATTCTTTAAAAATAAAGTTTTCAAGATAATGATTTTATTTTTAAAGATGGAAAGACTTACTAAATGTGCTAGTAAGTTACTACACATTTTTGTAAATATTCAAGTTCATGAAATAGAGAATTAGTGATTATTATTTGATGAGTATTGATGATAATTGTTGTTGATGATTGTTGACGATTTAAAAGAAAATAAACACATGTTTTGAAAACATGGGAAACCTCCATTTTTAGGGGAAACTCTGTCAAAATTTTTATAAATTTTGACACTTAGAAAATATAAGTTTTTAAGAAACTTATTCCCTAAAAATGTGCTTAAAAATATTACCAAGGTTTCCCTAATTTTTGGTGATTAGAAATGAGGATTTCTTCAAAAATAAAAATGGATAGTAAGTATATATTTTTGAGAGAAAAATATATATTATTTGATCACCAACTTGTGTGTTAAGTGTATATAGTATGTGTTATACGTGCTAGTGTATTAAGACTTAAAAATACACTAAATACTCATGAGGAGTATAAACATAAAAATACACATACAAGATACATAATTCGGGTGCAAAGTGCAAAACACGAGATACTTATATTAATTTTAGAGAAAATAATATAAGTAAGATACGTAGTTAAAAATATAGAATATTTTTAACACAAGAGTATATACACAAAAGAGAGTGACTGTACTTGTGCGACGCAAGTCTAGTGACTAACGTTAAGAAAACGCGTATAGGTTACGACGTTAATTAAGCAAATCCGGTGAAGTTTACGACGCAAGGAACGCAAAGTTGTGAGTTCATGCTCCCCTTTTTCTTTAACTGTTTTCAGTTTTTATAACTTCGGGGGTGAAATACATGTACAAAAGTACAATATTTATAATTGGTATGATATAAATACAAGAAGTGCACTTGGTGAGAACGAGAACCAAGTGTGACAAAATATAAGATAATAAGAAACGCACTTGGTGAGGACGAGAACCAAGTTGGATGCGTTATGAGAAATGATAAAAAGAAACGCGCTTGGTGAGGACGAGAACCAAGTTGGATGCGTTATGAGAAATGATAAAAAGAAACGCGCTTGGTGAGGACGAGAACCAAGTAGGATGCGTTATGATAAATAGTGTCACGAATAGGGTACAGAAGCACCATTAATCGTGTACATACTTAGACCGCAGAACAAAAGGTTAGATCTAACGGGTGCCTGGCAGCCACACTCTCGGTGAGGGCGAGAATCGAGTAGTGCTTTTGTGTCTCAGAATATACCAATTAAATGCCTTAGGTTTGGTGACTTCCTATGTCGTGTCACATGTTAATGGCTTTGCAACCCATTAACAATCCTGATATTTACAGAAATACTGTATTTATATAAAATTCATACCATACAAGAATTGATATATAACTTGAAGTACGTGGGGTACTCAAGAAAATTGATATATAACTTGAAGTACGTGGGGTACTCAAGAAAATTGATATATAACTTGAAGTACGTGGGGTACTCAAGAAGATTGATATATAACTTGAAGTACGTGGAGTACTCAAGAAAAACTTGATTTATTCACAACTATGTTTTTATACAAAGTATACAAATGTGAAATACAAAACTGCATGAATTCACACCAACATTATGTTGACGTTTTTCCAAAAACTCACATGTATTTCAGGTAACTAGGATGGATGTGCGCGCGGTCTTGCTTATGCTCGTGGATGTCGCTTGTGTTTAACTTTAAATAAAGTTGTAAACTTTTAAGACAATGTTTTAAGCTGTCTAGCGATGTAAACGCTAAACTTATGTTTTCAAATCATGGTATTTGATGTTATTTTACGAGCATGTAGCATGTTTACTCTTCGTATGCAATGAGAACCTTTCATGATCACACCTCGTGCTTCCGCCGCAGAAAGGGGTGTGACAGATTGGTATCAGAGCTGCGATTGTAGTGAACCAGGATTCCTTCTCGAGTCTAGTCTACAATCTCTAGGATCCATTCACGGAAACAATTTTCAAAGAGTTTTCATTGCATAAAACGTCCCGCGACATCCACTGCCTGAAACTGTCTACATGAGTCTAGAAAAGACACTACGAGACTTAGAGTGCACTTGAGTAGCACTTGTCGTTGACTAAGAAATTACTTGCAATTATGTGTGATAATTAGCATATACTAGAAGTAGAATGTCACAAGTATACGTGACTTTACCTGAAAGCGATGGCCTATCTGAAGGAAGAAATACGAGGATGAAACGAACTGTGCGGACTGTGCAAGGAGTTACGTAATTATGGATGCATACATAATCATGGAATTCAGTGCATAGAAACCACAACAAGTCTTGTCACGTATAGATTCCCTCAGTGCAAGCCTACTAAGTACTCTGCTAGAGTAATAATTGTTTGATGTCACTTATGTGGTATATATACCTGTGAATATATATGATACTACTGTCTAGTGTGACGATATCAAACAAATGATTAACCCTGTTGTGTTATGTTCTGTCAGAACATGGCACCCAGGAAAGCTGTGAATGCTCGCAATGATGATCAACCTCCTCCTCCCCCACTGCCAAGAACTGCTGAAAAGCTGAACGCTCTACTGGAGGAAAGGATCTCCGCTGCTATCGCCCAGTACGAGGCGAACCGAACTCAAGACAGTGGTGGCCCAAGCAATGCTAGACGTAATGGGAACGGAGATTCATCTGGAGGCAATGCAGCTCAAGGTAATCTTAAGACAATTTGCTAAGCATGGAGAAATTTATGAATGGTCCTTGTTTCATTATTTCTTCGATTGCTCACATGTGAATTGGTGAATCAATTCCAGGCTGCACTTTCAAGCAGTTCCTCGACTGCAAGCCGATGAACTATGATGGCACAGGAGGTGCAGTAGCATTTGTGCGCTGGACGGAGAAGACTGAAGCTACTATCCGTATGAGCAAGTGTACCGCGGATCAGCAAGTCACTTTTGCTACTGGCTTATTCGTCGATGAAGCTCTGACTTGGTGGAACCTGCAAGCCCAAACTTTGGGTGATGATGCCGCTTATGGCCTAACTTGGGAGGAACTGAAGGAAAGGATGAGAGAGAAGTACTGCTCTCATGCGGAACTCCAAAGGCTGGAAACAGAGTTCTGGCACTTGACTATGGAAGGTGCTGACATCAATGGTTACACTCGAAGGTTCCACGATCTGTCAAGAGTGCTTCCCTACATGGTGACTCCTGAATTTAAGCGTGTGGAACGCTACATTTGGGGACTGGCCTCAGAGTTTCGTGGCATGGTGACGTCGGCCAAACCACAAACAATCACTGAGGCTGTAACTCTGGCTGTCAGCCTTATTGAAGATTGTGTTCGTATGAAGAAGCTATCACTGAACCCAACAGAGAAGACCGAGACACATGCTGAGTCGTCCAGTGACAAAAAGAGAAAACATGCAAACCTGAACCAAGCAACTCGTAACAATAAGGGTTTCAACAACAAGAAGCGTGACGCTAACCCGTCCCAGGAGGCGAAAACCCATGCAACCAAAGCATACCAAGGCTCCATACCTAGATGCCAAAAATGTAAGTATCATCATGAAGGAGCATGTCGCATTCCAAGGTGTGACAAATGTGGTAAATTGGGTCATCAAACAGAAGACTGTTGGGGAATAGGAAAGAATCGAAGTGGAAACAGTGCTGGTAACAAGAATGGTAACGGGAAAGGGCAGAACCAAGGATGCTTCAAGTGTGGAAGCAATGATCATTTCATGAAGAACTGCCCAGAGAGAAACAATGCTCAGGCTAGAGCGTTTGTGATTGGAGCAAAGAACGCACGCGAGGACCCTAACGTGGTCACCGGTACGTTTCTCATTAACAATCACTTTGCATCCATATTATTTGACACTGGCGCCGATTATAGCTTCATGTCTGTGGAATTTAAACGCATACTTGGAATAGAATCTAGTAGATTAGAAATTCCTTATTCCATAGAACTAGCCAATGGTAAACTTGTTGAATCGGGCGAAGTTGTTAGAGGCTGCACACTAGAACTTGGTGAACGAAGATTTAGCATCGACCTCCTACCTATTCAATTGGGTAGCTTCGATGTAGTAGTCGGGATGGACTGGTTGTCCAAGAACAAAGCTGAAGTTATTTGTCATGAGAAAATCGTTCGCATCCCTTTAGCGAATGGTGAAACTCTCACCGTGCATGGAGAAAAACGAGACGCGCCTCTTCGAATCATCAGTTGTATGAAGGCACAGAAGTGCTTGAGGAAAGGATGTGTCGCTTTCCTAGCACACGTTATAGACAAGAAGGCTGTGGAGCCAAAACTCGAAGACATCCCTGTGGTGAAGGAATTTCCTGAGGTGTTCCCTGAAGATCTGCCAGGACTACCTCCGCAACGACAAGTCGAATTTCATATAGACTTGGTTCCAGGAGCTGCTCCTGTAGCCAAGGCACCCTATCGACTTGCTCCATCCGAAATGCAAGAATTATCTACACAACTCCAGGAGTTGTTGGATAAAGGATTCATAAGGCCAAGCTTCTCACCCTGGGGAGCTCCAGTATTGTTCGTGAAGAAGAAGGATGGAACACTGCGGATGTGTATCGATTATAGGGAACTGAACAAGCTCACGATCAAGAATCGGTATCCGCTACCAAGGATTGATGACTTATTCGATCAACTGCAAGGATCAAGCTACTATTCCAAGATCGACCTTCGATCTGGATACCATCAGCTGAGGATCCAAGAGGAAAGCGTACCAAAGACTGCATTCAGAACACGATATGGGCACTACGAATTTCTTGTGATGCCATTCGGACTGACAAATGCACCAGCGGTCTTTATGGATCTGATGAACCGCGTATGCAAACCATATCTCGATAAATTCGTGATTGTATTTATCGATGTTATCCTGATTTACTCGCGAACGAAAGTAGAGCATGAGCAACATCTCAGAACTATCTTGGAACTACTGAAGAAAGAGAAACTTTATGCAAAGTTCTCGAAATGCGAATTCTGGATTCGCGAAGTACAATTTCTTGGTCACGTGGTGAATGAGAAGGGCATTCATGTAGACCCGTCCAAGATAGAAGCAATAAAGAATTGGGAAGCTCCCAAGACCCCAACCGAAGTTCGACAATTTTTGGGCTTAGCGGGCTATTATCGGCGATTCATCGAGAATTTCTCAAAGATAGCTCAACCGCTAACGACCCTTACACAGAAAGACAAGAAGTACGACTGGGGTCACAAACAAGAAGAAGCCTTCCAGTTACTTAAGAACAAGCTCTGCGATGCACCAATACTATCATTACCCGAAGGCACTGAAGACTTCGTGGTATACTGTGACGCTTCACGACAAGGTTTGGGTTGCGTGCTCATGCAACGCCAAAAAGTCATCGCTTATGCTTCAAGACAACTGAAGGTTCACGAGAGAAATTATACCACTCGCGACCTGGAGCTGGGTGCAGTGGTATTCGCCTTGAAGATTTGGCGACATTATTTATATGGTACTCGATGTACAATCTTCACAGATCACAAAAGCTTACAACACATATTTGATCAGAAGGAATTGAATATACGCCAGCGACGTTGGGTCGAGCTGCTGAATGATTATGACTGTGAGATTAAGTACCATCCTGGAAAGGCGAACGTTGTAGCAGACGCATTGAGCCGAAAAGAAAGGGTTAAGACCCTAAGGGTTCGAGCATTGGAAATGACGATTCGAACGAACCTCACTGCACGCATTCGTGATGCACAACAAGAAGCTCTTAAAGAAGAGAACCGTAAAGCTGAATACCTACGGGGTATGCTGAAATACATGGTGTCAAACGAAGAGGGAGCCTTATACTTCAAGAAGCGTATTTGGGTTCCACTCTATGGTGGCATACGAGAAGTCATCCTTAATGAAGCCCACAAATCGAGATATTCGATCCATCCAGGGTCGGACAAAATGTATCAAGACTTGAAAGAATATTATTGGTGGCCGAGACTCAAGAGCGACGTTGCTGTCTATGTTGGAAAATGCCCAACCTGTGCTAAGGTTAAGGCAGAATATCAGAAACCGTCTGGCCTACTACAACAACCAGAGATTCCCGTGTGGAAGTGGGAACAAATCTCGATGGACTTCATAACGAAATTACCCAGGACCCCGAGAGGGCACGATATGATATGGGTAATAGTTGATCGGTTAACGAAATCTGCGCATTTCCAACCGATCCGAGAAAAAGACAGCACTGGAAAGCTTGTTGAAATATACTTAAGAGAAATTGTGGCACGTCATGGAGTGCCAATCTCAATCATTTCAGACAGAGATGGACGCTTTGTCTCAAGAATCTGGCAATCATTTCAGGAAGCCTTTGGATCTCAGTTAGATCTGAGCACGGCATTCCATCCGCAAACAGACGGCCAGAGCGAACGGACTATACAAACGTTAGAAGATATGCTTCGCGCATGTGTCATGGATCTAGGCGGCAGCTGGGATACTCATCTACCTTTAGTTGAGTTTTCCTACAATAACAGTTATCATACGAGCATAAAAGCCGCGCCGTTCGAAGCTCTGTATGGCCGCAAATGCCGATCGCCCTTATGTTGGGCAGATGCCGGAGATAAACGTATGGTTGGTCCTAAACTTGTACAAGAGACAACCGACAAGATTGCGCAGATCCGAGAGCGCATTAAGGCGGCTCGAGATCGACAAAAGAGCTACGCTGATCCAAATAGAAAATCAGTAGAATTCAAGGTGGGAGACAAAGTGTTGTTAAAAGTCTCACCATGGAAGGGCGTAGTCAGGTTTGGAAAGCGTGGAAAGCTGAATCCACGATACATCGGACCATTCAGAATTTTGAAGAGAATTGGTACCGTGGCATACAAGTTGGAGTTACCGGAAGAACTTAATGGAGTACATGATACGTTTCATGTATCCAACCTGAAGAAGAGTCCAACACAAGAAAACGTGATCATCCCGATGGATGAAGTGCATATTGATGAAGCCATCCGATTTACAAAGCAACCCGTAGAGGTTACCGACTGGAAAGTCAACAAGACCAGGAGGAGCAGTGTGAAGCTTGTCAAAGTACGTTGGAGCTCTAAGCACGGACCCGAGTACACATGGGAACGTGAAGACCAGTTCAAGAAAAAGTATCCCCACCTATTCAAGAAGACTCCAGCGAGAGTGAGTTCAGCCTGAATTTCGGGACGAAATTCTTTTAACGGGGGGAGACTGTGACAACTGGCACAAACCGGTAATTTCCGTACACTTTAATCATTATTTAATGATTGCAATTATGTGCTTAATTGTCAGCAATGTCTGAACACATGATTAAACAAGTGAATTCATGCACGTTGTATACTACAAAATATTGCTTTATGCATAAACAAGAGCGTTGCGTCAAAAATAATAATAAACTCACCGGTAAGACACACTGTGTCAACAGAACTGCAGAAAGCAGCCAGACATTATAATTGAGGCCTAGGTGTAGGTCTGATGACAAAAGTACATTAAAACCCAAGAGTACATGTAAGGGTTTAATTTTTAGACCTTGCGAAAGCAAAAATAAGCACTAAAAAGCACCCGAAACGCACTTTAAGTGCAGAATTTTATACAATTCAGCTCTAATCAGCATTTAGACATATAAATATTATGCAGAAATTTCATTTTAGTATCCAGAATATTTCCCTAAGTGTTGGGAATTGAAAGGGTACAAGAAGGGTGCTTAAAAGACACTAAAAAGTGTAATTTAGCACTTTAACGAATCGGTATGTAACCGAACAACCGGATATTACCCGGAACATCAAAATAATGCTAGAAGCATTGTTTTTATTTTTCTAAGCTAGTTAGGGTCCCCAAACACCCTAACACACTATATATTACTTAACATACATGAACCACTAATTGTTTCATTTATTTCCTAACTAGATTAGTTACTCTCCATTACAACTCAACTAGAAACCAACCCCCCCCCCCCCCCCAACCGGTTCTAGAAGTGGGATCTTCACTTTGATTTTATTGATTTGTTTAATAAGGATGTATGGTACTAAGGAAGCATAATAACTAGTGGTTAACAAGATGTAGGAGGTTTATAAGAAAGACCCTAAGTCTTGAACCATCATTTTGATCCAACAAACTTTTCCACCAAAACTCTCCTTCTTCTTCCTCAAGGCTACGGCCCAACACCCCCACATATCATCATCATCCTTCATTCCATTCTCAAGAATTCTAAGCTTATTCTAAGGTGTATGGAGCCTAATTAGGAAGGTTGCAAGAAACGGATCTTGAAGGACCTCCTTCATTTGCTTTTATCCACTTCATTTATACTCTTGAACTTCCCTAGCCTTGTGCTAGTAGTAAGTGCTCTAAAACACCATCTTGTTCTTGTTTTGAATGGTTAATAAGTGATTTAATGGTTAAAAATCAAACACACACAAGATCAAAACTAAAAGTCTTGAAAGAAAGATAAACTAGTTGGATAAAGAATAGATATGTGTGTAAATCATGTGAATCTTGTATGGTTGTTATTATTTGATGTTGTTTGTCATTAAAAGTGAGATGGATCATCATCTACGCATACTAGTTCATGTCCAAGAACATGAACTAGTAGTATGTTAAGTGTTAGAAATATAAAAGATGATGAAATCATCCACCATGAACTTGGAACTTGTGTAAACAAAATTTTCCTTGTAAAATAAGACTCTAAACATGTAGATCTAAAGATCTACAAGTGGTTTTTCGGAAGAACCAAGCAAAAATATTAGTCTTGTTTAAAACCCGGATCTTACATGAACTAAATATATTTTTAGTAAATAAACAAGTGTGTAAACACTTGTGTAACAAGGAAGTTCAACAAAGAAATATTTTTGTGAATCTTGACTAGAAGTTGTGAAACTTCATATTCTTTAAAAATAAAGTTTTCGAGATAATGATTTTATTTTTAAAGATGGAAAGACTTACTAAATGTGCTAGTAAGTTACTACACATTTTTGTAAATATTCAAGTTCATGAAATAGAGAATTAGTGATTATTATTTGATGAGTATTGATGATAATTGTTGTTGATGATTGTTGACGATTTAAAAGAAAATAAACACATGTTTTGAAAACATGGGAAACCTCCATTTTTAGGGGAAACTCTGTCAAAATTTTTATAAATTTTGACACTTAGAAAATATAAGTTTTTAAGAAACTTATTCCCTAAAAATGTGCTTAAAAATATTACCAAGGTTTCCCTAATTTTTGGTGATTAGAAATGAGGATTTCTTCAAAAATAAAAATGGATAGTAAGTATATATTTTTGAGAGAAAAATATATATTATTTGATCACCAACTTGTGTGTTAAGTGTACATAGTATGTGTTATACGTGCTAGTGTATTAAGACTTAAAAATACACTAAATACTCATGAGGAGTATAAACATAAAAATACACATACAACATACAAGATACATAATTCGGGTGCAAAGTGCAAAACACGAGATACTTATATTAATTTTAGAGAAAATAATATAAGTAAGATACGTAGTTAAAAATATAGAATATTTTTAACACAAGAGTATATACACAAAAGAGGGTGACTGTACTTGTGCGACGCAAGTCTAGTGACTAACGTTAAGAAAACGCGTATAGGTTACGACGTTAATTAAGCAAATCCGGTGAAGTTTACGACGCAAGGAACGCAAAGTTGTGAGTTCATGCTCCCCCTTTTCTTTAACTGTTTTCAGTTTTTATAACTTCGGGGGTGAAATACATGTACAAAAGTACAATATTTATAATTGGTATGATATAAATACAAGAAGTGCACTTGGTGAGAACGAGAACCAAGTGTGACAAAATATAAGATAATAAGAAACGCACTTGGTGAGGACGAGAACCAAGTTGGATGCGTTATGAGAAATGATAAAAAGAAACGCGCTTGGTGAGGACGAGAACCAAGTAGGATGCGTTATGAGAAATAGTGTCACGAATAGGGTACAGAAGCACCATTAATCGTGTACATACTTAGACCGCAGAACAAAAGGTTAGATCTAACGGGTGCCTGGCAGCCACACTCTCGGTGAGGGCGAGAATCGAGTAGTGCTTTTGTGTCTCAGAATATACCAATTAAATGCCTTAGGTTTGGTGACTTCCTATGTCGTGTCACATGTTAATGGCTTTGCAACCCATTAACAATCCTGATATTTACAGAAATACTGTATTTATATAAAATTCATACCATACAAGAATTGATATATAACTTGAAGTACGTGGGGTACTCAAGAAAATTGATATATAACTTGGAGTACGTGGGGTACTCAAGAAGATTGGTATATAACTTGAAGTACGTGGAGTACTCAAGAAAAACTTGATTTATTCACAACTATGTTTTTATACAAAGTATACAAATGTGAAATACAAAACTGCATGAATTCACACCAACATTATGTTGACGTTTTTCCAAAAACTCACATGTATTTCAGGTAACTAGGATGGATGTGCGCGCGGTCTTGCTTATGCTCGTGGATGTCGCTTGTGTTTAACTTTAAATAAAGTTGTAAACTTTTAAGACAATGTTTTAAGCTGTCTAGCGATGTAAACGCTAAACTTATGTTTTCAAATCATGGTATTTGATGTTATTTTACGAGCATGTAGCATGTTTACTCTTCGTATGCAATGAGAACCTTTCATGATCACACCTCGTGCTTCCGCCGCAGAAAGGGGTGTGACATTATTTGATATTGATTGTACTAATTGTGTTTGTTTGATTTTCTATTCAAGGTTTACATCATGGCTGAGGAATTCTACAACACGTTTTTCAACGCATTTACATCCGAATCGTCCGAGGTTACAAATGTTACACCAAAAACCATCACTAAGGTGCTCAATGATAACATCAAGCATGATAACTTTTACGGAACTCACTCAAAGCCACCAACTCTGGAAAGCATTGAAGATTATACCTGGTGGAAAGAACGTTTCATCAACTGGGCAAAAGCGTATGCTCATGAAAGCTGGTTCTGTCTGGAATATGGATATGAAATACCAAAAGATGATAAAGGCGAAGATCTTGTATTCAAGAAGTTTTCCAGAGAAGATAAAGCTGAATACGGAGCTGAACAGAGAATGATAGCATTGATCCAGTCAGCAATCAGAAATGATATTTTTGCATTACTAAAACATGACGGGTCATCTAAATCTGTTTGGGAAGCTTTACGAATTAAAGCTGAGGGGGGTAAACAGATTAAAAAGAACAAAATCGCTTTATTAAAGAAAGAATTTGATCTGTTTGATAATATTAAAGGAGCGACAGTGAGACAAATGATTGAGAGATTCTGTCATCTTAAAATTGAATTGGAGAGATTAGAGATAAATAAAACAAGAGAGGAACTTATTGATAAAGTGATTGAAGCGTTACCACGAGCTGATCAGTGGCAAACGTTTGTTTTTATTTTGAAAAATGATGTTTTGTATGATACAATTACTCTTGATGCTTTGTTTGAAAAGATTGGAAGTCATGATCTGGAGCTACAAAAGCAAAACAAGATGACTGATTCTTCACATCAACAAAACGTTGGCTTGTACTACAAAGGCAGTGTGCCTTCTGATAAAGGCGTTGGTTCACCAAAAACAGCATTTAGTGGTGAAAAGATGACAGAACCACCAACAACCTCAACAAGTCATCATTCTGGATATCATTCATCTTCAAAGACAAATTCTGATGAATCTGAAGAAATTCTATGCAACATTGCTCTTAAACTGAAGAATTCTCCTGCAATGAGCATAAATGCAGCTAAGCAGCAAATGAGTTTCCTTGCATCTGTTCTGGAGTCATATGAAGGTCTTGTAGCTGGCAAAATTGGAAACTCTGAATTGACCAAAGAAGACTACGACCAGATTGATCCGGAAGAGATGGAGCTCATTGACATCCGTTGGTGTTTAGCTAGTTGTATTCGAAGAGCTCAGAGGTACATGGAGATTACAGGGAAACAATCTCTTGGTGGTGCGTCAACAAAACTGGGATTCGACAAATCCAAAGTGACCTGCTTCAAATGCAAGCAAAAGGGTCATTTCAAAAGAGAATGCAGAAACTCTGAAGTTGCTGAAGGAAGTGAACGTCCTTTCAACGATGATTATTATCGAAAGGCGATTTACCATCGAAGCAGAGAAGAACCAAAGTTGATCGAAGATAAGCCGAGAGAAAAATCAAGAGCTTATGCTGTTATTTACGAGGATGAAGGTTATGATTGGTCTGAAGTTTGTCCAGAAGAAGATCGTTTAGAGAATGTTCGTAAAACAGCTCACGGGAGAGCTATGACAGAAGAAAGAAAGTTTGTTTTTATTGCTGAGATTCAAGATGAAAACAAAGACAAAGACACTACTGAAGTCCATGAAGAAAAAGTTGAGATCAAAGAAAAAACTCGAGAAGAGATCTTGAGTGAGAAGACCTACAGAGAAAGAAATGTGGTCTACAACAGAATGGATGATATGCAAGAGGAGTATGAGATGGCTGTCGGTAGCAAAAGATGGGATAAAAAGAGAGAATGCTACTATAACAGAGAAGGAGAACCGGTTGTTCCCAAGAAAGACATAATTTTCGATGATGTTCTTCTCAAAGTCCCGTTGAGAGCTGAATACTATAGAAATGTATTGAAAGATGACACATACGCTAAGAGATTTGAAAAGGAGATTAGATATGCTATGTTATCATGTCTGAGAAAAAGGGATGAGGAGCGAATGAAGAAGAATGTTGAAGAAATGGTGAACAATCTGAAGAAAGTTGCTGAAGAGGTTAAAGCAGAAACTATTGAAGTTGAAGCTGTGAAGGAAATCAAAAGTGAAGAAGTTGTTGTGAATGAAGAGGTTGAGAAAGCTGTTACTGAAGAACAGCAGATTGAAGAAGAGGTGAAGAAAGAAGAAAAAGAAGAAAAGAATGAGAATGAGGAAGTTGATAATGTTGGTGATGATATCGGTGTTGAAGAAAAGCAGAATGTTGATGAGCAGACAGAGGTTGCTGAAAACACCGAAGTGCCAATCACTGAGGTAAATTCTGATTCTGAAAACTTGAAACTGATTAATCAGTGCAAGAAATGCATGGAACCGTGCAGAACTTGTACTGAAAAAGATGAACAATTTAGAACAAGAGATCTTGAGTTCACAAAAATTGAAAAGATTTTCAAAGAAAAATGCAAAGAAATGCTAGAAAAAGAAAAAGTTTTTAAAGAAAATGATGAAAAACTTTCAGAAAAATGTAACAAATTAGAGAAAGAAAATGAAGTTTTGAAAGAAAATGTTTTGAAAATGACAAATGAATGTGAACAAAAAGAAATTGCTTGTCAAGAAATGAAAAAGGAATATGACTCTATGAAATTATCATATCATATTACGAAAGAGTCATATGAAAAAGTGAAAGACGAAATGAAATATGCTCAATCAAGAATGAATTATCTGTCTGAAACAACCAAAGAGCTTAAACGAATGTATTCTATAAAACAAGATGTTGTTAATTCTTATATTGAGGATGTTGCTAAGTTGAAGCGACAGATTGCTGATTTAGAACAGGATAACAACAAGTTAAAAAGTTACCACGTGTCGTCATATGTGCTTGAACGAATTTTCAATATAAAACCGGGTGATGGTGAGTCTGAGCAGAACAAGAAAGGCATTGGCTCAGAGTTTCATCAAGTTCCACCACCGGGAAAATTTGCATTTTATGATGAGGAAAAGGTCGAAAAAGCTTTCAACATGGTAGACCAATTGCCAGACAACATTGACATAACCTATTCCAAATCTGATGATTCTCATGATTCAGAGGTGGTAGGTAAAGTCGTTGAAAGTGTGTTGAAAGAAGAGTCAGTTGTTACAGGTAAATCTGAATCACAGGATGAAGATGAAGGAAATCTTCATGATGGTTATCTGAAAAATACAAAATCCGAGAAAAATTTGAATGATGATTCAAAAGGATTGGTTTATACCATGATTGGATCAGACAAATTGTTCTTAGATGTTGTATTCCCGATTCAGAATGTGATTTCAGAAAAGGTTAATAAAGTTTTCAAAATGGTTGAGATTGAGAAGTCTGAGATTTCAAAGTTTGTTGGTAAGAGTCATAAAGGTTCGTATAACAAACCTGGTTTCAAAAAGAAGAACATGAAGGTTGGGTTGGGTTATAAGAAGAAACAGAATCGAAACAAAAATGAAATGCCAAATTTTCAGGCAAAGTTGAGTTTTGTTCAAGGAGACAGTTTAGAAAAAGAAAAAGAACTCAAAATGAGACAGTCTAATGATGAGTTCTTTGCTCAAAAGAAAAAGCAACAGCCACAGGTCAAAGATGTGTCCATGAGAACATGTTTCAAATGTGATCAAAAAGGACATCTTGCACGCAAGTGTTCTAATCTAAAACCTGTGGATGTTGATCGAAAGAAGATTGATGCTGAGAAACAAAAATCTGAGAATGTGAGAAAAAGGTCAACCAGATTTGACTCAAAACAAACTTGGAGGTACAACACAAACAAGTTTGCTTCGAATCAAAACTAGAAATCAGACCCGAATAGGTTCGATTCTAGACAGATCTGGAATTCTCACACACCCAGATTTAGAACAACACAAAGTTGGAAAACAACTGTTGATATGACAAAACCTCAAGAGTTTTGGAAACCAAGAGTTGTTTTTCAAAATCAAAATGTTCAAAAAGTTTCACATTTTTACAAACGAGGAACACCAAAAGGTCAAACATGGAGTGTTAAGAAACATGTTGATTTGGTAAAAGATGAGAAAGTTGAAGTTAAAATTGAGAAAGTTTTTGTGAAAAATGACAAAGAATTTCCAGCATTGAATGAAAATTATTGTGTTGAAATGCCTAAGGTTCAACAGACCTGGGCTAAATTGTTCAAGTAATTGAGTAGTTTGTTTGTGCAGGTGCTCATGGAATTCAAAGATTGTGAGAATGGAGGTTGGAGCAGTCTGGCACAACAAGGAGAGGAGGCTGCTGGATCCTGTGTTGGTTGAAACAGGAAGTTTATATGTTTTCTGTAAATAAATAAACAATATTTCAAAAACCCTAAAAATTGAAAAATTTGAAAAACCAAAAATATGTTTGTTTTTAATTTTTGTCAAATATTCAAAAATACAAAAATATGTGTTGATTGAATACGCCGAAACCTTCACGGCTGAACAAACATGATTACTTTCATCAGGTTGAAAAACGGTTTTCAAACTGTAAAATATCAATGTGTTGTAAATCATGGGGGTATATTATATTTTTTGCAAATCAGTGCATGTGAAGCAGAAAATGGATGGCGAGACAGAGCTATCAGTGTTGTTTGTCAAATTTTCTTTATATGATTTTGCATTTTAGGGGGAGTAATATTGTTAGAAAATACAAAAACATTTGAAATTTTGAAAAAAGTCAAAAACATGATAAAATTCAAAAATTGAGTTTTTACGTAAAAAGAGGAAATGATAGTACATCATGTCACGGACCCCGACCCACCCTGGACGGAATCGGAAGCCGCGAACAGCCCAGTGGTACCGGTGATTATTTTGAAAAATATTGCAGCGAAAATTTCATCAGGACCGTGAGTTAGGAAAAATATCAGAGTTTAGAAAACACCGGATTTTATTTATTAAATAGATGGGATAAACCCATGTTTTACAATGGTAGCTTTAATAAAGATAAATTTGATTACATAAAGCAATATTTCTTAATTTTAAAAATAAGCCACTTCTTGATGCCTTTCAGTGCCGTATCTATCTCTTAATCCAATCTACTGTAATTACCTGAAACACGTGTTAAAAAGGTTTTATCAGCGGGAAATACTGAGTGAATCATTCTTATTTACATAAAACGACCTGTTTGTTATAATTTACAGTATTAAGAGCGATTACAATGTTTCTATCTTTTGAATTAACTGATCCAGTTGTCACTTGACCGGACTTGTGACTGTGGACATATCACTTGCTGGGTCCGTTCACCCACAAGTGATAAATAATTAGTAGCTATGTGCACATCCCCCCACATACTGGCAGTAATTTCAGATTACATAGACTTAATCCCTGTAATTATAACCTTTGAAAATAAACATGCTTTTGTAAAGTAATTTGATAAAAAGAGAATGACTCACATTATAAGCATGCAGATTCCTATGGCAATGTTTAGTCTACAGATAAGCCTTGATAGATTGCAGATTTATACAGGCAGAGCTTAGCCTATTGATTTAGCCTTGAAACCTAGTGCACACTAACTAGGTAGGTAACTTAATACAGCAATGACGATAACTCACGAGATTAAAACCCTCACAACGAATGACAAAGTGCAATCACTTAAACATCCATCGGATTCACAACGAATGACAGAGTATTCCCCAAGTTCGGGTGGTACTCAAACATCCTGTCGGAATCACGACTAATGACAAAGGATAGCGCTTAAACATCTGGTCGGATAGTTTCAATCGATCGGACATTGAATCGTAGCAGCGATCGAGTTATTACCCTGATAATGAACAGAGTTTCGAGGTTTAAGGGTTTGATTGAAAGAAACGGAGATACAAAGAGTAGGACGACGTTTTAGACTGTCGAACTGAGCAAGTTAATCAAGTCCCACTACTGCCTGTTATATACCCCAAACTGGCACCCCCCGCGAGTCGCGGAAGGCACCGGGGTCACCTCCGCGTATCGCGGCAATGGTCGGCCCGGCCTAGGCCTGCCACGTGTCTTGTATAGCCTTGGTGAGTCGACGATTTGTTAAAATTCAATTTCGACAGCAAATTGTGTGGATATTACTAACGAGGGAATACCCCCCCTGAGTTTTAGGGGTCCTGATCCTGATTTTGATTGTTATAAAAAGTTTAGGGTTTATGCAGAATTACTTGGGTGTCTCAATTAGGGTTTCTTTTTAGACAAAATATAAATAATAATAACAATAATAAAAATATAATAGTTTTGGTGAGAGTTGTTATGGTTTGGGATAAAAAGGGAATAAAATAGTGAGAAAAGAAAATGGACTCACTTTGTAACTTTAGGGTTCAATTAGAAAGCCTCCTGGTATAAATTTTGGCTATAACTTCTGAGCTATTTAAAAATATATAATGCACTCGTGTTAAGTATAGTACCCCTAATTCAACCTTGTCCCTATGTCACGAGACAGAACCCCAACAACTTAGTCGGGCAGAGCCCTGACATATGTTATGAGGCTCAGATCAATCGGAAAGGGTAGCGGTGAGAGTTAAAACACTTAAAACGAAGTAGGGCATTATTATTATTAAAGTAAAAATAAAAGAATTATTAGAAGGGAGTTCGAGAGAAGGAAGAATAGAAATGAACTGAACAGTTTGAATGTTTGATTGAGACTTCCTATTTATAGTAAATGGTTGTCTTGGGGACTAAGTTTGTCAACCACGTATCTTCCCAACAGCCCTCCATGTTCACCCCAACTGCCTTCCACGTATACCTTTCTTAATTTGTAGATATCTTTCAATTGTAATTATTATTTTATTTCTTATATTTAAAACTGAGACACGACAGTTGAAATGTGACATGAAACTAAGTTTTTAAATTTCAAATATATATATTTTAAAATAATATGGGACATGAATAAATGGGAAGAGACACGAAATGATGGGACACGACAGTCCCTTCAAATTGTCAGATTTCTATTGTTTGGTTTTATTATTATATTTATATTATTATTATTATTAAATAATTTTCTTTTACATGCACCGTATGTGCACTAGGTATTTTACTTTCAACATTTTGAATTTTTTTTCATTTATTAATTAATTAATTATATATTATAATTAATTTAACTGCTTTACTTATTTGGCGTGTATAACTTCTAAAATACAACGTTTTATAACACCATGAATATGTCTTTAGAATGAGAATAATTTAATCTACATTTTGAACCAAGTTTCATTAAAAATAGAGTAGGTTCAAAATACAATGTATTTTATAATTTAATTGTTATACGGTTCCTAGGCCCGTCTAATTACTTCATATTTTTAATCTTCAACTTACCTGTAATCTACCCGTCTAATAATATAAGTTTTTTATATACTTTTACTTTAATAAAAAGGGCACTCATATACAAGTCAATTAATTAAAATAATATTTCAACCAACTATATAAAATAGTGTTTAAAATTATTTGGGTTGAATATTTATATTAAAAATAAACTAGTTACTAGTGGTTAATAAATTTAATCAAACCTATAATTTATATGATAAAAATAGGAATGTTACACATCAGTAGACAGTTACAGTATGCTAAAGAATTGTAATGATTATATAGCGTTAAACAGTCTCACCGATGATGTGCCGGTAGGTTTTTGCACATTTAGTAGGTTTGTTCGGGATATAAACCTAAATCTTTACTTACTTATTTCGTGGGGAACACTACTTGGATATATAGGTAACCCCTGAAATCTCGTTTGAAAGATTCCTTTTTCTGATATACTAGGTCTTTATACTCAGTGATATCTGGGGTATTATTCCGGGACTTCTGCTGAATGGAAATTCTGACCTAGTCCTCGAATAATACTTTCCGCAAATGCTTGAAACATAGCATCACCCTCAGCATATATGATAAGACAATAAAATTGCTTAGCAATGCTGTTGTAAAAAAGATCCTCTAAAGGGGACACACCCACAAGTTGAGTCATGATCTCTCTGCTGAACGATGGTTCTGACCTGAGCTCTCATGATTCTTCATAATTTATTAACCCCTTACAGATATTATTTGTGTTATAATTACCTGTAAGACTGAATATTGGGATCTGGATACGGGAGTATATTCAAGAGGTGGGACACACGTATAAGTTTAAGTCTCTAAAACACTTAATTCGTATCCTGGACAGATTGAAAATTGTGTGAGAATTTAAAGTGGACCAGTATATCGACAATCTAAGTGAATTGTTTAATACTTACTGTGTAACTAAGCTCAACGGTACTTGTGACTTGTCAGAAATTGATATGATCCTCTGACGCATACTCAAACAAAAATACTGTCTGTAAATATGTTTGTACATATTTCTTTACTGCTTTATATTTTCAGAAAATACAAAAAGATTTTTTATTCTGCTTTATTTTCGACAACCGATGTCTGAGTGCTGAGTTTCAAAATCTAAGTGAGCTGATTGTGTTTCTGAAAATAAAACAAGTTCATTAATTTGAAACTTGAATTAAAAATAAAAAATCAAAAACAGTTTGTGATATCTCCAAGGTCATTAGTTTGGACTTGGATGATTAACTGTGGGGGATTTGGATGCTTATACTGTTATAGAGCTAGTTTCCGATTCGATTCGATGAAACTGCTAAATTCATGAAAATTGTTTGTTTAGAATGTTTGAGTGAGCCAGGTTACATTTCCTGGATAGCTGAAATTTGAAATGTTGTTACTTATAAATTTTTTGAGTGATTGCAGATGAGATTCCAGACTACGATCCCGGAAGCTGAGTCTAAGGGGGAGTCTGAAGACGAGCTCAAAGCAAGGGGGAGCTTGTAACCGAAAAGCAGGTGTCGATCCCAAAGCACGGAAGCTTGACGAAAGGGGGAGCCTGATAAAGAAAAGAGTCTACAGAAAGGAGAAGCTGAAGCTGAAGACAGATCCACCGGGATTCTGTTCAAGAAGTCTAAAAGAGAAAGAGAAGATGCTACGAGTTTGACTCAATGATCGAGATTAACTACGGCAATATCCAAGGGGGAGTTTGTTAGTGCATTTATGTCTATAGCCTTCGTCAATCCGAGCCGTAGCAAGAAACAGAAGAAAACGAGTCGTTATATTAGTGATAGCTAGACAAAAAGGCAAGGTGGCATAATTGTAATAATGAGAAATCTCATTAAATGCCTTGGACTATAAATAGGAGATTATGTCATAGATTAGAAAGGCTTTTGCTACATTTGTCATTTGGAGCTTTCTAGATCTAGAGAGAGAATCTAGAGAGAGAAAGTGATTCAAGGTGCTGTACGATTTCAGATTTCTAATAGAATCACGTTTATATTACGTCACGTGTGTTAGGTCGCGTTCGTGTATGGATTCCGCATGTTTCACGTTCGTTTCGCAATCGTTTCGGAGTCAAAACCGGTCCTACATCATCGGACAAGGCAGTGGGATCGGTACTACTTGTGGAGAGAAACGGAATACAGACTCCAATTTATTACGTCAGTAGGGTGCTTACTGATCCAGAAACAAGATACTCCACAATGGATAAATTGGTGCTTGCGCTGCTACACGCCTCTCGGTGGCTGCGCAGATACTTTACAGGGCATGTGTTCACCGTACTTACCAATTTCCACATTGGCACGATATTGCAAAAGCCAGAAACATCTGGGCGACTAGCAAATTGGGCGATCGAGCTGGGGGGCCACAACATTTTGTACAGACCACGCCCAGCCATCAAGGGCCAGGTCCTTGCCGACTTTATCACAGAGGTCCCAGCAGAAAAAATCAAAGATTGCGAGATTCTCGAAACTCCCTTGAAAGATACATCTGATGAGTTGTGGTTGCTGTACACCGATGGGGCCTCAAACGAAGACGGCGCAGGAGTAGGATTGCGCCTCGTGAGCCCTGAGAGACATGAATTTACATACGCCATCTAGTTGGATTTTAAGAACACCAAAAATGAGGCGGAGTACGAGGCATTTATGGCAGGCTTACGCCTCGCCATAAAAATGGGAGCTAAAAATCTTCAAGCGCACGTTGATTCACTTTTGATCGCCAGTCAAATCAACGGCATCTATGACGCAAAGGGTGAAGTTATGGCCTTGTATTTGGATCAGGCGAAAGAACTGCTTCAGAAATTTAAATCTTACAAAGTAGTACACATTAATCGCTCTGAGAACAAACCAGCAGACGCCTTGAGCAAGCTTGCTTCAACTTCTTTCCAACATCTCGCCAAAGATGTAAGGATTGAAGTACTTAAAAATCCATCGGTCCTGTTGCGCCAGGTAAATGTGATCGAAATAGGGCAGCTATCTTGGATGACCCCCATAATTCAATATTTGCAACAAGGGGTACTCCCGGAGAGCAAAGCAGAGGCAAGGAAGATCCAAAATAAGGCCCTACATTATGAGATGAACGGTGGTATCCTATACCGAAAGTCCTTCTTAGGGCCCTTATTGCGCTGCGTGGACCCCCAGGACGCCAATTACTTGATCAGAGAGATTCACGAAGGGATCTGTGGCATCCATGCAGGACCGCACATGGTTGTCGCGAAGATTATGAACGCTGGATATTATTGGCCAGGGATGCATGTCGACGCCCTGAAGGAGCTGCGCAAATGCGACTCCTGTCAGCGGCACTCTCCAAAAACCCTGCGCCCAAAGAACGATCTCATTCCCGTATCCACTGCTTGGCCTTTTCAACAGTGGGGAATCGACATGGTGGGACCTTTCCCTTATGCTCCTGGAGCCGTGAAGTTCATAATCGTGGCCGTTGATTATTTCACTAAGTGGGTGGAAGCTAAGGCTCTCGCTTCAACCACTGCAATGATGGTGCGCAAGTTTATTTGGGAGCACATCATTTGTAGATTTGGTCTTCCACTCAAAATCGTCACAGACAACGGTACCAATTTTGCTTCTGAGGATCTTCAAAATTGGATAAAGGAAATGAAGATTGAACATACTTTCTCATCCGTTGCGCACCCTCAACGCAACGGTCAAGTGGAAAGCGTTAACAAAAGCATCGTCGAGGGGATAAAAGCCCGACTGAGCACAAAGCGAAGAGGCTGGGTAGATGAGCTCCCAAGCATCCTGTGGGCTCATCGAACCATGCCGAAGACAAGCACCGGCGAAACTCCTTTCAGCCTAGTATACGGCTCTGAGGCAGTTATCCCGGCGGAAGTTGGACTCCCCTCACCGCGCTTGACAGCAGTCAACACGGTTGATAATGAAGCAGAGCGCCGTCTCGATTTGGATCTCCTGGAAGAAAGACGCGAGATTGCGCGTATTAAAGAAGCGAAATACAAGACACAACTGGAAAGGTACCACAATGCGAGAGTCCGCATTTGTACCTTCACTCCAGGCGAATACGTCTTTCAAGACAACGAAGCTTCAAACGCTGAACGCCCAGGAAAACTAGCACCCAAATGAGAAGGCCCGTACTTGGTTCACGAAGTGCTAGGAAAAGGGGCATACAAATTGCGCACCCTGGATGGACACATCATCCCGTGCACATGGAATGCGCAACAACTGTGCAAGTGCTATATGTAACTACTATAGGCCACACGCCATTTCTCTCATGTCGGCCACGCGCCTAATTAATTTCCTATGTTGGCTAAACGCCTTTAATGTTACTTATCTGCAGTGTATGATTGGCCTAAGCGCCTGTTTCCCAATCAATGAAAGCATACAACATGTTTTCCTTTATCATATTGCTTCTTCAGTTACAAATGCATGTTAAAACTTTTGATTAGCACGAAAACACTTCAGTAAATTACGAGCTCTTGAGTTATAAGCCTCCGAGGTCCTCCGCGAACATAGCGCGAGACCAGAGCTACACTTACATTTATTCGCGCTAACTTAACCAAAGTTTCTGACACAATGCAATAATTGTAACGAGACAGAATAAGCATAAACATCATATTTAAATAAGCGCAAACGCGCAATGGTTACACAGAGCCTATCATTCATTTGACCTAAAGCAAGCGCGACCGCGCGACAAGCTACATTCAAAACCTAAACAAAATTTACAAGGCACGAAACCTCCAAGACTATCTATTCAAAGCCATCACCGGCGTCATCATCATCGTGCTTGTCGCCGTCACCATCGCCATCATCACCCGCAGTTTCCTCTTCATCAGACAATTCAAAAGTTTCTGGTGGATCAGGGATAATCTTTAGCCGATGACACCAATCATCATGCTTCAGCGCTTCAGCAACCAAATCCATCACAGGTATTGATAGATGATCATAACCACGTTCAGCGCGAGCCAGATCAGCCTCAGCTTGATCAGTCACTGAGCAGTGACTAGTGTCGAACTCCTGTCCAAGCATCTCTGTAGCATGTTGCGCACATTCAAGATACCCTCCACGATGACCAACTGCGCGGGAAGCATCTATAACGGCCACAACAGCCTTATCCAGTTCTCCAGCATTTAGGATAGAGTTGGCCATCTACAGCAAACGTAACACATAAGTAACCAAGTTGTGAAGGGTAAAACCAAGGTTAAAAATATCATACCAGAACTAATCCTCTGCCGCGCAACCACTCAGCCTCGGAGACCAAAGTATCAATAATGCCTTGAGCATCGGAATAGTTGTTCTGCGCCACATTAAGAGCAGATGTACTAATGTCTCGCGCTTCCTCAGCTTTCTGTTTGGCCTCCTCAGCAGTAGCTGCCTTAACTTTCTCCGCCTCAAGATCGATTTCCAAGGACTCGCACTTGTCAACCTGCTCGTGCAGACGGCGTTTCAACTCAGCAATCTCGACATCCTTGACCGTCAAATCCTTGTCTTTACCAGTCAGCTGCGCCTTCGCCTCAGCCAGCTCAACCTGCAAAAGGGCAAAAGACTTAGGCTATTATGCAAACAAAACACTAAGGAAAGGAGTATAACGTTTTACAAACCTCAGTTTTCTCATTGGCTGCTTGCGTAGCCTGCGCATCCTTGACCTTCGCTGTCAGCTCAGCAACCTTGCCTTCGAGCTCAGTAATCTTATTTCGAGCAGCATAAGCGCGCTGGTTGTCTCTCTCACAGATCTTCTTCCACTCAGCCTTCTCCTTCGCCAGCAGATCCTCGGCAGCTTGAAGCTTGCTTTTCAGGCCCTCGCGCCCCCAGTCCTTCGCTTTCTTATCAGCCTCAAACTTTGACTTCTCTTCCTCAAACTTGGCATTAGCCTTCTCAAACTCCTTAACCTGCCTCACAAGGCGCTGGCGGTAGTTCTCCCAATCCGACCGCTCCCTAATTATGGTGCGCCACTCACGCACAATTTCATGACTGGCAGAAAGAGTATTGGCCTCCCCAATTACATACGCTTGATACAGCTCATCATGAGTACGCGCCTTTTGTCGGTTCACCTCACCAGGAAGGATGGAATTCAAGAACCAGTCGCGGCAAGGGGTAAATTCCTGAAAAGTGTCCTTCTGCTTCAAATTCCAAGGAGCTCGATGGGGGGCACTCCCACGTTCTGCCTCGGTGTAAGTCTTATAATAAATATCCCCGAGAGTATCCTTTGGTCCAATGGTTTGGGGGTGATACCCCCAAGCTCCACCGGAACTCGCGCCACCAGAAGCATGCGGACCAGATCCCGCAGCGTAAGTCACTTTAGCAGAGTGTTGAGGAGAATGAGGTTGCGATGGGCGGATAGGTTTATCAACTATAGGCTCTTTCTCCCTCTCAGCAACCCTTTTATCTTTCTCCTGCTCAGCTCGCCTCTTCTTCTCCTCATCAGCTTTTTTCGTCTTCTCCTCATCAGCTTTTTTCTTCTTCTCCTCTTCAGCCTTCTTCCTACGCTCCTCGTCAGCCTTCTTCTTCCTGTCCTCCTCAGCTCTCTTCTCCTCAGCCTTTTTCCCCTCTTCAGCAGCGTGTTTACCCTTCTCAGACTCCACTCCAGCAGTCTTGGAAGCTTTGATAGTAATCTTAGGCCTTTTATGCGGCGGCTCTGAGGGCTCCGTAAACACAACACCCTTCTTTTCAGGGGTCTTCTTCTTGGCCTCTGCAGAAGATCAAGTGTCAAAAAGAGGAAACAACATAAGGAACAGAGAGTAAGAACTTACCAGGAGAAAACTTGTATAAGGAGCGCAGGTTGCTCCGCTTCCCAATCAAGGGAACCTCACCACCCTGCGGCGCAGTGGAAGCACCAGCGGTGTTATCACTTCTATTTCTTTTTCTGCTGATTAAATTTGCAGCAGCCTCCTCTTCGGCTTCTTCTTCCTCTTCTTCATCAGGCGCAACAGAGGAAGGGGTCGCACCAGCATCTGGGTTGCGAGAACCCACGCTCCCGGAGCTCTTCGAACCAGCTCCTCCAGACTTCTTCTCGCCTATACGCGACAAACCTTCAAATGAATCACTGATAATAACGTAATCCTCCAAGTTACTTTGATGAAGGCGGAGAGTACCTTTGTCAGCAGCGCTAGCAGTTGCGTGACTACTCCCAGCTCCCTTGCTGGTCACCTCAGGATCCAGGGTGATAACCTTCTTCTTTCTCACGGGTTTTTTCTTCTTATCTTCAGGGTCAATCCCCAAGTCGCGCAACACACCTGCAAAGACGTTAGACCGCGAACTCAGCTTTCCATTTGAGGATCCCACAGACTCCTCGCTGGAAAGATAGACAATCTCTTTCCCAGCAGAAGTCACAGAGCACAAGGGACGAGGGTTAGGTATATGTGCACCTTCGGTTGCAGTAGGCGGAGAGGCGAATGCACCAGCAACTGGGTACATGAAATTACCCTTAATCTGTTCATACCAATATTCTTCTCCAGCCTGGAGCGGGCGCACGCCCATGGAACCACCAAAGGTGGGAAAGGCAGCTTGATACAGATGCGCCTCTACACGTCAAATTACATACATAAAACACAAGTTAAGAAACACGAAATCAACAAAACTAAGGAAATTACTTACCTCTATCGTCGAACATCAAAATAGGAACTTCCTCGCTGTCAG
This sequence comes from Helianthus tuberosus, assembly GCA_030545235.1. Taxonomy (NCBI): domain Eukaryota; kingdom Viridiplantae; phylum Streptophyta; class Magnoliopsida; order Asterales; family Asteraceae; genus Helianthus; species Helianthus tuberosus. The sequence goes on along the minus strand of CM060447.1, from coordinate 33,897,049 downwards.
GCAGCCATTGATCGCTCATCCGCGCCGCTACCAAGACGTTCTCACCAAACACTCGGTTTGGGGTGGCAGTAAGCTTCTGGTACCAAGCTTCATTCTTGGGAATCGCCAGATCCTCCTTCACAATCGGCTCAGACCAAGCGCGGAAGGTCATGGCGATGGGGATCACCTCCTCACGAATATAAAAAAACTTCGGTTTCCAGTCATGCAAGCTCTTAGGAGGGTTAAGGAGTATCTTCTTCGCAGCCCCTCGACTGGCAAATGAGAAGAACCCCATGTTCCGGATAAGCTGGTAGAATGCCCTGAACCTCTCAACCGTCGGCTCGACATCATGAGATCGACATAAAAACTCGAAGTGTCGAACCCTAACCATCCCAGGAGGACTCAACTGGGAGATGTGAAATCCATAGAACTGCAAGATATGTGCCATGAAATTCGTCGTCGGCAACCGGAAGTTGCCCTGATGGAAGAAATCTTCATACAACATGATATACCCCGGGGGTGCGTCGGCGGCTGTCTGGTTCTGACCAGGGTACTTGGCATCCCATTCCGGTGGAAACTGGAAACCACGTACTATCTGCTCAAAGAGGCCTAAGTCCCACCGGAGAACGGGAACAGGGCCTTCTTCTCCGGGAATATCCTCTTGATGTTCTACAGCCATAGATGCCAGAAGAAAGTTCGAATATTTCTTCAAGAAACTTGAAGATCTGCTACTATGTTCTTCAAAAGTTTGAAGATTCAAAGCAAATTCGAGAGCAAATAGGAAAGAGAATGCAACAGAAGACGAAAAGTGATTTCTTCTCTCCATCTCATCGGATATATATACCCATCGCATTTAATGCGATGGGTAAACGTGTCGGGATCGCCGCGCACGTGACCAATCAGAAGACGACACGTAAGGCGAGAATCCCGGAGTGACGGTTACCACGCGCGCGTGGAGCTCACTCTCCTGACGGAATGACCAACCGTCAGAGACAACTTGATGACAGCCGTGTAAGTGGTCAACTCAAACGTCACCATCAACGACGTTTCTCACCAACTTGTCAGATTTCAAATTTTAAGGGATTTCCCGCCCAAAATTACTACAAACTTAACGGAGAAGTTACCCAAGGCACACGCGCCATAGCAACACAAAGCAAAGAATCATCCCCTGCTAGATATGTAGTCGCGCCGTAACAAATGACAAACATTTGCACGCGCGCGCCTACCAACCAAAAAACAAGCATTCTCTGCAACTCTCTTTTTTCTAAGTCCAGAGCTCCAACCACTTGCCTTGCACATGGTGCAACACTAGACTGGGGGGACTTGAAGTGGTATGGCCCCAAAAAGCCGCGCAAACCTCCGTCAAGGTTGCGCGCAGGACCATACTCCTTATTCAGCAAATTTCTTATCGCTAACGCCGCGCGGGCTACATCAACATTCTTTGATGTGGCGCGAGGTCTAAGCAATAGGAGGCTCCACCTTCTTTGATGCCGCGCGGGCTACATCAACATTCTTTGATGCCGCGCGGGCTACATCAATATTCTTCGCGCGTGACTACGACGCAAGACTGTTTGGATAGTACACAAAGTACAAGTGGCACAAGAAAAGAACCAATCAGCGGCCTTCTGGCCCTGCTCAATCATGCTCCACGATCGTCTGACATGTAGGAGACAAAAAGTACTTAAGGACGCCTACGTGGCACCAATCATAGGGCAGAGACAACTGACCCACGATCTCCACTTACCTGCTGATGGCAGAAGGGCGGCCAAGCCGACAACCTTGACACGTGGCTCCAATCACGGTGCGCCAGCACCAACGAACTCCCAGAAGCCACTAACGGTCGACACCGGTGAGACAAAGAGCACACCCTCCAAGTTGTCGCCTTCTGGCCCAAGGCCCATCAGCCCACACCCTTTTACACCTCTCCGGCTATAAATAGAGATCTCAGTCCACAGGTTAAACATTCAATTCCCTCTACTCTCACTCTTAATACTCAATTATCTCCCCAAAGCAGTTGCTTATTCTCACGTCGGAGCCCGGTTAAGAGGGAAACCCCCATATTCCCCTCTTAACGAGTAACGGTGTTCTGTTTTGCAGGACTTAGACGATCATTACGAAGCTCAGAAAGCCATTAGAAGATTAACCACTATGGTAGGAACATAAACCAAACTGATTAGTCCAATAATTAGTTACGTGTTTCTTCACATACATACTTAACAACATTGTTTTTTTCTTGAGTTAAATGCCATTTTAGTCCCTGTGGTTTGGGCCATTTTGCCAGTTTAGTCCAAAGGTTTCATTTTTAACCTGTGGGTCCAAAAAGGTTTCACAGTTGCCATTTTAGTCCACTGGGTTAACTTCATCCATTTTTTCTGTTAACGAGAAGACCAATTCGGTCATTTTATATGGCTGAATTGCCCTTTTAGTTAACAGAATTACATACAAAATGACCGAATTGGCCTTCTCGTTAACAGAAAAAATGGATGAAGTTAACCAAGTGGACTAAAATGGCAACTGTGAAACCTTTTTGGTCCCACAGGTTAAAAATGAAACCTTTGGACTAAACTGGCAAAATGGTCTAAACCACAGGGACTAAAATGGCATTTAACTCTTTTTTCTAAAGATTTCAGACTTATTCTTACATCGGAAACTCGGGTTTGCCTTTTCCACAAGGCCTAATCCTAAGTGCTGAGACTAACGACAGTGAAGTTCCAACAACTAGAAAAATAAAATCGAGGGAAAAAATTAACTAAATGTTGTGTTATAAACAAGTCTTATAAATTCAAGAGCAATCAATTAACTAATAATATGTTGAATTTAGAAAAGGGTGCTACTTTCTACACCTCCCTATTTACTTTTTTCATCCCCATTCTCTCACATACTTACAGGTGGGGCCTGCGTGGGACCGACAGTTTTCCTCTCACAAGGGGGGGTATAATCAGGAAGAGGGGGTGCGTATAGAATGAGCCTTTAAAAAATACTATACTTTTTGTTTTTCTTTTATCACATACGTCACTTCACACTTTTTTTGCATATAAAAACAATATACTTTTTATTTTTTTCTCGTAAAAGTCGCTCAACATTTTTTTACATATAAAAGTCACTCAACATGTCAATTTAGAAAACAAAAAATTTGTGACTTTTTTGTATTAAATAACCAAGAATAAAGTTTTTATTTGATAAATTCGATCTTTGCACCAAATGCTACAAAACCATTGCATGTAAGTGACGTCAACTTTTATTTACTATATTCCGACTTTTTAACTCATAGCCAAATAAGGTGTAAATGATTTAAAAGAGAATACACTTATAGATAATAATTAAATTTAAAACTTTTAAATTCAGAAAATAGTGATTATTGTAAAAACCATAGTTAGTTATATCGATATGTTTGATTTAAGAAGGCCGAAATAAATTAATATCATCTTCAAATTTAGGAATTCTTGAGATGGTCTAACAAAATAATTTACAACTGTTGTAAGAAACTAAAGAATGCTATCTTCAAATTTAGTGTGTGTTTTCGAACATGTTCTTTTGTGCCATCCGTAGCTTATATATTCTTTATTTTTATAAAAAGTTTGAAAATGATAAAATTGTTGAGTGACTTTGTTAAAAAAAAACCCGAAAATATAGTGTTTTTTATGTTTAAAAAATCGTTGAGTGACTTTTGTGAGAAAAAAGACAGGTATAGTATTTTTTATGTGCAGAAAATTGTGAAATGACTTTAGTATTTTTTTGGGTAATTTTCCTTTAAATATAAATAAAGAGACGTTTATATAATAGCTTAGTTTAATTATAATTTTATACATTAAGGGCATGTTTGGCTAAACTTTTCCAACCCAACTTATAACTTATTGACTTAATCAAAAAGCTAAAAAGGAGTATTAGTGTTTTGCAAACATAAAGTCTTTTTCAAAATGACTTTTTGAAAATGAGAAAAAGTCATCAAAAAGTCATTTTTGATAACTTAGTGACTTGTGACTTTTTATCAGCTTATAACTTTTCAAAGACCAAATTACCAGATTAGCATTGATTTAACACTCCTTATATTTGTTGATTTATGAAAGAATGTCCATTTTAGTCATTTTACATCAATAAGCTAAGCTAAACACTTTTTAAAAAACAACTTATTGACTTATTTGTTTTTCTCACCTCATAAGCTAATAGGGGTGAGCAAAAGTCCATACCCGACCCGACCCGAGAACCGGAATGACATAATCCAGGGAACCGAATGACTACTCTATAAGACCGGGTCGGTTCCGGGTATTAGTTCAATCGGGTATGTCGGTCTAGAGGTTAAACACCGACCCTAGCATTCACCTTCTTCTGTCGTTCACAACTTCAATTCGTTTGGGTTCAGAAACAGAGCATTCACGTTCACAGCTTCAATTCGTCGTTGTGTTAGTTGTTTGTTAATTGTTACTTTTCATTCCAATGTTAAATCATTGGAAAAGAAACAATTAACAAACAACTAATTCAAAGCCCAGCTGCTATACATAAGGTTAAAACTATGAATTTGGAAAAGAAACAATTAACAATCATTGAAGCTGGGCTTCAGCCGAGTTTCAATCTTGTTCAGAAACAGAGCACTCACGTTTAGGGCTGTTCACGAACCGAACCGATCAGACCTTTGCTCGTGCTCGGTTCGTTTACAAACCGATCCGAACCGAACCGAGCGTTTTTTCAACCGAGCCAAAGTCGAGCGAGCGTCTTTCGATCCGAGCATTTTTCGAACGAACGTCGAGCGAGTATCGAGCGTCGCAGAATAAACAAGGAAAGTGACAATGGGAGTGCGAGTTATTAGGATAAAGTGCAGTTTTCGTCCCCTGATGTTTCGTCCAATAGAACACAAGTAAAAAATTTAACAAATAACAAGGAATACAAAAACACTCAACTAGTTCTATCGAGATTAACTAAGCGGGCAGATAAATCGTCGACCGATTGAAACATGCCCTTGTTCTATAAAAAGTTTGAAATTGAATGAATCGATTGAAGCAAAAGCCTCTTGGATCATCTTTTATTTATATTTTTAGTGGTTAATAGTTATGTTGTGATGTAACCACATGAACACTAAAAGGATCATAAACAAAGTCTTACACATAAAACTAATATGAAGATGAAATAAGAAGAACTCTTGATAAAATAAAGTTGTTTTGATGATGTTGTTGTTTATTTGTTGATTGTTAGTAAGATGATGTTGAACATCATAGTTAAACTTGTTAAAATAAGATTAAAAACTTATGTTAACAAGTTAGGAGGTGATAAATGTTTTACATAAAAGAATCACCTCCATGTTTCACATAAACTTGGTAACAAAATGAGTTCTTGAAAAATAAATAAACTATGTGAGTAGATGGTCTTATGGACCCGACATTTACAAATGATTTTTCTAGACAAACCAAGTTAAAAGACGGGTTTTTGAAAAGTCATGATTTTTACAAGAAATAAGTATATGTAAACTTGTAAGACATGAAAAAGTTGTAAATGGATATTTTTGTAAAATAAGTTCACAAGTTGCGAACCTCTAAAAATCCCGAGAACGAAATTCTTACGAAAATAAACACATTTTGGAGGGTGACTAAACCCACTAAACACACCACTAAATTACTACGCATTTTTATGAAACGCCAAGTTTATGTTGTCATGAAAAATGCATTGTTTTTGGCACTTGACTAGTGCAACATTGTTTAGTAATTTGTTGGTTAATTTGAATGATTTTATAAAAGAAAATGATACGCTAGTAAGCGTGGACGCCTCCATTTACAAAGGAAACTCTGGCGAAATTTTTCTAGAATTCCAACACTTAGAAATATTTTTCTAACAAGTGTTTACAAATATATTTTTAACTTTATTTTTCGAAATAAACTTCGCCATCATTTTTATTACAAAAATACAAAGTCTCGGAGGATGATTTTGTTAATAAAATTTGATAAATATATATTTAGAATATATATATTTTATACAAAAACTCTTGTGTGTTTATTTGCTTACTTTGAGAACTAGTTATATTATTTTTAGGGTAAAATAATATAACTCGACAAATACCATGAAAAATACATATATTTTGGGAATTAAAATATTTTAGACAAGTGATTAAAATATATTTTTCAAGTGGGACTTAAAATATATTTTTCGGAATTATAACGTGTACATGTATAAAAACCCCCATCCTTGGGAAGGAATATATACTTATAACATAATTAAGAAGTGTAATTACGAAATAGTTACCTAACTATTTCCCAAGAACGTTAAACCCTAAGCCAAGGCACGGCCCATCCGTCTAATAGGAATTAGTACGTGTAGGTCGTCACGCAGCAGATAGAGTTGGAGATTGACGTTTCTGGATACGCACTTCAGTGAGTTCATGTCCCCCTTTTCTCTTAACTGTTTTCAGTTTTTATACTTCGGGGGTGAAATACATGTTACTATGGTTACGAATACTTTTTACATGGTATGGTTAGCGTAAGGAGGGTTACTACCTAGATCATGTGAGTAAGTAGGCTGAAACTGGAGGCCATTAATCCTCATTGTAGGACCGAGGGTCAGTAGCGGTGGATCTATCTGGGTGTAACGAGCCCAACTCCAGGCCCAACAGAACGGACCTCGGGGTGACTTTGAGCCCGACGCAAAAATCTGCTAGGTTTGAGTCTTCCTACTGCACTTCACACATATCAATGGCCTTGCAAACCATTGGTGATCTCTTTATTTCCTTATTTGCTACATACCAGGGATTTTATAGTTACAAAGGTTTTACATACTCACTTTCACATGAACTCGCTCAACTTTATGTTGATTTTTCAACTTACATGTATTTCAGGGAATTAGGGATCTGGCGAGGTATGCTATGTTTTCAAGCTGCGTAAGAAGAATGATGTCATCCAAGTTTAGGGATTGTGACTTTTGCCTGGACGAGTCACAAGTCTTAAACTGTGTTTATTTCATGTCTGTTGGTTGTGTTTTGCGAACAAGTTTTACTTATGTCATGGTTGTAAGTGTCGACTTTTAAAAACAATGTTGTCGTGTTAACTTTTGGAACATGTTAAATGGATGATCATCATGGTTTTACTTTCATATAGCTTTGTTGTGATTAAGCTATGGTATTAAGAAGTCACACCAAAAAAAACCCTCGCTTCCGCAAAGCCAGGGTGTGACAGCTTGGTATCAGAGCTTTGATCATAGCGAACTAGGATTCCTTCTCGAGTCTAGACTATGATCACTAGGGCTCTCACGAAAACACTTTTACATTGCATACATTACGTCAAGATCCCAGGTACAAAACATTTTTACAAAAGGGCACAAGTACACTTTTCAAAGATTTATAATTCAGTCGGGGAGACTGAGGGAGTTCAGTCGGGGAGACTGAGGGAGTTCAGTCGGGGAGACTGAGAGGATAGTCTAGGGAAGACTAGGATGATTACTTGTTTGCTTATGGGTGACTAACATGTTTATTTGATTATATGATTGATTGTTTGTGCATATGTGTGTTTGTGTTACAGACATCATGCCTTCTTCATCAGATACTGGAGTTTCCGACACTCTGGACCCTATGGCGATAGTATCAGATGATATAGTTTCATCGGAGCACAAGGTCTACACTTCCAATACTACCAGCACAGACGATGACGACTTCCAGCCCTTTGCGCTACCTGACGTCGTAGCCGAGCCTGCTGATGGCCATCTCGCTGGGGATTTACCACTCGTGGTGATCCCTGCCCCTGTACCCCTTGCCGCTTATCCCGTTGTTGATATGCCACTTGATGATGTTTCCGACGACGACGTCGATTTATTTGAGGAGGACCCACTTGAGGATGACCTTGAGGGTCAGGCTCCAATTGCTGCTGATGATATTCTACTCATTGCTGACTCCCCTGTAGGGGAGGCTCATGCTCATTCACCTGTCCCAGACTCATTTGAGTCTGTGGCATCCGCATCTTTGCATACACAGGGAGTGCAACACCACTCACACGACGCCGACCCTAATATGGCGTCATCAGCTGCACCAGTTCCCGCACACAGCTTTGAGTTTGATCACGCTATTGAGGATGATCCTGTTTTTCCACCTGGTTTTGATCCAGAACATGACATTGAGTTCATACACTTAGACCAGCCCCTGGAGGATCCTGTAGCCCCTGTCGATCCCTTATTTGCTGATCCAGCTGATTTTGATATGGATTTGTTTGACTCGGAGCCTGTCGTGGCCCCTGAGCCAAGCGTCGCTCCTGATCCCGCATTAGGGCATGACCCTGTTCATGCCGATGCACCTGTTGTTGCTTCTTTTATTGATGACATTCCTGTTGACGATCATCCCGTTGTTGCTCCACCGTTGGTGGATGATCATGTTGTTGACGCTCCAGTTGATGCTCCACTTCTGTTAGAGGATCCTGTTGTTGCACCACTTCCTGATCCAGTGCCGGTGTTGTTCGACCGTGCACCTTTTGCGACCCATATTGATCCACGATACGCTCACACCCGCAACGGGTGGATAGATGATGACGATGATTACCCACCTTTCGTGATACCAGTTACACCACTTGTAGCCCCCGCTTCAGCACCTGTGTCAGCTCCCATTGATGTTCCCTTGATTCCCTCACACACCCCAGATGCTCGCCGCACAGATCTTCCGATCACCTATCTCCAGGACATACCTCCACCACGTCCTGGGGAGGGTTCGTCACGACATCCATTTGGTCATACACCTTTCGCGTCAGGAGGAGATCAGTTTGTACCTCAGATTTCTCATCCCACTGTTGTTCCCACTGTTGCACCGTTTACTGTACCATCCTTCGCTCCATCTAGTGAGCCGTTCCTTTGGACTACGCCCCCCATTATGCCACCATCTGATCCATACCACCCATACCACGTTGGGTCTTCTACCGAGGATATTCTCACGTCTTTCATGATACAGCAGGAGGCGCTGACCCGTTGCGTACAGGAGCTGGAGAGAGCTCAGCGACCACCGTGTCACTGTCAGACCCCACCTGCAGTATCACACCCTCCACGACCACTTTCACCTGATTCTGCTGCTCGTTTTTGGACTCCTGAGCAGCAGATAGTATACTTACTGCGCGCTCATCGCGCTATGGAGGAGGACTGGCTTCATATGCGACGTTTACTCTTTTCTCGTTTTCCCCCTCCTCCACCGCCATCAGCATAGGCCATTTTGATTCGACGCAGGTAGACTTTTGGTGAGACGACCGCGATTGTGCAGACTACACAGCTTTTTGGAGACCGCATTTTGGACGATTATGACTTTTGATGTTTCGTATATTGGTTGTTGATGTTACTGATTTGATAGTTTGGACTAGGGCGATGTGGCCCTTAGTCACTGATGATGTATGATACAGTTATGAACTTGTAAACCTTACATTGTGGTCTTGATTTATGATAGCGCAATCGCAGTATTCTCATTATATGTTGGGTTGATTATTGATTGTTTATGTTCTATAACATGAGATGTTATGTGGTTGATTTATTTATAACATGAGATGTTATGTGTTGATATTGTTGAATACATACGTACACTTTACTTACTATGACCTGACCTACGTAGAAGATGCCTCCAAGACGCCAGACGCGTATGCCTGCCAACGAGGCAGAACTCCAAGGAATCATTGCTGCCGCCATAGCGCAGTATGCAGCCTCACAAGGAGGAACGAGCGGGAGCAATTCGAACAATAACGGCAATAACAATCCACCACATGGTAATGCTAAGTCGTTTAAGACTTATTATAATACATATGGATATTTATAGCACGTCCGCTAATGCCAGTTGTATATTCTAAACGTATGTGCAGGGTGCACTTACAAGCAGTTCCTAGACTGCAAGCCCGTGAACTTCGACGGCACCGGATGTGCTGTGGCTTTTGTAAGGTGGGCCGAGAAAACAGACTCTATTCTTCGAATGAGCAAGTGCGCTCCAGACCAACAAGTGACTTACATTTCTGGGCTATTTTTGGACGGAGCCCTGTCCTGGTGGAACTTACAAGTGCAAACTCTTGGTGAAGCCGCTGCTTACGCATTGACCTGGGCTGAGTTAAAAGAGTTGATGCGAAGGAAGTATTGTTCTCGTGCTGAGATACAAAGATTGGAGACTGAGTTCTGGCATTTAAGGATGGAAGGACCCAAGATTGCTGAGTACGTTCAGAGATTCCACGACCTGTCTCATGTGGTACCTTATATGGTTACACCGGAATTCAAGCGAATCGAGCGCTTTATCTGGGGTTTAGCTCCACAGATCATGAGTATGGTCACTACTTCCAAGCCTGCAACAATCACAGAGGCCATCGATCTGAGCGTGGCTCTTACTGAGGAAGCTATCCGCCTGAACAAGTTTTCGAATGTTGAGCCAAAGAAGAAAGAGACTCACGTAGAGTCTTCTGGTGAGAATAAGAGGAAATTCTCGAACTTCAAGCAGGGAACTAGCAATGTTGGCAAGAAAGGAGAATCAGGCGCACCGGTCCAAGCTGCAACCAGTGTTGGAAAGAAAAGGGAAAGGATATATGGGTACTCATCCCAAGTGTAACACATGCCAGCGTCATCATTCTGGCCGGTGTGGGCCAAAAGTATGTGAAGCTTGTGGAAAAGTTGGCCACCTGAAGGATAACTGCTGGGCTAGTGCAGGCCGGGGAGGCCAAGGAGGTTTTGGTAATCGGAACAATAATCGTGGTGGTAATGGAAATCGTCCACAAGGGAATAATGGAGGCAATGGAAATCGAGGGAACAATGCAAATCAAGCTGGGGACGCGAATCGAAATCAAAACAACAATCATGCGGGGAACGGATGAGGAAATGGTAAAAAATCGGGTTGTTTTAACTGCGGTGACATTGGGCACTTTAAAAGGGACTGCCCAGGATTGAATCAAGCCCGCAGAAGAGTGTTTAACATTGAGGCGAGGGAAGCGCGCCAGGATCCCATTGTTGTTACTGGTACGTTCCCTATAAACCAACGCTTTGCATCCGTTTTGTTTGATACTAGTGCGGATTATAGCTTCGTGTCATTAGAATTTAAGAATATACTTGGGTTGACGCCTAGTAAGTTAGACGTTCCGTACTCGATCGAATTGGCGAATGGGAAACTAGTTGAGACCAGTGAAGTTGTCCGAGGATGTGTGATTGAACTAGGAGGGCACGAGTTTACGCTAGACTTACTACCTGTCGAGTTGGGAAGCTTTGATGTGGTAGTGGGAATGGATTGGCTATCGAGTAACAAAGCCGAGATCGTTTGCCATGAGAAGACCATCCGCATCCCAATGACGGATGAAGAAACAATCATAGTGCACGGAGAGAAGCATGATACGCCGCTGAGAATTATTAGCTGTCTAAAAGCTAGAAAGTGCTTGAAGAAGGGATGTGTTGCATTCTTGGCACACATCGTGGATAAGAAAGCTGCTGAGCCGAAGATCGAAGACATTCCAGTCGTCAGAGAATATCCGGAAGTCTTTCCAGAAGACTTGCCAGGATTACCGCCTCCAAGGCAAGTCGAGTTCCACATTGACTTGGTGCCAGGCGCCGCGCCTGTAGCCAAGGCACCCTATAGACTTGCGCCATCAGAGATGCAGGAGTTGTCGACACAACTCCAAGAGCTGTTAGATAAAGGATTCATCAGACCAAGCTTCTCACCTTGGGGAGCTCCGGTTCTGTTTGTTAAAAAGAAGGACGGTAGTTTCCGTATGTGCATAGACTACCGCGAGCTTAATAAGTTGACTATCAAGAACAGATATCCCTTGCCGAGGATTGATGATCTGTTTGATCAGCTGCAAGGTTCAAGCTTTTATTCGAAAATCGATTTGCGATCTGGATACCATCAACTTAGGATACAAGAGGAAAGTATCCCAAAGACAGCCTTTAGGACTCGTTATGGACATTACGAGTTCCTAGTTATGCCATTTGGGTTGACAAATGCGCTTGCAGTTTTCATGGACCTAATGAACCGAGTCTACAAGCCGTACTTGGATAAGTTTGTGATCGTATTTATTGACGACGTTCTGATTTACTCAAAGACAAAGGACGAGCACGAACAACACTTAAGAGCTATTCTAGAGCTACTCAAGAAGGAGAAATTATACGCCAAATTCTCGAAGTGCGAGTTTTGGCTACGCGAAGTCCAATTTCTTGGACATGTGGTAAATGGAAATGGAATTCATGTTGATCCCACAAAGATCGAGGCGATCAAGAGTTGGGAGACCCCAAAGACGCCAACCGAGATTCGACAATTCTTAGGTTTGGCTGGCTACTATCGAAGATTTATTGAGGATTTTTCAAAGACCGCTCAACCATTGACCTTCCTCACACAGAAGGATAAGAAGTTTGATTGGGGAATCAAACAGGAAGAAGCATTCCAGTTACTGAAAGACAAGCTTTGCAATGCTCCGATCTTAGCACTACCAGAAGGAACTGATGATTTCGTGGTATACTGTGACGCCTCGCGTCAAGGATTGGGTTGCGTGTTGATGCAACGCTAGAAAGTTATAGCTTACGCTTCACGCCAATTGAAAGCTCATGAAAAGAACTATACTACGCATGATTTGGAGCTAGGCGCAGTGGTATTTGCGCTGAAAATCTGGAGACATTATTTGTATGGTACAAAGTGTACAATCTTTACGGATCATAAGAGTCTGCAGCACATATTCGACCAGAAAGAGTTGAATATGAGACAGAGACGTTGGGTCGAATTATTGAACGATTACGACTGCGAGATCAAGTATCATCCAGGGAAGGAGAATGTGGTTGCCGATGCCCTAAGTCGAAAAGAAAGGATCAAGCCCATAAGGGTTAGGGCTTTGGAGATGATTATCTAGACAGATCTTTCCCTGCGTATTCGTGCCGCTCAGAAAGAGGCTCTGAAAGAAAGGAACATTGAAGAGGAATATCTCCATGGGATGGAGAAGCAATTAGTGCCAAACGAGGAAGGAACGCTATGCTTCATGAAAAGGATTTGGGTTCCTCTGTTTGGTGGTTTGAGAAAAGTTGTTTTTGATGAAGCCCACAAATCACGGTACTCTATTCATCCCGGGGCGGATAAGATGTACCAAGATCTTAAGGATTATTATTGGTGGCCTAGGATGAAAGGCGATGTTGCTGTTTATGTTAGCAAGTGTTTAACGTGCGCCAAGGTGAAAGCTGAATACCAGAAGCCTTCAGGACTTCTGCAACAACCTGAGATTCCCAAGTGGAAATGGGAACAAATTTCAATGGACTTCATAACGAAACTGCCCAAGACGCCCAGAGGTCATGATACTATTTGGGTAATAGTTGACCGCCTAACCAAGTCCGCACACGTCCTACCAATCAAAGAAAATGATAACACTAGTAAACTGGCAGAAATATACATGCGAGAGATTGTTGCACGTCATGGAGTGCCTCTCTCGATCATCTCTGATAGAGATGGGAGATTTGTATCAAGGATTTGGCAATCCTTCCAAGAAGCTTTTGGCTCGCAGTTGAACCTGAGCATTGCATTTCATCCGCAAACTGATGGCCAAAGTGAACGAACTATACAGACTTTGGAGGATATGCTGAGAGCATGTGTAATGGACTTAGGTGGTAGCTGGGATAATCATTTACCGTTGGTCGAATTTTCATACAACAACAGCTACCACACAAGCATTGGAGCCGCGCCATTTGAAGCGCTTTATGGTCGCAAATGTCGATCACCCTTATGCTGGGCTGATGCGGGTGATAGACAGCTTGTTGGGCCCGAGATAGTCCAAGAGACGACCGACAAGATTGCACAAATTCGAAAACGCATCGAGGCGGCTCGCGACAGACAGAAAGCCTATGCAGATCCAAAGAGGAAACCTTTGGAGTTTCAAGTTGGGGATATGGTTTTATTAAAAGTTTCACCCTGGAAGGGTGTGGCACGCTTCGGAAAGCGTGGGAAGTTGAATCCGCGTTATGTTGGCCCTTTCAGAATCCTGCAAAGGATTGGGCTTGTTGCCTATAAGTTGGACCTACCTGCTGAACTAAATGGTGTTCACGATACATTCCATGTATCAAATTTGAGAAAGAGTCCAACACAGGAGACAGTGATCATTCCTGCTGACGAGGTTCATATCGATGACACGCTCCACTTTACCGAAGAACCCGTCGAGGTTACGGATTGGAAAGTTAATCAAACACGCAGGAGTAGTGTCAAGCTCGTCAAAGTACGATGGAATGCAAGACATGGGCCTGAATTCACGTGGGAACGTGAGGATCGTATGAAAGAGAAATACCCCCATTTATTTCCTAAGACCCCTGCAACTAGAAGCAGAGCCTAAAATTTCAGGACGAAATTTCTTTAACGGGGGGAGAATGTGACAACCCTCACCAAACCAGGTATCCGTACGAATTAATTAATATTTAATTAATGCTTAATTACTGTGCTTGCTTACAATTGTGGTTAAACTGCTTCTTGATTCCTGATACATACATTACTCATGCATCACATTTTATACTGTCACTCTATTATTTACACACAAACATCAGTGACAACCTTGATGCACAAAAGCACAGTTAGCACACTAAACGGATAACCCAATAAACATGCTGACATTGCCAGCACTAGACATATATTGTCTCTGAGGCCAGTACGAGCCGGGAATAGATTACTACACTAGTAGGGAGTGTAGGGAGGTGAGTATTATAAAACTGCGTCACTAGGTGATATTTATAGTGACCGGATGTGCCTAAAACATACTTTAATTACAAAATTCTGCACTTTATGCAAAAATTCAGCATTTAGCATAACTAGTAAAGTGCAAAAACTTGGTAAAATAATATTAGACACTTTCCAAAGTGTCGGGGACTTATTGTGTCACTAAAACACTATAAAAGGCACTCTAAAGCTTTATTTGACACTTTAACGGATCAATATCCAACCGAACAACCGGACTTTACCCGGAACATGAAAATATTGCCAAAAACATTGTTACACCTTTTCTGAGCTAGTTATAGTCCCTGAGCACTATAACTCCTTACATAATACCCGGTACCCGCTAAACACTAGACATAACATTAAACCCCCCACTATTTAACTCATTTACTCCCCAAATAATACACTTAACCCCCCCCCCCCCCATATGAAATTGACGGCACAACATGGCCCCCTTTTCTCAATTTTCGATTTTCCCATGTGCCACCAAAAGATCCATCAATTCCCCATGTAAATTAACCTTGGGATTGTGTGAAGATTTGGATTGTCCTAGCACTCACCCTAATTCTTACATCTAACACCCCCTAACTACTCACCATTTACCATAAATCTTGCACTAAACCCCCCCACATGGCTGAATTCGGTTCAAGCTTTAGCCCCACAAGATATTTTATTTGAATTTGGTGCATTCCCCATGTAATCTCATTGGAAGATTATGAAAGATGTGGTTTGTACTTTTGTTGACACTTGGATAAAGACTTAAATTAGTGTTATAAGTAAACACTTATTATTCATCATCACCACCAAACTTCTTTTCCCCTCTAAGTAAGCTCGGCCGAACATACCCTTTATACCATACCCATTTTCCAATTCAATCCAAGTATTCCAAGGGCATTACAAGGTGCAAGGAGCCATTTTAGGGGGTGTGGAGCTCACGGTTTGTCAAGGACCTCTCTAGTTTGCCTTTATCCACCCGTTTTCTCTCGTGTTTCTTCCCTAGCTTCAAAGCTAGTAGTAAGCCTCTTGGATCATCTTTTATTTTATATTTTTAGTGGTTAATAGTTATGTTGTGATGTAACCACATGAACACTAAAAGGATCATAAACAAAGTCTTACACATAAAACTAATATGAAGATGAAATAAGAAGAACTCTTGATAAAATAAAGTTGTTTTGATGATGTTGTTGTTTATTTGTTGATTGTTAGTAAGATGATGTTGAACATCATAGTTAAACTTGTTAAAATAAGATTAAAAACTTATGTTAACAAGTTAGGAGGTGATAAATGTTTTACATAAAAGAATCACCTCCATGTTTCACATAAACTTGGTAACAAAATGAGTTCTTGAAAAATAAATAAACTATGTGAGTAGATGGTCTTATGGACCCGACATTTACAAATGATTTTTCTAGACAAACCAAGTTAAAAGACGGGTTTTTGAAAAGTCATGATTTTTACAAGAAATAAGTATATGTAAACTTGTAAGACATGAAAAAGTTGTAAATGGATATTTTTGTAAAATAAGTTCACAAGTTGCGAACCTCTAAAAATCCCGAGAACGAAATTCTTACGAAAATAAACACATTTTGGAGGGTGACTAAACCCACTAAACACACCACTAAATTACTACGCATTTTTATGAAACGCCAAGTTTATGTTGTCATGAAAAATGCATTGTTTTTGGCACTTGACTAGTGCAACATTGTTTAGTAATTTGTTGGTTAATTTGAATGATTTTATAAAAGAAAATGATACGCTAGTAAGCGTGGACGCCTCCATTTACAAAGGAAACTCTGGCGAAATTTTTCTAGAATTCCAACACTTAGAAATATTTTTCTAACAAGTGTTTACAAATATATTTTTAACTTTATTTTTCGAAATAAACTTCGCCATCATTTTTATTACAAAAATACAAAGTCTCGGAGGATGATTTTGTAAATAAAATTTGATAAATATATATTTAGAATATATATTTTATACAAAAACTCTTGTGTGTTTATTTGCTTACTTTGAGAACTAGTTATATTATTTTTAGGGTAAAATAATATAACTTGACAAATATCATGAAAAATACATATATTTTGGGAATTAAAATATTTTAGACAAGTGATTAAAATATATTTTTCAAGTGGGACTTAAAATATATTTTTCGGAATTATAACGTGTACATGTATAAAAACCCACATCCTTGGGAAGGAATATACTTATAACATAATTAAGAAGTGTAATTACGAAATAGTTACCTAACTATTTCCTAAGAACGTTAAACCCTAAGCCAAGGCACGACCCATCCGTCTAATAGGAATTAGTACGTGTAGGTCGTCACGCAGCAGATAGAGTTGGAGATTGACGTTTCTGGATACGCACTTCAGTGAGTTCATGTCCCCCTTTTCTCTTAACTGTTTTCAGTTTTTATACTTCGGGGGTGAAATACATGTTACTATGGTTACGAATACTTTTTACATGGTATGGTTAGCGTAAGGAGGGTTACTACCTAGATCATGTGAGTAAGTAGGCTGAAACTGGAGGCCATTAATCCTCATTGTAGGACCGAGGGTCAGTAGCGGTAGATCTATCTGGGTGTAGCGATCCCAACTCCAGGCCCAACAGAACGGACCTCGGGGTGACTTTGAGCCTGACGCAAAAATCTGCTAGGTTTGAGTCTTCCTACTGCACTTCACACATATCAATGGCCTTGCAAACCATTGGTGATCTCTTTATTTCCTTATTTGCTACATACCAGGGATTTTATAGTTACAAAGGTTTTACATACTCACTTTCACATGAACTCGCTCAACTTTATGTTGATTTTTCAACTTACATGTATTTCAGGGAATTAGGGATCTGGCGAGGTATGCTATGTTTTCAAGCTGCGTAAGAAGAATGATGTCATCCAAGTTTAGGGATTGTGACTTTTGCCTGGACGAGTCACAAGTCTTAAACTGTGTTTATTTCATGTCTGTTGGTTGTGTTTTGCGAACAAGTTTTACTTATGTCATGGTTGTAAGTCTCGATTTTAAAAACAATGTTGTCGTGTTAACTTTTGGAACATGTTAAATGGATGATCATCATGGTTTTACTTTCATATAGCTTTGTTGTGATTAAGCTATGGTATTAAGAAGTCACACCAAAATAAACCCACGCTTCCGCAAAGCCAGGGTGTGACAATATATATATATATATATATATATATATATATAGCTCCATCCTCCATCCCCTTTAGACCCATCCTCACTCCCGGTGACGTAACGGCCCATCCTCTTGGAGATGAAGCTCACCATACCTTCTTGTCTAAGGCCACACGGGGTGGATACGTTATTTACCGTGATACAATAGTATCACTCGTGGAACACCGCCCTGCCCAATTCCATAACAAGTGATAGAGTATAACGAGTTATATATATAACGCGTTGAAGTATTGGGTGATGAATGAGTATCTTGTACATTGTGCATTAATACTTGTACATTGGAATCTCATCACTAGTGATACCACCCCCACTACATTTCTATCATTGGTGATAGAATATTGGGTGCTGACATGGCATGATTTGATTGGATATTGGGAGTGATAGAATCCTATCACTAGTAACCACCCCCTCCCCTAAAAAAAAAAAAAAAAAAAAAAAAAAAAAAAAAAAAAAAAAAAAAAAAAAACTAAGAAAGCTATAAGCTTTGTTAAAAAAAGCTAGGCCAAACACCCCCTTAAACAAACATGAAAACTATTCGTTCTACCGTCACGCCCATACAATATTCTGATGCATCATCGAGTTTTCCGCCGGCGACAAATTCGAACTTCAAATCCATAATTTGTCGATACAATCCACGATTCCAATCGGAAATTCTTAAACAATGTATGCACAATGTAACACTTCCAATTTCAAATTATAATTTCTACATTTCTGTTAACATTTCATTCATATATTTATAAACAACAATGTATGCACAAACACTTCCAATTTCAAATTATAATACCCATCCTACAAAACCCTCATCTTACTTCCACTCTCTAAACCCTAACCCACCTCCAATCCATTTTACTAAAAACTTTCACTCCATTTTCAAATTGAAACATGGGTTTTGCAATTTAACTAAAAGGGTATCTGATTCACCAACCAATTTGAGGAAACAGGTGGTATCAGCTGGGATTGGAATGGAAGGGTTACAGGGGAAAGATGATGATAATAAGAAAGATGATGGGTTTTATATAAGAAGGTGTGTGGAGCTTGCTAAAAAAGCTATTGGGTGTACTAGCCCTAATCCTATGGTGGGTTGTGTTATTGTTAAAGATGGGGTAATTGTTGGTGAAGGGTTTCATCCCAAAGCTGGTCAACCTCATGCTGAGGTACTTAATTTCGATGGAGGATCTTGAACTTTTAAACAGCGGACCGAAAAGTTTTTAAAGAAAAAAAAATAGGGGTCGGACTCGACGCATATAATTTTTTGGTATAATTAACACTTCGAAGTCGAAAAACAGGGGGGGGGGGGGGGGGGTTTATGTTGCTACATTTCATATTCAAGTTGAACACTTTATAAAGTTTGTTTTTTACATCAAATAACCAGATTTTGTTAGCTTTTGGATAGCTACATCGAATTATAAAGAGAAAATTAAAGCTGATACATTTGGTGCTATAACTGTTTCTGATGGCTAGTTAGCTACATTAAATTGTAAAGGGTCAAATCTGTGTTTTTTTAGATTTAGTTTTGTTGTGGTAATCTATGGTATTATATGAAGTTTAATGTAGTTGTCTAATTTTCTTGTAATTACATTAGAATGTTTATCAGTAGTGAAGTTAGTTATTAGTTAGTTTGACCTTCTTAGTCAAAGCACACCTTTTTTTTCCTTTGTAAATTGGAAAAGTTGCTTTCTTTTGCAGTATATTTGTGATTTTATAACGAGGAAAGCCGGGGTTTCATGATAGAAAATGAACCCACTATCACATATAGATAACAACCGACTGAAAGCTTCTATTTGGCTAAAGTTCGGATCATATAAGGTCATAGAGATCATAATTTGTGAACACTATGAACTACAAGCTTTTACCAAAACCCATTTACTTGAGTTTGGATTATTAGTATATGTAAGTCCAAAACAATCATTTAAAGAGCGAATCTTGATTGGATTACCTACCTTGATAGGTTAACAAACTAGAAAGTAGAAACACAGTATTTTAGAATCTTTAGTCAAAATGTATATGTACATGGTTTGAATTGTATTTTGGAGTTTAAATTTCATGCTCAAATTATACTTTCTTTTGCAGGTTTTTGCTTTGAGAGATGCTGGGGAATTAGCAGAGAATGCAACTGCATATGTGAGCTTAGAACCATGTAATCACTTTGGAAGAACTCCTCCATGTTCCGAAGCATTAATCAAAGCAAAAGTCAAAAGAGTGGTGGTGGGAATGGTTGATCCAAACCCGATTGTAGCATTAAAGGGTGTTGCCAAACTAAGAGATGCAGGAATTGATGTTACCGTCGGTGTTGAAGAAGAAATGTGCAAGAAACTTAACGAGGCATGGATACATCAAATGCAAACTGGGAATCTCTTTGTTACTTTAAGGTAAGCTTTATGTTGTCTTTTAAGGTTATCGACTGATTTTCAGTTTTAAAATTGGTTTGAGTTTTGTATCTATATTTTGAAGCTAGTAATACAGGTTTAGACCAGTTGTGTGTGTGTGTGTGGGGGGGGGGGGGGGGGGGATGTGACAGTTTGGGCCCGTTTTTTTTATGAATGTATCGATGCTTGCTAGTTTTAATGCATAAAACCTCCTAAATCATATTATTCTTAGATTATTATTGAAAATATATATATATATATATTTTTTTTGTACTTAAATTTGACACATCTAACTATTTATAGAAAGAGTAAAATGTCATTTTCATCCCTGAGGTTTGGCCATTTTTGCGACTTTCGTCTAAAGGTTTGTTTTTTCGCATCTAGGTCCAAAAGGTTTGAAGTTTTGCCATTTTCATCCAGCTTGTTAACTCCATCCATTTTTCCCCGTTAAGTCAGGGGTATTTCCGTCTTTTTACCTACTTGTTTTTTGTTTAGTAAGGGTATTTTGAATACTTGTACATTATGCTAAATGCTTGTACAAAAATACCCCTGACTTAACGGAGAAAAATGGATGGAGTTAACGGGCCGGATGAAAATGGCAAGATTTTAAACCTTTCGGATTCAGATGCAGAAAAACAAACCTTGGGACGAAAGTTGCAAAACTGGCCAAACCTTAGGGACGAAAATGGCATTTTACTCTTACAGAAATCTATAAATTTCGAACAAAAGTTGTATCAGGGCAAACCCCAATTGATCCGGCCCAGTTAGAGTCATACAGACAATTACTAGTTTGACGCGTTACCGACTCACCCATTTTCCACCTCTTAGTTAAGACTAGAATTATTATGTAAATATTGGATTCGTGTTATAATGCATCTTAAAAACTACAGATATACCCTCACTATCGATGGTGTCTTCTCAGATGATCTTGGGGAAGAATCCATGGACGCTGGTGGATACTACTCAAAGTTATTACAAGAACACGACGCAGTTATACTTTCTTCAAAATCATTAGCTAAACATCCACTTCCTGAATCAAAAGAACCAAAATCCAACCAACCGCTTTATGTAATAATTGCAAAAGATTCAAGTCCTGTGATCCAGATTCCCAAACATACCCATGAAGAGTCGGCTCCTAAACTCATCATATTCACAGACCAAGAATCTGTTGTGGGATCTGAACAGGGCATTGAGACACTTGTTCTGGATCAAATGAAGTTAGCGACAATATTGGAGAATTTGAAAGGTCGAGGACTGTGCAGTGTATTATTGGATTTAAGAGGGGGGTATGGTGACTTTGATGAGATCTTGAAGGGGGTTGAAGGAAAGTTGTTGCAGAAGTTGGTGATGGAAGTCTTGGCTGTCTTGCCAGTTTGGAATGAAGGCAAAGAAAATGATACAGCCCATGAGGCAATAAAGATTAGCCACAAAGCAGTTTTGAAGAACTTTACTAAAAGAGATGGTATAAATATATTAATCGAGGCCTACTTCTAAACGAAGCGATCTCCTTACTCTTAATGAGTAACTCGATTACTAGATTCATAATTCACTGGATAACGATGGTCTTTTTGTATAATGTAAGTGATGGGTGTGCGAATTTGAAGAATGCTGTTAATTACAAAGGTTATTACTCATTGATTTGATCAAAGAGTATATGTGTTTGCCAACTTGTTGAAATGTGTCTTCTATGAACAAATATATACATATTACTATCGAAGTTATTTTTTGAATATTATTCATTGTATGAGATTAATCAGAAGTTTATGTTAGGCCAAGTAGTTTGATTACCTCCTGTAGGGTGCCAATTTGATGATCATTTTCTAAAAGCCTGATCCTACTTTTTTGCATCAAGCATTTCTTTAATCCTTTTCTCACTTGTTAGGCTACATAGTGTGGTTTTACTAGAGGGTGCTAGTTAAAATGTCACGTCAATGTCATGTAGGCAGTGAGACTTTATCTATCTTAACCCTTAACTAGCATGGTTTGGTTTAAAGTCTCACTCAATCGTTTCCGGTCATTGCTTTTAATTTAATGTAAACTAGAATTACGACCCGCCGCAATGCGGCGGGGATTATTTAGTTATAACTAAGTCAATTTAAGACACGCACGTTATGTTGAACCTGTCAAACGGGAAAAAATAGACGATGTAAAAACGTTCACCCACACACGCACGTTGCGTCGTGTTAACTCGTAAAATTTAGAACGAAACGTAAAAACGTTAAACCAAAGACGCACGTTCCGATGTGTTAAGTCACAAAATTTAGAACGAAGTATAAAGCGAAAAATTTGCGGAAAACAAAAACTATAAAGGACCAAAGCTGAAAATAAAAAAAAAGTTGTGAGGATAAATTGCAAAAGATAAAAAGTTTTGTGTTAAAAGTAAAAAAAAAACAAATAGTTTTGGGTTAAAAGTAATTTATGAAATACTTTTGGGTAAAAAGTAAAAACATTAATTTTTTTTAAAAAACCCCAAAAGCCAAGGTTTTAACAACCATATGCATAACCATTTTTTGTTTAAAAAACCCCAAAGCTAAGATTACCACACATAAGTAAAAAAAATCAAAGTGGTTAAATTGCAAAAGATGAAAACTTTAGAATTAGAAGTGAAAAATCAAATTAATCAAAGTGGTTAAATCGTATAAGATAGAAACTTTTGAATTAGAAGTGAAAAATCAAATTAATCAAAAGGGTTAAATTACCAAAGATTAAAACTTTAAACTTTTAAATTGTCAAATATTAAAACTTTAGGGTTAAAAGGAAACAAAGATTAAACTTTAAACTTAAATTGTTAAAGATAAAAACTTTAGGGTTACAAAGTAAAATTCTAATTTTTTTTTTTTGAAAAACCCCCTAAGCACATGTTACAACCCATATATGCATATTCAAGTTGCTTATTTATATGTTAATAATTGTAAATTTAATCTTAATATACCCCTTTATTTTAAAATAACAATTTAAAAAACAATATAAAAAATAACATAGGGTGGTGATGGCCTATGGTGGTGGTGACGTGTAGCGACAGTGGTGATGACGTGTAGCGACGGTGGAGGTCACTGTTGCCGAAAAACGTGAAGCGGCGGTGGCGATAGGAGCTGTGGTGGCAAGTGGTGGATTTGGGATGGTGGTGGAGATTGAATGTGTTGGTAGTTGAATGATGGTGGTGGTTGGATGGTTTAATGGTCGTTTAACACATGTTAAAAGAAAAACGAATGGAAGTTAGTAACAAAATGACCTGTGGCATGTTGGTTGATTCGTTTCTCTCCAACTAAATGGTCACGGGTTTGAACCCGGTCAACTGCAAATGTGTTTTTTCTTTCTTAAAACCTGAATAAAAATGAAAAATAAAAAATCTATGTAAAATGACCAATTTATCCTTGAGCTAAATGAGTTTCTTAACCGGTTTTTGTCTGAAATGGCACGTTTCAAGAATGTCAGGGAGAAAAATGTCACAATTTTTTTTGACTGAAGTGACATTTTCCACCAAACCACATAAACGAAATGACAATTAACTCTTAATTAAATTTCCCAAAAGCTATATTCCAGTGGTTATAAAATTCACTTTGTCTTCCAACCCATAATTGTATTTTTCAATTCACTTCGTAAAATCTGCAACAGTCCTTAGTGTTAGTTATAATTGAAGCTGAAACGAAATATGTTGTATACGTTGTGAAGCACACATACTTGACAAGCATGTTGTGTTCCAAAATACCAATACAACTGTACAAATACGATACCAAAGCAGTTACTAGAAAATGTAAAGCTTAATTTAGAGAAAGCTGTTTTTCAAGTAAATCATATGTTTAATGAATTAATAAAAATAAAAAATAAATCTCCCGTCTTTATCATGGATGTCTGTTTTCAGGTCATTGTTGTTGTAGATGCTTTGTGCGTAGAATTTGTTAAGGTGGCAACCAAGCCATTGAAAGCCCTACCTCAGTTGTTGGCATATTTTCTGACGTGTTGAAGTTTATTGTGAAAAAGTAATAACTTGTCGTCATAAAAAAATGAGTTGGGAATTTGATTTATTTATTTTTTGGATGGGTTGATTCGTGTAACACCCCAAAAACGTTTACTAGGTATAAGTCAAAAATTTATTTAAAACTTAACTTAGTTAATGGAAATTGATGCATGATATAAATAATAAAGGGGAGAAATTTAAATTAAATAAGTAAATGAACTTGAGGGACTAAAGGTGTAATATACAAAGATCTAGGGAATTAATATGGAAGAGTTCAAAACCCACACACATAAGCGTGTGGGGTTCTGGTCTATCGAACAGGGAGGAACAAGGAGGGGAAAAACCCTAGCTTTATCAATTCCACAAAATTCCATAGAAATTTCAAGGAAATCAAAGGCATAATCAGTAAATTACAAGCTCCTAAACTTGTTCTTTAAAGGGGTAAGTCCAATTTTATGATTTGCTAAAGTATAGGAAGTGGGTCTTAACCCAAGCATGAGTGCATGACATGAAAATCGTGAAATTAAGTTAGGATTAAGATGTAGGATAGGAATAATGACATAATTTATGTTTGATTGTGATGAATTGATATGATTGTGTCAAAAACCCACTTGTTAAGAAGATTAGTAAGTGTAGGATGATTGAGTAAAATCATATAACTAGAATTTTGATTATGAGCTTGTTGTGATACATGAATGATGAATAAAATTGATATAGGATGAGATGGTTATGTAAATTCGAACAAACATGAATGTTGTTTGATGTTGAACTAGTAGAGATGTGCTTTATAGACTTGTACCTTGTACCTTAATTATGATGTCTACCAAGTGTTTGATGAAATGCTTAAGAGATGAATGTATGTGTAATATTGAAATGGTAGGATGAATTTGGTAGACTAAATAAATGAATGAATGTTGTAATGTATGCGTGAAGGAAGAAGGTACAAGCACTAGAAAAACGGAAGGCACGCAAGATCGAGGTATGTTCCATTGTGCATACAAAACTCTACTTATATTTTGCTAATGTTCGCGAATTACAAATTCTAGATACATTGATTTACGGTGGATAATAAGTAGATAGCAAATCCCTTGCGGATTTGCATATGCAAATGAAAGTCGCATTAAGATATGTAAATTGACCGGTTCGAGTTGAACTAGTCAAGTAAGAAAGAATTATTCAACCCGTCATGTATGGGTAGTCATGGAAGCAAATACGAATGTAGAATGAATGATGCTCAATCCGTTATACGGATCGAACGAATGTTGTAAGTAATAACCTGATGTTATCGGGTTATGAGAGGTATGTCTTATCACATTTATGAGAATAAATGTTAGACCCGTTGTATGGGTAGCCGAATGTAAAAATGAAAGGAAAGTATGTAAAAGGATGAAGTCGGAATTTTAAGTGATTTAAAGTGAAATTGATATTAAGACTAATTCCTTAAAGTTTTGTTGTTGATGTAGGTAAATCCTCATCTTAGGCGACTTGGCAATTTGGAGTGAACACACGTGCATGCTATGATCATCAAGCGCTTCCGCTATTTTGTAGTAGAATTATGGGTCAAAATACTAGTTGTGTATAACTCTGTTAGTAGCTATACTTTTTAAACTTGATGTATGGTTTTTGGTCGCGTCCGTTAAACGACTTGTAGACTTTTTATATTGATGATGGTTAAAACAGGGATACGCTCGTCATATGGACGGGTCATGCCCAAATTTTGTTAACATTGTGCATTAATGTTATTGGTATTTTACCTCTTAAATGGAGAAAAGTTTGGTCATTTTTTAAAAGTTTACGTTTCTAGTGTCTTTTGGTCGTTATTTCTATTAGACACAAACTCGGGCCTTACAAGTTGGTTTCAGAGCCGAGGTTTGAGGGATTCAAGCATACGTTGAGATGCTTGAACTCAAACTGATGGCTCGTTCGAAGGTGTTCACTCCAAGATCGCCAATGAGGTAACAATTTAAGTTTTTGGTAAAATGCTAGTATGTGTAATACGTTTGGGATGTAATATATAAGTTAAGTACGTGGGGGAGTAAATATGGGGGCCATACGGGGAGTTCCAGGAACCGTATGGCTGAAAACAAACCCGGAAAATGGTCTAATTAGCCAAAAAATAGCACAACAACGTTTTAGCAAATCGGGAGGCCGTCGCCGACGGGCTTCCATGCCGTCGCCGACGCCCTAAGTCGCTGCTTATGGACAAGTGGCCGACGCCACACTTAGGGAGCCGGTCACCGACGGGGTGTGAGGCCGTCGCCGACGGCTAGCGGAAATCAAGTCCGCCGAAAAGTTTTGTTTTGTTTTGTTTTTCGTATTTTGAGTTTCTAAATTGTCCGAAGGCCTATTAAATGTTCGTGTAGGGTCTATATAAGGCCTAATAAGATATATGTAACCACGATTAGTGGTTACGATAGAAAGAAATTTATAAAAGTCGGAAGTAATGTGTCGAAGGACACGAATGAATGATGAAAGTTTAAAAGGCGAGTAAAGTTTGAAATGTAAGAATGTAAATGAAGTAAATACGGACTAATGAACTATGATGTATTGAAAGCTTGTGATTTGTATTAAACGTAAACATGACAATGTGTAGATGGCTGATGCAAGAAACGTTAATGAGGATGACGATGATACAACTAGACAAGAAGTATTTAATAGCAAAGTCACAGAAGTGGCGGAAGGGGTTATGCAAGCTAATCTTCCACGATTAGCTCAAGAAGTGGAGAGTCGGGTATTGGGAGTTGTGGATGCAATGATGACCAGCAAGATAGAAGAATTGAAGGAACTGATTGAGGGTTCTAAAGTTAAAAGCAAGGAACGACGATGCACATATAAAGATTTCATGGCATGTAATCCTGCAACGTATGATGGTAAAATTGACCCAATCGCATGCCAAAGATGGATTTCCAATATAGAGGCCGTATTTATACGAAGTAGGTGTGAAAAGGAAGACCAGGTGATGTTCGCTACTGGTCAACTCTCTTTCCAGGCGAAGGATTGGTGGGTGTGCGAATTTGAAGAATGTTGTTAATTACAAAGGTTATTACTCATTGATTTGATCAAAGAATATATGTGTTTGCCTTCTTGTTGAAATGTGTCTGTCTTCTGTAGACATCATCATCATCATACTCAGTAAATCCCACCAATAGCAAAGGGTCTGAGGAGGGTAGATTTAGACAGCCTTACCTCTACCCCGTAGGAATAGAGAGGCTGCTTCTAGTGAGACCCCCGACTCGATTGTAGGAATAGAGAGGCTGCTTCCAGTGAGACCCCTCGTAGGAATCAAGTCTTGGACCTAAGACACATAACACTCAAATAATCGGGACAGAGACTGATTGGTGCATGTACCCCTGTGTCTTTCAGCTATCAACGTCACCACATGATGCATGATTAACCATCCGCCGTTTTTTAACGTTATTTTCACGAAATTAGTAAAATAACGTTAAAGTTAGTACCATTTCATTTTTGCCCCTCGAGCGCCCACACATATATACATTATATGTGCACACCGCAAGCGGGACATTCTGTCTTCTATAGACAAATATACACATATTACCATCGAAGTTATTTTTTGAATATTATTCATTGTATGAGATTAATCAGAAGTTTATGTTAGGCCAAGTAGTTTGATTACCTCCTGTAGGGTGCCAATTTGATGATCATTTTCTAAAAGCCTGATCCTACTTTTTTGCATCAAGCATTTCTTTAATCCTTTTCTCACTTGTTAGGCTACATAGTGTGGTTTTACTAGAGGGTGCTAGTTAAAATGTCACGTGAATCTCACGTAGGGGTGGGCCTTTATCTATCTAAACCCTTAACTAGCATGGTGTGGTTTAAAGTTCCTCTCAGTTGTTTCCAATCATTGCTTTTAATTTAATGTAAATGTAAATTTAATCTTAATATATCCCTTTATTTTAAAATAATAATTTTAAAAAACAATATAATAAATAATAATTTAAAAATTATATATTAATTAAATTTCCCAAAGGCTATATTCCAGTGGTTATAAAATTCACTTTGTCTTCTAACCCATGATTGTATTTTTGATTCATTTCGTAAACTGTATGTGGTTCAAATCTGCAACAGTCCTTGGTGTCAGTTGATCTAACTGAAGCTCAGACGGAATATGTTGTATACAATATGAAGCACACATACTTGACAAGCATGTTGTGTTCCAAAATACCAATACAACTGTACAAATACGATACTGAAGTAGTTACTAGAAAATGTAAAGGTTGATTTAGAGAAAGCTGCTTTTCAAGTACATCATATGTTTAATGAATTAAAAAAATAAAAAATTAATCTCTGTCTTTATCATGGATGTCTGTTTTTAGGTCATTGTTGTAGATGCTTTGTGCGTAGAATTTGTTAACGTGGCTACCAAGCCATTGAAAGCCCTACCTCAGTTGTTGGCATATTTTCTGATGTGTTAAAGTTTATTGTCAAAAAAGGTAATAACTTCTCATGATAAAATATGAGTTGAGAATTTAATTTATTTATTTTTTGGATGGGTTGATCGGGTTACATTTGCCAAACAGGTTTAAATGGTATATTTAATGTGTTAAATTTGATTAATTATTTTTTTATAGAATTGAGTCTTATTGAGATAACATGAATGTTGTATTGACACTTGAGTATATAGCAATAGATGTCTTGAAGTCTTGAACCAAGTGTTTCTTGTCAATCCAACCTGAACTATTAAAAACTTAAAATTAACTGCTTTGACTTTAAGCCTTTTTTGTTGTTACCCGACCTACGTGACTGGCCAACTTTCCACCTCTTTTAAAATCATTTCTTGACTTTTATTGAATTGGTATGTCATGGATTTTTTACGTGATGATTTACAACAAAAAAGTCCCTAGACTTTATCTTTAACAAATTTCTCTCTCTTTGCGTGATCAAGTCCCTAAACTAATAAGAACACTAAACATATGTCCCAATGGCGCCCCCGGTTATGATTCCACGCCCTCTTCTTTCAATGGCGCCCATTGCTCCTTTCGCTCATGCTCGCGATTGCCCTTCGCAGCCTGATGCTATCTACGTGGCACCACTGGCACCCTACCTACACCCCATAACAAGTGGTCTTACGTATAAATGAATATAAAAGGTCCTTCATTACCGGGATTCTTCTTTCTAGCCTTGTGAGTCTGTTTAGTTCAGTGATTGTTTTATTTATCTAAAGAAAGTTTTATATACACTGTGTGCCACTCGTGACATCGACGGAAGAAACACTGTCAGAGAGACAGTGGTATTTTCTAGACACATGGCATGACCTCATTGGACCTAAACACCGTCGTCTAACCTTAATACATGGGCGTCGCCACCCGTGTGTTGAGAGACAATTGTGAGATAGGAAAATCAAAGGGACGTTTTGAGGCATTTGATAGTCAAAAGGGACATTTTGGGGATTTTCCCATATAACTATGGTAACATTGTGTCGGCGTCGTAGAAATGTAGACGAAAATCTATATTTTTTGACAAACCCATGACATTTGAGAAATTACGGGTGTTAATAAATCTCATAATCAATGTTATGAAATTATACCTCGTGGCTTGTAGAACAAACAACCCAAAATGGATATCAGATTTAACGACCAATCACTTTTTACCTAATTCAAGATGACGATTGTTGAGCAGCTGGTTAAATGCATGCCGTTTATGTATTATTAATCGTATAGCCCCACATAAACCAACGAAAAAGTTTTAGGCATTATTCATTCCGTTTATGTATTATATTAAAATAAAATTAACCAATAACTAATAGTATATAATATATAACAAGCAAAAATAAGGTAAACCGTGTTAAGTAGCAACCGGACGACGACCAAAACCGGCACAAAGCGTAAAATAAAAACACGAATTTTTACGCCAAGTGACCCACGTGACGTAAAACGTAGTCGAAGTCGAATTTACACCGACACGTATTAGAAAGTCGATGGAGTAAAAAAAGCCGAGGGACCAAATGTAACTTCCAAACACCATGCTAAGTAGCAACCTAAACAACGACTAAATTCGAGAAAAACATAAAATAAAATCCGATAGAAAAATGAAACTCATTTAAAACGCCTAAAGTTTTGTTACAAAACTAAAAAATACAAAGTTGAATATGAAAAAAGGGAAAAGATCAATTAGGAAGTTTATTTTGGCTAGGAAGCAATAGGATTAGGACATGTGGCAACATTTAAAATAAAGAAAAATGGTATTTTAGTCAATCCAACCCTTTCTTCTTACTTTTCAAAACCCAGTAACTTCAAAACCCACAATTTTCAAAACCCACCATCTTCAACTATTTCTTCACTTTCTATCTCAATAATCACTACATTATAGTGCGATTTTCATCACCAATCAACGATTCAAATCCCCGATCAATGTGTTCTTCAGTTTTTTTTGAAGAAAACTCAGTTTAATTTCATACAAAATCTCGTTTTTTCCGGTGATTTTGAAGATAATCACTCGATCCGTTCGATTCGAGCGCTGATAAGTGTTTCAATCATTCAAAATTCGTCAATTGTTGAAGGAATCACTTCGATCCATGTAAGAAATTCTTTAATTTCATTTTTACGATCTGGGTTTTTGATTTAGTCATTGCGTTTTACGATCTTGGCGGGGGTCCGGGGGCAGCGCCCCTGGTAGCGGGGTGCCAGGGGCGGCAGCCCCTGGCGGGGTCCAAGGGGCAGAGCCCCTGGCTGGGGTTGAGCTGTAATAAAAATGCATCAGAAAAATTAATTTTCTGTAAATTGCCTCTGGAAACTGCATTGGTTCAGACAGTTCACAGCACAGACAAAACTATTGTCATGGTTCAATGCATTTTAGAGAGATTCTTTGGTGTTTTTAGGCCATTGCGTTTTAGAAAAACACATTCTTGAAGTGTTTTTGGTGCATTGCGTTTTAGGTAAAACACTTTTTAGGTGTTTTCAGTCCATTGCGTTTTACAGAGAACACTTTCTTTTTGTTTTTTAGGCAATTGCGTTTTAGAATGAGTCATTTTTAAGTGTTTTCTGGCCATTGCGTTTTACAAATAAGACATTTCTTTGTGTTTTTTGTGCATTGCGTTTTAGGTAAAATACTTTTTTATGTGTTTTCAGTCCATTGCGTTTTAGAAAACAGACATTTTAAGTGTTTTCTGGTCATTGCGTTTTAGAAATAAGACATTTGTATGTGTTTTTGGTGCATTGTGTTTTAGGTAAAACACATTTTTATGTGTTTTTAGTCCATTGCGTTTTAGAAAGTACATTTTCTTTTGAGTTTTTAGGCTATTGCGTTTTAGAAATAAGACATTTCTTTGTGTTTTCAGGCCATTGCGTTTTACAAATAAGTCATTTCTTTGTGTTTTTGGTGCATTGCGTTTTAGAAAAATGTCATTTTTTAGGTTTTTTTTTTCATTGCGTTTTACGATACTGAGGGTTTTTCTATTGCGTTTTACGCAACTGGGTTTTAATTTTTTTTTTCAAAATATAGCAATAGTATACTCGTTTTAAAGATAAAAAAACGCTCGTTTTTTTGGTGCAATTTTTATAAAAAAATAATGTCGTATGAAAGAGTTATTAACGTTTAAAAAATGAGGGGGAATTGGAGGAGAGAGAAACTATTGGCTTGGATTGACTAGAATGCCCCGGAAAAAAAGTCACGCGCCTCTTTTCTTACTTTCAATTTCCCTGATTTAATCTTAGCCCTTGATTAACTAAACGGATGGTCAAGATCACTTCCTAGCCTTCCTATCTAAATAAACTTCCTATTGTATCTCCACCCTATGAAAAAAAGTGAACCCACAAAAAAGACAAAATATAAATTAATTAATTAATAATAATTAATAATTAATTAATATATACAGAAAATATAATTATTGTTGAAGCAGAACTCACATTTTCACTCTTCAAAACCCCTTCCTGCCACCAAAACTTGTGTTGAATTCAATGTCTTCTTCAACAAACTGTTCATTGTTTCAAAACTTCTATTAACATTTCATTCATATTTACAAACAAAATGTATGCACAAACACTTCCAATTTCAAATTATAATATCAACCCTACAAAACCCTCATCTTACTTTCACTCTCTAAACCCTAACCCTAACCCACCTCCAATCTATTTTACTAAATTTCATTCCGTTTTCAAATTCAAACAAGGGTTTTGCAATTCAACTAAAAGGGTATCTGAATCACCCAACAATTCAACGAAACATGTGGTATCAGCTGGGATTGGAATGGAAGGGTTACAGGGGAAAGATGATGATGAAAAGAAAGATGATGGGTTTTATATAAGAAGGTGTGTGGAGCTTGCTAAAAAGGCTATTGGGTGTACTAGCCCTAATCCTATGGTGGGTTGTGTCATTGTTAAAGATGGGGTAATTGTTGGTGAAGGGTTTCATCCCAAAGCTGGTCAACCTCATGCTGAGGTACTTACTTTTATGTTGATTTTTTAAGTCATATTTTTTTACTCCAAGTTTGACATTTTTGAAAAGAATGTTTTGAAATGAAAATAGCAGGATTTTGTTAACTTTTAGATAGCTACACTGCTACATTGAATTGAATTGAATTGAATTATATTTATGTGTTTTTGATGTAGTTTTGTTGTGGTTATTATATGCTAAACTACCAAAGTTTAGTAATCTATGGTATAATTATGAAGTTTAATGAACTTGTCTAGTTTTCTTGTAACCACATTAGATGTTTAACCGTGTCGAAGAATGCACACTTCTTTTTCTTTGAAATTTGGAAAAGTTGCATTCTTTTGGCAACTTAGTGGTGATATTTGTAACGAGGGGGGGGGGGGGGGGGGGGGGGGGGATAGAAAGGGAACCCACAGTCACATATTTGTTTATTCTCGCAACATATAAATTGCACACAACTGACCACTTCTATTTGGCTCAGTTAGGATTGTATAAGCTCATAGAGATCATAATATATATTATGAACTACCTAGTCGCTACGACAATCATTTAAACGGCGAATCTTGATTAGATCACCTACCTTACATGTTAATAGACTAGAAACAGAACTGTCAAGATGTATATGCACAAGAGTTAAACTTTATTTTAGAGTTTGAATCCCATACTCAAATTTTATTTTTATGTTTGCAGGTTTTTGCACTAAGAGATGCTGGTGAATTGGCAGAGAATGCAACTGCGTATGTGAGCTTAGAACCATGCAATCACTTTGGAAGAACTCCTCCATGTTCCGAAGCATTAATCAAAGCAAAAGTCAAAAGAGTGGTGGTGGGAATGGTTGACCCAAACCCGATTGTAGCATCAAGGGGTGTTGCGAAACTAAGAGATGCAGGAATTCACGTTACCGTTGGCGTTGAAGAAGAAATGTGCAAGAAACTTAACGAGGCATGGATACATCAAATGCAAACCGGGAATCCTTTTGTTACCTTACGGTAAGCTTTATGTTGTTTTTAAAGGTCATTTTACTAAATTTCAGTATTGGATTTTTGTGATGATTTATCTTGAAAACTACAGATATTCGCTCACTATTGATGGTAGCCTCTCGGATGACGTTGGGGAAGAATCCATGGAGGCTGGTGGATACTACTCGAGATTATTACACCAACACGATGCAGTTATAATTTCTTCAAAATCGTTAGCTAAACATCCACTTCCCGAATCAAAAGAACCAAAATCCAACCAACCGCTTTACATAATAATCGCAAAAGATCCAAGTCCCGTGATCCCGATCCCCAAACATACCCACGAAGAATCAGCTTCAAAAGTCATCATACTCACAGACCAAGAAACCGTTGTGGGATTTGAACAGGGGATCGAGACACTTGTGCTGGATCAAATGAAGTTAACGACAATTTTGGAGAGTTTGAAAGGTCGAGGACTGTGCAGTGTATTGTTGGATTTAAGAGGGGGGTTCGGTGACTTTGATGAGATCTTGAAGGGGGTTGAGGGAACCTTGTTGCAGAAGTTGGTGGTAGAAGTGTTGCCAGTTTGGAGTGAAAACAAAGAAGATAGTACAACCCTTGAGGCTATAAGGATTAGCCGCAGAGCCGGTTTGAAGAACTTTGAACCTAAAAAAGACGGTAAAAGCATATTACTCGAGGGTTACTTCTAATCGATGATGATTAATTACAAACATGTATAAGCCAATGATTTGATTAAAGAGTATATGTATTTATTTGCCAACTTGTTGAAATGTTTCTTCTATAAACAGATATATACAGATCACTACAGAAGTTATTTCTTGAATATTATCCATCAGAAGTTTATGTTAGGCCAAGTAGTTTGACCACTTCCTGAAGTCGGGTGCCCGTTTGATGACCGTTTTCTAGAAGCATGATCCGCCATTTTTGCATCAAGTATATCTTTAATCTTTTTCTCACTTGTTAATGCTTCTTGGACATTGTCGTAAACCAATTTGCATAGCTCGTCTAACGCAAGCATCGGAAACGGTTCTTCGATTAAAACACCCACCTACAGTCAAACAATATGTCAAAAAATCATCAAAATTAGGGTTGCAAATGAACCGAACGTTCAGCGAACAGTTTGGGAACCATTCGGCAGAAAGTTCGTTTGTGTTCATTTGTTTAATAAATGAACGAACACAAACGAGAAGTTTCGCTCGTTTAGGTAAAGGAACGGACATGAATAGAGGCCGCCGTTCGTTCATTAATGTTCGTGTACGTTCGGTAACGTGTTCCTTTGTGTTTGTTTTTGTTTGATAGTTCATTAGTGTTTTTACTTTTTGTTTTTTACATTTTATTTTAATACCTCAAAATTCCGACAAATAAAATATTTAATAAGTATCACTGTATTATATATTATGTTCATGAACGCTTGGTTGTGTTCGTTTGTTTCCATTTGTATTCATGAACATTAATTTGTGTTCGATTGTGTCCATGAACGTTCATTTGCGTTCGTTGCCAAAAAATTAATAAACGAACATGAACATAAAATCCCGTTCGGTAAATGTTCATGAACAGTTTTTGAACACATAGATCTCCTTAACAAACGAACATGAAAAAGGTCTTGTACTCTTGTTCGTGTTTGTTTGAAGCCCTAATAAGAATAAGAATCTTTGAAGGAAAAAATTCTTTTTAGGTCAAACTGTAATTCTTGGAAGTTTGAAATCTATATTATTATATGTAAAATTTTCACACCAGATTGATGTATATCTCATGACTATAATAAAAGATCAATCGTTTAGTCAAAAGTTACTAGAAAAGATTCATATATATAGCGAAATTGATATATGAAAAGTGATGGGTTTGACTTTGACCTTAAAAGTCAAACTGCACTCAGATTTATTTAAGCGCTGAGATGAGAGAAACCTCTTCGATGCAGAATAGAGAAGCAGCGCTGATGAAGGTAGCGGGGACCACAATCCAGTGGCAATCATCCCAGAGAATTATCGGAAGCGTAAGGTGCCACAGAACAAGAAATCTCGAAGTCAAACGAGTGTAAGAAACAGGGATGGGTATGCTTGTAATTTGTTCACAAACACCAATACCTTCATGGAAACAAGTAACTTTTGATTCCTGAATAGTAGTTAGCACAAGATTACATTCCGAATTTTCGTTACTTCTATAAAGGAGAAATAGTTTGACTTTTGAGGTCAAAATAAAGACTTTCGAAAATGGAAAACTTACGAGTGTGGTTCGCTTTGATGGCTCCAAATTTAACATCTGAAGACTTTGAGAGATGAATTGAATAACGCAGCGTGGACGGTGATTTGAACGGAGAACTAATGCTAGGTCATCGTCCTCGAGCAGATTCTTTAGGTCTTTTCCTGTATCCGATCCATGAACCAAATGGCACTGCAGTTGACCAAAAAAAGTCAGCAAGTATGTATAAACCATAATTTGTTGAGTAATTGAAACTTTATACTTAAAAACAGCATTGCTCTTTGGTAGCTACAACTTCATATCTTTTTAATGCTGATTTCACTTTGAGATAAATTCAAAATAAATCAAACGATAAAAGCATTCAAATGAAATTTGGTATTCTATTTCAAGAAAAAGTCTGGTTTGACTAATCTCTAGGGCTGTAAACAAACAGAATGAACACGAATTGTTTGTTAAGAAAATAAACGTGTTCACGAATGGTTCGTGAACACTTACCGAACAATATTTTATGTTCATATTCGTTTATTAAGGAAATGACCGTGTTCACGAACACAAATAAAATCGGCGAAAGCGATGGAGGCTAGAGGTGAATGACAATGACAAAGACAGCAGCGCTGGAACTTGAAGCCATAATCGTGGAATGGAGGTAGATGTGAATATCGAGGAAGGAATGGGGAATGATGCATAAACACAGTGGGAATACGGTTTCCTATTTTAATTGTTAGGTTAATAAAATAATTAATTAAAAAGTATAAAAAAGTTTAGGTAAAATAAAAGTACAAAAATCTTTCATGAACAACATAAACACGCAAACATGAATGAATGTTCACGAACACGTTACCGAACGTTCACGAACACAATCGAACAAACGAGACCTTTGTTCATGTTCGTTCGTATAACTAATTGAACGAAATTTCTAGTTCATTTATTAAACGAACTTCCCGCCGAACGGTTTACCAACGGTTCGCTGAACGTTCGGTTCGCTTACAGCCCTACTAATCTCTGTGTCAACAATCTAACAGTATTTTCCACTTGTAGCAATCCAAATACAGTTGACTTCAAATGTCAAAGTAAAAGCAAACTTGCTGAATTTAGAAACTACAAACCTTAAGAGCAACTGGAAAGGCCAGGATATACCGCAAAAGCGCCATTTTCAAAACCGAATCCGTCTCCACGCTAACAATCACTTGCCTAGCAAAATCATATGTCCCGGAAACAACCTTAGTCCACGCTTTCCTACCTTCTTCAAACCTCGAATACGAAGCTTCCGTTCTAAAAACCAACAACAGCGCCAAGGCAGGCGCCGTCAGCTGGTAAGGCAAAGAACTCGCCCTCAAAACCGGGAAAAACTCCGGCAACAATTCCCAAAACACCGCCGTGTTATAACTCGCCACCACCACAGCCACCATCGTAAAAGCAATAACCGGCGGAACCAACGACAGAATCACCCTAGAGCTCAAACTAGACAACAGATGCCGAATATGTCTCAAAGAGCTTCTATGTTCAACCCAATCCTCATGTCTATAAAGTGACTTGGTTTGTTTCATTCTACTCTCCTTGATTTCATCGGCCCAATCGGGTATTATTCGAAGAATCGAGATTAAGTTAACGGTTGATGGCGGTGGAGATGGTGGATTAGGATTTTGAGAGCAGCGGATTTTCGACGGTTTTGATGGGAATTTGAAGGGTGTCATAGAGGGAAACTTTGAAGGAGAAGATGAGATGATATGAAGTGAAGAATTTGGGATAGCCATTGAGAGAAGTTAGGGTTAGGGTTAGGGTTTGGTTTAGGGTTTGGGGGACAGTTGAGATACAGGACATTGTTTGGGGAGCTTCATAGAAGTGAAGAGTGCAAAGATTTTTTGAGTGATGGAGGGAGTGGATGTTTGTTAAAACAGTTATGTGAAGGAGGTTTTTCTAAATATTTTATATTTTTTTGGGAATATTTATTTTGATAAGGACAATACAATAGTTTTCTATCGTTCTTTTTTAACTTTGAAAATCATTTATTGAAAATAATACCTTTTCAAATTGTTTCCTTATGTATTTTTGTAACTCAACTTTGTGTTTTGGTTGGGATTAGTTGTGTATAATATAAATAACCAAGCCCAACGGTCGGCAAAAGCACTCTTTATATATACATATTTTTTTTTATCTGTTTACAAATAGTATTTTTATACATGGTATCCTTATCCTGATTTTTTTTTTCTAATCCGACTCAAATGGGCTTATTTATTTATCCAATTTTTTTGAACGATAAATTTGGATCACTGACGGACAACTGGAGTATCATCATGCCACCAACGGAACCACCCGATCATATCCATCTCCACTAGGCATAATGCCTATACACCAATTCAGGAGGAAACCCAATAAATATCGGAAAAACCCCTTGTCGGAATCAAACCTAGGACCTAGTGGTCTCAAAGTCTTATTCCACCTCCAAAATGCCACTAGGCTATAGAAGTGGGATTTAATGTTTTAGTTCGTCTAGAGCCATGGTTAACTAAAATTAACCGTCAAAACTTCCAAATAACAGAAACATTTATAACGTCATCGATTGAAGATTCGGTTTTGACCCATAACGAAAGCCACCCACCTAACCCTCTTTCAAAGTTCTCACTACAGACGAACTCTTACCACCCGTGACCTATGGTATGATGTTTGCCCTCTACAAAAGTGATTTTAGTGTGAAAGATTACGTGGTATTTAGGTGAAAAATATTGTTATTTAAAAAAAGTGAACTCTTACCATTACCATTAGTTACTTATATGTCAACAATCACTGCAACCCTTTTTTTGTGTGTGATTGATTATGACATGGGTAAAACTAAATAACCAAAAACACAACAATAGAATGAACGATAAGTTCACTCCCATCCAGCGAGTGACCGGTCACTATGGTTTCACATTTCCAAACCCAAACCATAGTTGTTAATAGTGAATAGCAACAAATAGCGATAAGGTACCTATATACTACATGGCGAATAGCGACAAATAGCGAGCGGCTATTTTATAAATAACGATACACTAGAAAAAAAAAATTTATATGTATATTATATCAAAATACCCTGATATATATGTTATTTTACAAGTATATTTAACAAAAAACCTAAAGCCCAGCTATTTTATAGCCATATTTAATTGCAATTTATATTAAAGAAAACAAAAAAAAAATTAATTGTCGCTATAATCGCTATCTATCGCTACAACCCTAATAGGGAGCCTGGAACTATACGCTATGTAGCGTGCTATAGCGATTGCTACGCTCGCTATTGACAACTATGACCCAAACAGACAAACCAACGAGAACCGGTTTGGGCTACTTTCTTCTACTAACAGAAAAAAAAAAACATGTAACTAAACAGAAAAAAAAATGTAACTAATCATGTTTAACAAGGTTATAAGAAAAATCTAACCAACAAGATTTTACATAGTAGGCAACCCAAGATTTACATCTACATCAGTACTACTGGTGGTTCATCAAGGTTTGCATTCTAAGGGAAATCAGGAGTAAAAACATCACAAGAACCTTGGAAAACCAGAGGAGAAGCTGGCTATGTTCTCTGAAAGATTAAGGATGTTTCCCTGGCGCAGCATCAGATGCTGGTTTCTCGGCTTCTTGGACTCCTCCCTTCGATCCAAAGAAGAAATTTTTGACCGCTTGTTCCCCAGATTGTATGGCATTCTTGATCTATTATTTTCGGTGCAAGAATATATATGTGAGATCATGTATGATAAAACAAATGTAAAAATTATCCAAACATAACAAGTCAAATTGTTGTACGCAAATGCTCAACTTGTAGCCTAAAGTAAACTAGGGTTCATGACCATAAATTTCTGACCTTGTTTGGTTATGCGTTAAACGCCAAATGCTATAATACAGTTTCACAAAAGCATTCGATTCACAATTTGAACGATAAGTCACAATGATTCTCGGATTCAATTCACGAATCGGAAACTATGATGGACACCACTTTAACAGAACCAGACTGTTGATCACCATCTTGTTTCTCATTAATAATCAACTGAGCTTGAACATGATCAACAACAGTCAACCAAATTTCTATACAACCAGGCAAGCTAATAGACAGAATAGCCAACAACGTTAATCCAGAACAATGGAACAGCGAACTTGAGAGATGATTCAGGACAACTTCATGTAAGTGTGAGTTAACCAAACAGTAGGCATCATGAATAGTGTAAGAACTAGGGATGAGCAAATGGTACCGGTATTTACCCGTTTTTACCTTCAAATACCGGTACCGAACCGTACCGGGTTTTCAGTACCAAGCTCATCCCTAGTAAGAACTAGCCAAACAATAAACTGTTGGCCTGGACCGATATCACACACGAAAGAACACAGATATTTTGTGGAAACTCCGCACGCCTCTTTTACGATATATTAAGAACGAAAACCACACCAAATACAATACCTTAACATCTCTATTTATATTTTATACTAAGGCCGGAGGGTATGGAGGCGCCACCAAGGCCACCTCACCCTCTATAGCGCCCCCCGGCGCCATACACCCACGGATTTAACTAGGGGCGCCATTGATGAGGCTCCATCATGGTAACGAGCGTTTTTGGCTTGATTGAGGTAGTTGGTCAAGATTAAGGGGGCGAGGGGCTTTATCCCACACCCTCCAAGTTAAGGAGAGAGGCCTTAAACCCCTGTGTAACGTGGCGTGGCGTTGACGTGGCGTTGATAAAGCCCCTCACACACCCACCAGCCTAACAGTCTCAGTATACAAGTAGATGCAGAGAACAACAACATAATATAAGTAGTAATTAGACTAAAATAGAAAAACCCTAGATTAAGTAAATCTTACGGGATCAAGAACATTAGGCTCGGGGCCATAATCAGCGGTTAGAAGAAAATAACCAGCGGTAACTGTGGCCACCATTGTTGTTCTTCGCACCAACTTATCAGTGTTCGGATTCATAATTCGGTGAAAAAGAGGAAGGAAGATGAGAGGGATGGATTGCTGAAGTTTCCGGAGAATCTCGAAATTAAAAACGATGTACAACTTTAGATGCACACCGAAACACCTTCTGGTTCAATACCAACCGATACCAAATGCTTATGCTTATCCCTAAGACTATGGGGGTATGAGGCTTGGTTTGGGGCGTGGGTTGGGGGAAAACGCCCAAGCCATCATCTCGGGTGGGTTTGGGTTTGGGCGTGGCCCCTTGGGCGGGAGTTTGAAGCCCAGCGTGGGGCGGGTCTAGCAAGGTGACATGGCGGACTCTCAATGGCCAAACCAAACTAGCCGTTGGCCAACGACTATGTTTAATTTTATTTTTTTACACTATAAATATCACACTTCAATTCCTATTTTTACCACATTCAACCACAATAGTCATCTTCAATTTCTATAATCATCTCTATTCTCATTCTACAAAACGAAAAATGCATCCTTATAATCGTGGTTATGACCCGAACAACCCGTTTGCATTCCAAGAAAATAATTCCAGCCCACCACCCAATCGTCCAATGCCTCGTCCATTTTTAATACACTCCCCTATGCCCGATATGGCTAGTTACGCATCGTATATCGGTGGTCGTGTGTTTACTAACTTCCCACACACCGACGATTCGATACCTAGCCCGTTTAACCTTTCCCAAATGGAAACCGTCCCCGAAATGGAAACCGTCCCCGAAACTCAACCACCCAACGATGGTCCTTCCGCTTCCAAACCCATCAAAAAGAGAAGTCATAAGAAAAAAACCGAGGCGGAGAAAGCACTTGAAACCGGCAAACGAAAACAACAAAAATGGGTCCCTAATGAAGAACTTGCATTAGCGAGGGCTTGGTTTCAACAATCTCAATATCCAACTTTAGGTATTTTTAAATATTTTCTAGCCCTTATTTTAATATTTATGGTTATTTTTTATATAACTTTGTAATATATTAAATTTTGTTTTTATTAAAATAGGAAATTCTCAACATCGAAGCCATTTGTGGGAATCGATTAGTAAAGCATTCCATGAAGAACTGGGAAGGGAGACTTATCGTGAAAACGATAGCTTATCCTCGAAGTGGAGCGAGATAAGCGGCCAACTTACAAAATTTAGTGGTTATTTAAATAAAGCAAAGCAAAACCTAAAAAGTGGTGAAACGGAAGCCGACTGTGTGACAAATGCATTGATTACATTCAAAACAAATGTGGGGTGCGACTTCCGTTTCATGCATTGTTGGGAGATTTGTACGTTCCATCCAAAGTGGGCGAATATCCCCAGTGGTAGCGAAACGAACACGTCTTCCAAAAGGTCAAGGGCCTCGTCCCAAGCCCAATCTGATGCACGAGATCAATAGTTTGAGGACCTTTTGGATGATTCGCCAAACCGGCCTGAATATGGAAGAGATGCCGAAAAGAGGCGCACTCAAAAATCAAGATCGGGTACGGCATCGCCTTCAGCTGGGAGTTCGGGCTCGCGTAGGGGAATATACAGCGATCAGTTGGATGACATTGCATGCAAGTTAGATACATTCAACGTATTCCAACAACAAAGGGCGGAACTTAGAAAGAGCAAAGATGCTAGAGATGCCC
Source organism: Helianthus tuberosus (assembly GCA_030545235.1). NCBI lineage: Eukaryota > Viridiplantae > Streptophyta > Magnoliopsida > Asterales > Asteraceae > Helianthus > Helianthus tuberosus. The sequence goes on along the minus strand of CM060447.1, from coordinate 33,854,802 downwards.
TGAAACAAAAACGGGATGATTTGAAATTTCTATCCCAGCCCATTGATCACCTAGAGGGTGACGAGTTCCAACTAATCTTGGAGTTAAAAAAATTAAATTTGTTGTTTTAAAAAATATTCAAATATTCAGTTTGGGTCAGCCCAGCGAAGCCCCCCCAAGCCACGTGTCAACCCATGCCCCAAACCCCCGCCCCACCATACCCCACGATCTAACTTGCACTTCTTCTTTATAATCATCACACGACTCAACATTGGGTCTTTCAAGGATAAGTGCATCGTTATATCAATAATACATACTTATTTACCACCGCATAATCCTTATAGCAATAGTGATCACTATTCATTCTCTAATTCCATTCCTCATAATACGGCTATCGATATTTGATGTACATGAATTAGTAGGGTGTTCGCGCGACGTGGTGGGTGACACTTTGTATTGCGTCACTCATTTCTGGTAGTTTTCTTATTCGTATAATATTTATGATAATATTATTGTGGTTGATATATATATATATATAGGGGATGGTTTAAATGAGAACGCTAAATATTGTGAGAACCGTGAGAACAAATGAAAAAATCGCGAGAACTTGGTCAAAAACAATTCAAATTCAAAAAAAAATTCTACACTTATCATTATTATTCGAATACAATGTTAGAAATTTAATTTACACGTTTAAATTAACGTGAATTCGTAAATAAAGAAAATTTACACATGTGTAAATTTGCCATTTACACATGTGTAAATCTGTTATATTTACACATGTGTAAAAAATTTAAAAAGAGTGATTTTGAAAGAAAAAATGAATTATTTGATGTTGTAAATTCTTTTTTTGATGTTGTATCTTAATTACAATGAGTTTTGTATTAAAAAAATGGTTTTGATTGGTTTTTTCATTCGTTCTCACGGTTCTCGCAATATTTAGCGTTCTCAAGATAACCCTCCTATATATATATATATATATATATATATATATATATATATAGGAGGGTTATCTTGAGAACGCTAAATATTGCGAGAACCGTGAGAACGAATGAAAAAACCAATCAAAACCATTTTTTTAATACAAACCTCATTGTAATTAAGATACAACATCAAAAAAAGAATTTACAACATCAAATCATTCATTTCTCCTCTCAAAATCACTTTTATTAGAATTTTTACACATGTGTAAATTTTCTTTATTTACGAATTCATGTAAATTTAAACGTATAAATGAAATTTATAACATTGTATTTGAATAATAATGATAAGTGTAAAAAGAAATTTTGAATTTGAATTGTTTTTGACAAATTTCTCGCGGTTTTTTGATTCGTTCTCACGGTTCTCGCGATATTTAGCGTTCTCATTTAAACCCTCCCATATATATATATATATATATATATATATCATAAGTGTTACACATATGTAAAGTTTTGTTTTTTTATAAAAATTAATAATTAAAAGACAAAAAATAAAAGATAAGTTGTTATAATTGTAAAGTATGTTTATTTTATTGGTTAAATTATAAAATATAATTTCATTCTTTAAAGTTCATAACTTTTTTTAAATATCCACATAGTACTCATCCAATAAACTTTAAATTTAAAATTTTTGTTTTTATAAAAATAAAAAATAGTATTTGACTTGTAAGTACGTTTTAGACCTTTAACTTAAGTTGTTAAATTTCGTTTTTTACAGATATAAAAAATTATATTTTAATAAAAGTTTAAAAACTGTTTTAATAAAAAAAAGATGTTAAGAGTTTATATCTTTATTAACTTTATATTATACTAAGTTCAGATTTTTAGTTCCTAACTAATATTATCTATATGAGTCTACTTTTAACTAATAATCCCTAAAAATATACAACACAATCTACTATGTATCTAGTCAAGTTGGTTAAGAATTCTTTTGAAACTCACTGATATTATCTATAACAATATAGTTAACTTATAATTCCTAAAAATTTGCAACACAATTTAGTATTTATCAAGTAAAGATTGTAAATTTCTGAAGTATTTTATTTATATTATTTGTTACAAAGAATGTTTATAAAATAATTAATTTTTTTATAAAAACAAAATGTTTTGTTTATAAATAAAGTAAAAAATTGTTTTACATATGTAAGTTTCGTTTTTTAATAAAAAAATAACAATCAAATGATAAAAAATAAAAGATAAATGGTTATAGTTGTAAAGTAAATTTATTTTGTTGGTTAAATGATAAAGTTTATAAATTTATTCTTTAAAGTTCATAACTTTTTTTTAAATATGCACATGGTACTCATTCAATAAAATTTAGGTTTAAAATTTTTGTTTCTATAAAAATAAAAAATAGTAGTTGACTCGTAAGTAGGGGTGTAAACGAGCTGAGCTACTCGCGAGCAACTCGAGCTCGGCTCGAAAAAAAGCTCGAACAAGTCGAGCTTGAATGAGCTCGAGCCTAAAAAACAAGCTCGTTTAGTAAACGAGCTCGAGCCCGATATTCGCTTATCGAGCTCGAGCTGGCTCGCGAGCCTAAACGAGCTTTTTGTTTATATATTTTTATTAATATATTAAACATATATTTATAAAATAATAATCACCATTTATATAAATATAAAAAAAATAACTTAATTATATGTATAATAATAACTAATATTAATATAAATTAATTAATAAATACTAAACGAGTCGAGCCCGAGTCGAGCTCGAGCTTGAAAAATTCCCTTCGAGCCGAGCTCGAGCTTTTATATGTTAAACGAGCTCAAGCTCGAGCCTGGTCGAGCTCGGACTCGGCTCGTTTGCACCCCTACTCGTAAGTACGTTTTACACTTTTAACTTTAATTGTTAAATTTCGTTTTTAAATATATAAAAAAATTATATTTTTATAAAATTTAAAAAAACACTTTTTATAAAAAAGAGTAAACTGCCATTTTGGTCCCTGTGGTTTGGGCATTTTTGACATTTTAGTCCAAATCTCAAACTTTTTAAATCTGGGTCTCTGTGGTTTCACTTTTGTTGCCATTTTAGTCCAAAATCCAAAAACCCCCTACTTTGACTGTTGAAACCTGGTTGTTTTGTCTTTTTGTGCAGGGGCATTTTGGTCATTTTGATTTACTCTTCTAATAAATTAAAACAAAATTAATTATATATATATATATATATATAACTCTCTCTCTCACTAAAACACAGATCATTGTCTCTCTCTCTCAGTTCTTTCTCTGTCAGTTCTCTCTCTACGCAGATTAACCGCCATCCACACTCCTCTATTCCCCTCTAGTTCCGGCCGCCGGATTTCCTCTTCGTGCCATTCTACACACACACACATCTATATTCAGAGGTGATGAGGATGATGAAGACGGTGAAACACAGAGGAACTGCAGCCGGTGAAAGGTAGGCGGTGGCGGTGTGGCGGTCATCTGCAGACCATCATCTTAAACACCCTCTCTTTCTCTCTCTAAAACCTAAAACCCAAGCTTTTACCCTCTGTTTCTCTCTCTAAACTCGTTCTAGGGTTTGTGAAAGGTAGGCGGTGATGAGGATGATGCCGGTGATGAGGATGATGCCGATGATGAAGACGGAGAACGGAGAACGAGCCACGTTTTGATGAAACGGGGGTCTGTAGATGTTGATTGTTGACCAGGTTAGGGTTTGGGTTTGTTTGAAGAAGATGATGGTCTGCAGATGTTGTTTGTTGTCCAGGTCCAATACTCGTTCAGCGTTTGCGATTGCGGAATTGATTAGGTTCAATAAGGATGTGTTCGTAGGTCAGGTTTTGATGAAACGGGGGTCTGCAGATTGAAATAGGGTTTGTTTGATGAAACGGGGGTCTGCAGATGAAACATTGGGGAAAATGAAACGGGGGTCTGCAAATGTTGATTGTTGTCCAGGTTAGGGTTTGGGTTTGTTTGAAGAAGATGATGGTTTGTCTGCAGATGTTGATTGTTGTCCTCTTGCTTTAATATGTTATAATAAAATTAAAATGACCAAAATGCCCCTACACAAAAAGACAAAACAATCAGGTTTCAACAGTCAAAATAGGATGTTTTTGGATTTTTGACTAAAATGGCAACAAAAGTGAAACCACAGGGACCCATATTTAAAAAGTTTGAGATTTGGACTAAAATGGCAAAAATGCCCAAACCACAGGGACCAAAATGGCAGTTTACTCTATAAAAAATAGGACGTTAAGAGTATATCTTTATTAACTTTATATCATAATAAGTTCAGTTTTTTAGTTAGCTTTAAAGTTTATTACTTTATTATTTTTAATTAAGAAATACAAGTTATTAGATTAATATCCAAGAATAACTGCAATTAGGGATGCAAACGAGCCGAGCCCGAGCTCGAGCTCGTTTAACATATGAAAGCTCGAGCTCGGCTCGAAGGTAATTTTTCAAGCTCGAACTCGGCTCGGGCTCAACTCGTTTAGTATTTTTTTAATTATTTTTTATTAATTATAATTATTGTTATACATATATGTAACACCCCAAAACGGATTTGTTAATTATACTAAATTAACCAAAATAAACGGGTAAAAATACCGTTAGTGGTAAAGATTAACCCGGTAAATTATTAGGATTTAAACAAATAAGCCTAATAATAAAATAAAAAGGAGAGCAAATGCCTTTGAGAAAATAAAGTGTATAAAAGGCCCGAGTTAAAGGGACTTAAAATGAAATGGGTTATAATTTCCCCGAAGCCATTAAGATAACTAGGAATAATTAACTTAGTTGGTTATGTCTTTTGATTACAATAAAGAAAACATGAATTAGATAATCCTTTTATAAATCCTTGGAACTAAAGGGACCAAAGTGGGAAAAACTTGGAAGTTTAGTTATTAAAAGAAAAATTAAAACAAAACACACACACCAAGTGTGTGTTCTGGATCGAACACCAGGAGACAAAAAGGGGGTGAAACTCTAACTCAACCAAATCTTCAAATTGAAGGATCAATCGAAGGCCAAATTCGGATTTGAATATATATAAACGATCACCAAGTCAAGGGGATCGTAAGTTATGTCAAAATTTATATTTTGATGATATTTTGAGAATCTGATAATCATGCATGAACGAAATTTTTGTATGAAAGCTGAATGTTTTTTGTGAAATTGATGTGAGTTTAAGTCTAGAAACAAAACCCTAGGTGCAAACTTGTTGAATTTGTGCCATAAACTAGTGATTAATCAACTAATCAAGTATGATATAACAACCCTCCTAAAATATTTTTGACGCCCAAATATATTTTAAAATATCCCTATATGTCTTAAAATACACCCCGTATGCGAAAATGGGCCCCGAATACCTTTATTTTTATTAAAATTAAATAAAAACAAGATTTTTACTTCGCTCGCGGGCCGCGTAGCCTTTGGCTACGTCTTACGCGGGGCGCGACAACAAGTCATCAGGGCGACACCCTGAGCTGCCACGTGTCAGCATTCGTGTCGACCCTGTAATGCTGACCCGGACGAGCTAGGCCCTACCACCCCTACTACGCGGGTCGCGTAGGCCTCTCCCTTCTCTTACGCGGGCCGCGAGGGAAGGTGAAAGGTCACCTATAAATAGCAACCTCGGGCCTTCAGTCTCAATTCGCTCACGATCTCTTTCTCTCTCGAAATTCTGAATAGTAGGCATAATTTTCGGGCATAATGCCCCCTAATTAACGAAGTTCTGCCCCATTGTAAGTATTATAACCCCGGTTACGTATTAGATACGCTGCCCGATTGATCTAGGGTTCCTAATGGCTGTCGTGGTTCTGCCCGACGTAGTCATTGGAATGCCGTCTCGGGGAGGGTATTACTAATGTAAATATTGGGTTATTATACTAACGCGTGTGCACTTGTGTAAATTATAGATAATTACCAGGAAACCCTTAAAGGAAACCTAAGACAGCAATGTGAGTAATCTCCTTTTTGTAAATTGTTTTTACAAAACCTTAAATATTTTACAATGTGATTAGCAGTGATTGAGTCTTTGAAATTCTTCAATTAATGCCGGTATGTTGGGGTTTTGTATACCAAATGTGGAACACGTTACCATTGGACAAAGAGTTAGCCAATGGGTAATATGACCCACCAGTCAGGATTGACATTACTGAATGAGTAATTGTGTAGATGTAAACATTTTAATCGCTCTCAATACTGTGAAAATTGATAAAACTCTTCTTGATTAAACTGGGATTCACTCACCAATATATTTCCCACTGACAAAATGTTTTTAAAACGTATTTCAGGTAACAAAATGTAAGAGCCAACTAGAAGCCAGCTGGACAGCACTGAAGGCTTGGAAAAGTGGCTATAAAAGTTACCTAAATAAAAAAAGATGTTTTATTCAATAAAATAGAGATTATCTCTATAAATCAGTTTGTAATGAAAACTTGGGTTTTATCCCAATATGTTTAATATAATAAAAGTGTGGTATTTACCCTGATAAAATATTTCCTAACTACGGTCCTGATCTAATTTCCGCTGCCAAAATGATAAACACCGATACCACCAAAACTGGCCTCGCGGCCGCCCGTTCCCGGGACAGATAGGGGGCGGGGGTTGCGACAGAAGGTGGTATCAGAGCTAAGCCACTAATTCAGCCACATAAGTGTTCTGCTGACACCAAGATATTATTCAAATTGTTAGGAAATTTATTACGGAAATACGTGCATATATGTATTTTATTGTTATGTGTTATTTGACTATTTGTTAGTTTACAGTGAGTGATCAAGGACCATCCGACGCGTATCGTCAGTTGTCCGGCTCACCTAGGAGCGAAGGCACCTCTTCACAGCCTGCCCTATCAGGGTATTCTGCTGATAATGAAGACGAGATATTCGTGTTTAAGGCTCAGTCTGAAGAGCCATTCCATCAGAAAAAGAGAGGATGGTTCAGTAAGGGAGCACATGAGCGTAGGAAGAGAATAAAAAAATTACAAGAGCAACGAGTGCTAGCAGCCGCTAAAAGAGAAACCGATGCCCACACCCAAGACATGCTTAATAGGACTTTAGCAAACTTCCATATCTTAGCATCCACAGCTGCCGACCCAAACCTAGAGCAACTAGTAGCCCCTCAACCATTACCCTTGTTTCCCACCCAGCCAATGGAGATTGAAAACAACCCAGAAAATCAAGTTGAAATGCATGATTTCAATCCAGAGGAGATACCTAGGGTACCAGCACCCAATCCCTTAGACCCAGACTACGATCCGTGGTTTGATGATCATAGGGATTATGTGCAACGCTACCATTTAACAGACCTACCCATGCCAAACCTAGCAGCTTACCCAGGTCTGGACCCTCTAGATCCCTACTATGATAATGATGAATACATTAAGGAGATCTTAGAGAATCCGTATCCTCAGGAAGAACCCATGCCACAGTACCCAGATCCAGTACCAGCACCTGCACCCCCCCAAATGAGTGCAAAAAATGTGCAAGAGCTCCGAACTTTCGGAGAAGAAATTTTAGAAAGTAGCGAGAGGATGAGGCAAGTAGGAGAACGACTCGTCTGGAAGTACGACGAGCGTCATATGGATTTCTGGATGAATCCATATCCGTAAAGGTGATGGTGGATGTAGTAATAATAATAATAATATAATAACATATATAATATGTGTGTATAAAAATATATATATATATATTTATAATAATAATAAATCTATCGTAGTATAGACCACTTCGTGGTTAATGATGCATAGTAGTATTGTAATTTTAAATTCTGTAACGCCCAATATTTTTGACATTTAATAAATAACATAAATTTCATATCAATTTTAGAAAATTTTTGACATGACCTATTAGTAAAGAAGACGATTTCCTGCTTTTTAACATAATCAATCGAAATACATTCTACGACACATACAAAACATACTAAGATTTAGAACCTTATACATTTCATCAAAACATTAAATCTGAACTATTCAAACAAAGTTTAAACTTCAAACTACTACTATTATCCTAGTTACTAGTTAAACATTTACTACACAAAATAGTAATTTGACGCATTCAAAATAGCAACTTGAACCGGAAGCGCATAAAGTCGACATTGTGTGTGTGTTCGGTCCGAGCGCGCCGCAATTAAACATGGGATTTACCTATCATTCATAACAACAAAACATTTGTTAGTCGTAATACATAATAATTCGAATCCTTTAATTACCTATCATTATTCGACCGTTAACCTGACGTGTTACTTTACTAACATGTTTACTTCCATTCGGAAACATCCAACATACCACTTTTCGACTCATTTATAATGAATCGCTACATACCATACATTTCAACATACTTACATCATTTGACCCGTTATGAACAAGTCAATTCCTAAACATTCCACCAATCATTCTACTTATCATTCCAACCCATTTAGACGGGTCATTTCATATACACTAATTCATAGTACCAAATATTTTTATTAATAAATCTACTAATAGAGTAAATAAAGTTCATATGAACTTACTGCGATCTTGAGATGCTTGTGACTTCAAGTGACTTGTGCCTTCTTGTAACACCCCGAAAACGGGTTTGGTAATCAAGCTCCGTTATACTAAAAGACGGGTAAAGTACCGTTAGTAGTAAAAATAACCCGGTAAATATTTGGATTTAAATAAGAAATCCTAATATTAAATATAAGCGAATCAAAGTTTTAAGGAATTGAGTTTATAAGAGCCCGAGTTAACGGGACTTAAAACAAAACGGGTTATAACTCCCGGGACCCACTAAGTAACTAGGAATATCAACCTAGTTAGTTAAGTGTTGTAAAACAATGAAGAAAACATGGGTGATAACCCTTTCTATAAGGTTACAAACTAGAGGGGCTAAAAATGAAAGATTTGTAACTTTATTTATAAAAAAAAAATAAACACTACTCACACACTAGAAGTGTGTGTGCGTGTAATCGATCAGAAGAAGGAGCCAGGAACTCAAACCCTAGCTCATCTCAATTTCAACAAATTGAAGGTCAAATCCAGCTCAAATCAAATGCATGAACACGTATAAACGATCACCAAGTTGTGGGGATCATAAGGTATGTACAATCTTGATGTTTGGTGAAGTTGTAAGAATTTGATAATCATCCTAATCGCGAATTAGGCATGGATTAGAGAAGCTATGGCTAGATTAGTGATGTATACTTGCTTAGGAATGAAACCCTAAGTGAAAATCATACATAACATGCCATGATTTTAAGGATTTGATGAATTAACACACTTAGATAAATGGGTTTTAATGTTATGATGAAATTGATGATATAACTATGCTTAGAATCAACATGCATGATAACGAATAGAAGGTGTTTGATTAAACCATGAATTTGGGTACAAGATCATACTTCTCACGAAATAGGTTTTGTATGATATAAAAGAATTGATGATAAGATCGTGATAAAGATGTTTGAAATCATGATATCTACTAGTTGATATGTAGAACTTGATTTTATTAGGTGTTCGGACGGATGCTAGTGATATGATAAAACGGGTTTTCACTTATAAATGAAAAACCTTAGTTCTTGTGAAAATAAATAAATAAGTTAGATTTAATAATCACTTGAACTAGTTGAGATATGGGAAATATAGTGAACCGAGTAAAAGATTTGTTAGACGGTGGCTTAAAAGAACGCCTACCGGGTGATTAGCGAAAATGCCTAAACTAGTTGATAAACTCGAATATGCATTTAGTATACTAATGGGCATTTGACTTTTAAAAAGTCAAACTGACCTACAATGTGATGAATGATAATTAGATATAGAAATGCGTAAGGTGGAATAATCGTATTAAGTCATGATTAAACTAACCACCTTGTGAATGATGAATAATAGTTGGGCTTAACAAGCTAGGTGAAGCTTGGGGAGAAAGCGGGTCAAACGAATCAAGAAGGAAAAGAAAAGTGTAGCTTGGATACGAGGTAAGTAAAACTTACACCCTTATGTAGGACACGTGTTTATTTTATAAACTATAAATGCGAAAGATGTAATACCCAAAATAAGGGTTCCGACACGACCGATACAAGTCGGAACACGTATAAATGATAAAAACCATGGTTTATGGTAAACGAGGCAAATGAGTGAATTTGGAAATTTAAAACCATGCTTTTATTCTAATTTATGTAAATGTTTGGTCTTAAAGTCCAAACGGGTCAAATGGTGATGAAACACCATTTGACAATATCGACTAATGTGATTGTCAAGTCATGTTATCAGGAGTGATTAGCAATTTGGATAATTGCGACACCATAGAATGTTGGTTAATTAACGCGAGGTATAAAACAGGTCTATATGTTGACTCGAGCCAGGTACGCATATATATAGATTTATGGTTAAAAATGCAATGTTGGTAAAATACCTTAGCAAAGGGACCAATGTCGTAAAAGGAGGAAATAAGTTGACGAAAATGCCCTTGATAGGTAAATCGGGCAAACGACCCTTAGAGGTCGTTTAGATACTAGTATTATCATCATGTAACTCTTAGACACATGTAAGAGTTGTAGGCATCAACTTTGGGGGTCAAATGCCTATGAACGGGTTAATCACGTAAAATGACTATCCTAAGGGTAAAAATTAGGAATGTGGTTCATTATGTTAAATCCACCACAAAAATAGTTGTGGTGGAATATAAGAGGCTATTTAAAAGTGAGAATACGAAGTGTAGAAAGAGAAGAGAGAGTTTGATGCTTAAATGTACATAATTCGCTCTAAACGGGTCAAAATAAGAATTTGAGCGTAAACGGGTTTTTATTATGTAAGAATCCCGTGATTTGAAATTAATATGATAGGAGATATGGAAATTATGAATTTAATGAGTTTAAGGATCAAAGAAACATGTTTGTTTGATAAAAATCGAACGGGTCAAAATTTGGTAAAAAGGGTAATAAGCCGAAGACTTAAAAGTCTGAAATTTTGTTAAACCGGATGTTGGATTTTGACTCCATTATGTGGAGAATCAAATTACAATCACGTAGGAAGAAACAGTAGGTCAAACGGACAAGCGGATTGAAAGATACGAAAGTTTTCGTGTCAAAAACGGCAAAATTGGAATGGGCTGGTACAGGGGCCACCGTAACTTACGGTGCCCACCGTAAGTTACGGTGGGGCTGGAACCTTTACGCCAGGTGCCTACTGAGTTACGGTGGGAGCATTTTTTAATTAGGGGCCACCGTAACTTACGGTGACCACCGTAAGTTACGGTGGAGGCCAGATTTCAGTTTTTTTTGTTTATGGGATCAAGGGATTAATATTGGGATTTCCTGATTCTTTTCTTAAATTCGATTATTCGACTTTATTTTCCTTGTGATACCAGTTATTTAATTATCAAAACTAACTTTTAAGTTGGTTTTGAACATAGGTGAATGACGAGAGCCCGGATGAAGATCAAGCGTCTAGCAAGAACCGAACACGCGTTAAATGAAGCTTCCGCAAGTTGTTTCGTCGTTATTCTAAAACGGCGAATTAAACCACATTATGTTGTATCACTTTAAATTGTAAAAGTTTTTAATAAACCAGTATTTTAGCATGAACGTTTAAATATAAATACTCGGTAATTGTGATTTATTTAATGAAAATCGCAAAACAAATTTATGGTTGTTACAAGTTGGTATCAGAGCCTTGGTTTAAGAGATTCAAGTATGGTGGGAAAACTATGCTTGGACTTAAACCTTATGCTCTTGATAAAGATTGGTGTTCGGTTCGAGGCTTGATCGCAAATCCGGTAAGTACATGTATGTTAATAGTTTAGCATGCTAAAGTGTTGTAAACAACACATAGGGCTATCGTGTGATACACGTTATCTTAATTAAATGATAAATATAGTTGACAAAATTGCGCGCGTTGATGCATATAGTAGAAAAGCCTTGTATTATAATACGGGTGATTATTGAAGTTGATGTTACTAATTCTTGTAAAGGTTTTAATTGAAGGACACTCGCATCTGAAAATAGCGAGAGTTTAGCAAATTGCGGATATGATGGTAGAACGGTCCGAGGTATGACAAGCAGAGCATACTCATCAAAGACCTAAATCGCGTGACGATCGCGAACAAGGTTAACGACATAAAAAGCCTGTTAGGGCAAGCATTTACCAGGTGCACGTTTAAATTATTGCATGAATAGAAATATGCAACAAATACATAGAAACTGATAGTTGCATATGTAGATTGAAAACTTGGAAAAACCTGAATAGAATACATATCCAGGATATTGTTTCCAAGAGAAATAAATAGGGGTGTTACTTACATGGGGTGTGATGTGAAAGTTATAAAAGGGTCATGTATGTCATGTGTTGATCGCCTACTCTGGCCAAGTAGGTAGTGAACACATGATATCATTAACTTTTTATGATGGACACGCTTACACCCGATGTAGTAAGGACGGGGTGAGTGGGACAAATTAAAAAGTACCCAAATGAATCAGATAAGCAAAATATTTGATCATAATGTAAACGCACAGCCGAGTGACGGAAGCGTATTATATTAGGATAATGAGCCCGAGAGAAGGGACAAAGAAACATGTAAAACGATTAAGATATGCACTGGGAGGGGGTGTACTTACACTCGAACCCAGAGAATGAAAACATGTAAAATGATTAGGATATGCATTGGGAGGGAGTGTACTTACACTCGAACCCGAAAATTTCAAATATGCCTCTTAACGGGTCGTTTTTGTAAAACGTCAAACTTGAGGACAAAGTCGGAATATAAAAATGAAGCGAGGTCTTAATGCATACCGGGAGGGTTGCGATAATAACGACTTCGGTTAAACACCCGGTTGATGGGTGAGAATTAAACACATGTGTAGACCGAGAAACGGGAACTCGGATGGAAAGTTAAAAGACTCGGGTTTTGAGTCATAACTAAAAGACGACAAGATAAAGTAAATAGAAATTTTGAATAAATATGTTCAACTATTCAAGGTCCAACGGGTTGAATAAATAATAAAGTTGGTTGCTTATAAGTGATGGATTTCACATTAATAGATCAAACAGGTTGAATACAATATAATGTCGGATGGCACAAATAAGAGCTAACCAGATAAAGGTAGCGTTAAATGCAAAAGAGTAATGAGCCCGGTAATGGGACATAACCGAATAAGAATATATGTAAATCAAATAACAGTAAGCATAAGAAGAACTGACGCATAACTGACGTGAGAAGTCATAAAGTCGGAAAATTGTCCGAAATAAAACAATTGAATCATTAGTTGTTAATCAGTCTAATCAATTCACTTAGTTTAAATTCACATCTTTCTCCTAAACAAAAATACAAAAATATCTGGCAAGCTTCATAATTGTGACAATTGTTTTTAATTCATTCGAATCCACACACAAACCACATACTCTTCGTGGTTCGACCCCTTGCTACCACTAACACATTGTTAAGGGTAAATTGGGCTTATAAATATTATCTTTTACCGGAGCGCGACACTCCGATCAAATTTAATGGATTAAATGTTGAGACTGGAGATATATTAAGTCGGTGAAGGAGCCCACAACCATAATGACCCTCAAATGAAATCTATCATTATCGAATAAAGAGGAGCAGCCATAGAGAATTCTTGGGGGGACGGTTACGGTTAAAAAAAAAAACGCCATCGACCATATGAAGTTTTTGAAGATTTGTCACACATCATGAGCGGCTAGTCTCTGCGGATTCATCCCGGTGTAGGTAGTTGTATTTTCTAGGGTTTATGCATTTGTTCTTTGATTCGACTTTGTGACAATTTGTATTGATTTTTGAAACCTTTGATAATAGTGTTACATTTGTTGCGAATTCGTAAATTGTCGAACGATGTTAAAAGTTATGACTTTGCGAAATGGTGATATGTAATTGTGCATTGTCGGGGTTAGGATTTACTTGTGTTGATTACAAAGTGTATTCTTGTCCATTCTTCGGGACGTTGATAGTTATTAGCACCTAAGTCACGGTACACTAAATCCGCTAATCATATGCATTTGAGTTGAATCTAAAACATGTAGAAACCCTAGGTCTTGCAATTATCGAACCGGGTGTAATCCGTATTCTAATTTCTTGTTTCAACCTTTTAATTTAGTTTACAAAGTTTAGTTAATATTTAATTGATTTCGATAACATCAATTTGTCGGTTCATTCCGATTTATTTTAAAAAAAACCAAACAAAGAAATAAAATTAGCAAGCTTCATAATCACGTTGTACATTGTTTGTAAATAGTCTAACTAATCGAACGGGTCGTGCGATACTGACCACCTGCTCTTCGTGGATACGATACCCGACTTACCCTAGCTACCTAGGTTTAATTGGGTTTTTGACTGATCGGGACGACACGGTCACGTCAAAATGGCGCCGTTGCCGGGGAGCTAGTGCGCTTAGTATTTCATTGCTTGTTCGATTTTAGTTTAGTTTATTTTCTCTCTTTTTTTTTTTTTTGTATATTTGTGATTTTACTTCGGGTGGTCGAGCTTGTCTGTGCAGGTACATGTTTTGTAGGCACATCTTTCAATATGAATTGGGTAGATGATGATCCGTGTGAGTGTTGCGGAAGCGGAGAGCATTATTTAGAAGATTGCTCTGTTTTCCACGCAAAAGTTCAAGCCAACAGGGAGCGGGAAGACTACCTTAGCGGATTATATGATTATAGGAGGGCGGACTATGAAGATTTCAGTGGTCCATCCTCATATTATCCATATGATAATTTACCACCACCACATTATCAAGAATACTACTGTGAGCCCGAATTGCCACACTTCTCAAGTTACCGGGAGGAGTATGATGATTATGATAATGAATACCCTCAACCGGTATACGAGGAACCTCAAGAGTCGGTGCATTCCAAGCTCGATGCCATCATGAATGCTCTTACTAATTCACATCAAGAACTTAAAACTGAAATGCGGAATTCAAATCAAGAAATTAAAATTGAAATGAAGAAAGAGTTTGAAGTAAGAGATAAAGCTCATGAAGCCTTGGCAAAGAAAGTGGGTCAACTCGCCGAAGAATTGGCTCAACTTAGACGAGACCGAGAGGTGTTGGCTAATGGTACAATGGTGGAAGGTGATGTGGTGGAAGAGGTTATAGATCTTCCTGAGCAAGAAGTTGAGTGTTTGAACCGAGCGGAAGACATAACACCGCAAGACGGGTCAGAACCGAAAGAAGCCCATGTTCATGCCTATCCTTCTCCCATACTTATCACTCCAACCAACAAAGTTGGGGATGAGGGTTCGGGTATAAGGATTCGAAAGGTAGCATTGCAAGACATTGGCCGGTTTGGTAAGAGACGACCCCGAAGTTGTACATTGCGTATGCCGAATTTAATAAAAAGAGTATGGATTCGGCATGCTAATTACCGAGCGTATGTTGGAAACTCGGTAGGCAAATGTGCACTTCGACCACCATGAGAGGTAAATCAGGTATGATTGTTGTAGAGTTTGTATTATTATTTGTTTTATTTTATTTTAGTAGTTAAATGAACGTTGTGGGTGTGTTCCCTATATAACCCTCACGAGACCTCTCGTCCTCCCAAGCTATTGGGGGGTTTAAAAGGGCTTGTTGCATAAGCTAAATGCAACCGTGATTCCTACGAAAGTGAGTTAGGTTTATTGTTGTTGTAAATTATTTTTCCACATAAATCAAAGTAAATTAACGTATGATTTGGTAACAATTTCATAAAAGTGGTAGAACTAGGTAACTAACAAATTTTAGTGGTTGTGATAAGCATGCTTCTACGCAAGGGTTGAAATTTGTAGGTACATTATGTTCATGAGACGACCGTTTTCTTGAAGAGATGAAGAACACATGAGCCACCAGCGAGAAAATCAGGTGCATACGTTTCTTTTTACCTTTGATTTTAGTTAGCAAATAAGTGGATTGTAAATTGTACATTATTTTCCGGGGTGAAATTTTGGGGGAATTAGCCGTGTCACATCCCTTGTGCGTTTAATACTCTAGTTCTTACACATTGAGGACAATATGTACCTCAAGTGTGGGGATGGGGGAGTAGTAAGAATTTTCGATTTTAAACCGTTCATTTAAACACTACACATTGAGGACAATGCTTACCTCAAGTGTGGGGATGGGGGAAAATTTCAAAAATTTTTCAAAAAAAATTCTTGTTTCAAAAGCGATCTTAAAAGCATAAGTAACTAAGTCAACGAGGGATGGCACAACCCATTTGGTCTTTTGTCATGGTCAAGTTCAAATTAATAGCATGACGGGTATTTAGCGGGTGGTTATTTGGGAATAATCCGCCTAAGAAACTAGTATTTTATGCATGTCACATACCATACCCTTTTAGATATGTGAGGTTTTGAGCCACTTTTATATCATAGATTACATACCTATGTTTCTTTGTTTGAGTGGACCATTAGTCATGTATTGTAGAACTTGCAACTTTTGATACGTTTGAGACCATAGACCGAATACAAGCACGAGAATGATTAAGGCATTAGGTAAACCTTTTCCTTTTACACCATTTTTATATCCTTACCCAAAAAAAAAAAAAAAAAAAAATTATCCCCTAGTAGCCAATTTTGAGCCTAATCCTTTCGTTTGACCACCCTATAGCCCATAACCTTAAACCCTTTTCTTTTAAACCCGTGTGATGAAAATTCGATTGTAGGAGTTTATGTTTGTATAGTTGTGATTTATTTATTCAAAAAAAAAAAAAAATCAGAAAAGTTGTGAAAAAAAAAAAGAAAAAAAAAATTGTTGAGAAAAACACAAAAATATGAGTTAGTAGTTGTGAAATAAAATGCTAAAGTTGTTGCCTTGTAGTTGATGTTTATAGTTAGTTTTGTTTAGCATAGTCGTTTGTAATAAAAATCGAATTTTTCATCACCTTCGCCACTTTAAAATACCCTATTTCCTACCCTTCTCCTCGCCCCATTACAACCCTTCAAAGACCTTTTGACTTGTGTTAGTATTCGTGTTCGGTGGTGGAGAATGATTGAGTTGCAAGCCTATGCGGGTACGTGTTCTAATCGGTTTGAGTGATTATTTCAAAAGCGCTAATGCATCAACTATTAGCCAATTCTAAAATCGAGTGGAGAGAACATTGTGAGGGATGTGCATGATTTATTAGTTTCAAGGGCGAGTTAATCTTGGATAACCACTTTTATATAATTAATCATTTATTGCTAAATATGTTGAAAATTGTAAGAAGTTTGAACCGGGCATGACATTAGAACTTAACCTTAGTCTCGGGAATGGGACGTGTGTTTCTTGTTCGACCCACGTGAAAGTGAAAAACAGATTTGCTTGAGGGCAAGCAAACAACAAGTGTGGGGATATGATCGGTGCATCTTAGTCACACATTATATTATGTTGATTATAATATAAATGCACTAATATTGGTTCAATATAGAATATTTTAATTTGTTTTTTTTTATCTTGGATGTCATTAAGAAAAATGAGGTAAAATGGTTGATATTTAATATTTAGTGATGAAATGGAAAGAGATGATGAATTGCAAAGTAAACTTAAATTTTCGTTGAAGATCACCATATTTTGACAAAACAATTAAATGATTAATTTTTGTTGGCTTTTGGTTTTGCAGGGAATAATACGTTCAAAAATCATAAGATGCAAATTATGTTGATCTCTACATGTGGGCTAGCAACTGGGCTATGGTTGGTCTCGTGATTGGGCTGTCAAACAAATGAGATGAAGTTCTAAATAAATATAGACAATGGATTAAATGTTGAGACTGGAGATATATTAAGTCGGTGAAGGAGCCCACAACCATAATGACCCTCAAATGAAATCTATCATTATCGAATAAAGAGGAGCAGCCATAGAGAATTCTTGGGGGGACGGTTACGGTTAAAAAAAAAAACGCCATCGACCATATGAAGTTTTTGAAGATTTGTCACACATCATGAGCGGCTAGTCTCTGCGGATTCATCCCGGTGTAGGTAGTTGTATTTTCTAGGGTTTATGCATTTGTTCTTTGATTCGACTTTGTGACAATTTGTATTGATTTTTGAAACCTTTGATAATAGTGTTACATTTGTTGCGAATTCGTAAATTGTCGAACGATGTTAAAAGTTATGACTTTGCGAAACGGTGATATGTAATTGTACGTTGTCGTTGTTAGGATTTACTTGTGTTGATTACAAAGTGTCTTTTTGTCTGTTCTTCGGGGCGTTGATAGTTAGTAGCACCTAAGTCACGGTACACTAAATCCGTTAATCAAATGCATTTGAGTTGAAATCAAAACTTGTAGAAATCCTAGGTTAATAATTACCGAAACCGGGTGTGATTCCTTTTTATTATTATTGTTCTAGTATCCAAATTTCTTGCAATCGTTAATCATTAGTTGTTAATCAGTCTAATCAATTCACTTAGTTTAAATTCACATCTTTCTCCTAAACAAAAATACAAAAATATCTGGCAAGCTTCATAATTGTGACAATTGTTTTTAATTCATTCGAATCCACACACAAACCACATACTCTTCGTGGTTCGACCCCTTGCTACCACTAACACATTGTTAAAGGTAAATTGGGCTTATAAATATTATCTTTTACCGGAGCGCGACACTCCGATCAAATTTAATGGATTAAATGTTGAGACTGGAGATATATTAAGTCGGTGAAGGAGCCCACAACCATAATGACCCTCAAATGAAATCTATCATTATCGAATAAAGAGGAGCAGCCATAGAGAATTCTTGGGGGGACGGTTACGGTTAAAAAAAAAAAACGCCATCGACCATATGAAGTTTTTGAAGATTTGTCACACATCATGAGCGGCTAGTCTCTGCGGATTCATCCCGGTGTAGGTAGTTGTATTTTCTAGGGTTTATGCATTTGTTCTTTGATTCGACTTTGTGACAATTTGTATTGATTTTTGAAACCTTTGATAATAGTGTTACATTTGTTGCGAATTCGTAAATTGTCGAACGATGTTAAAAGTTATGACTTTGCGAAATGGTGATATGTAATTGTGCATTGTCGGGGTTAGGATTTACTTGTGTTGATTACAAAGTGTATTCTTGTCCATTCTTCGGGACGTTGATAGTTATTAGCACCTAAGTCACGGTACACTAAATCCGCTAATCATATGCATTTGAGTTGAATCTAAAACATGTAGGAACCCTAGGTCTTGCAATTATCGAACCGGGTGTAATCCGTATTCTAATTTCTTGTTTCAACCTTTTAATTTAGTTTACAAAGTTTAGTTAATATTTAATTGATTTCGATAACATCAATTTGTCGGTTCATTCCGATTTATTTTAAAAAAAACCAAACAAAGAAATAAAATTAGCAAGCTTCATAATCACGTTGTACATTGTTTGTAAATAGTCTAACTAATCGAACGGGTCGTGCGATACTGACCACCTGCTCTTCGTGGATACGATACCCGACTTACCCTAGCTACCTAGGTTTAATTGGGTTTTTGACTGATCGGGACGACACGGTCACGTCAAAATGGCGCCGTTGCCGGGGAGTGCGTGCGCTTTGTGTTTGGATTATTGTTTGAATCTGCGTGATTATCTGTTTAATTTGTTTAGTTTTCTTTTTGTACTTTGTCTTTTTCCTTGTTACGCGGGTGTGTTACTTGTGCAGGTTACATGTAGTGCATGCATACGCGGAACTCCGGGAGGACTTCACCTTTAGTCTACGAACCGGAAATCGAAAGAGTCGCAAGAAGAAACCTAGCAAGCCGGTTAGAGGCAACACTTGCTTCTAATCAAACCAACCAAACACCACAACTCACACCGACCATTGAAACCGATTCAATGGCGAACCAAAATTCCAACCAAAACTTCAACCAAAACTCCAATCACCCAAACCTCAACCAAAACCAATTCCAATCCCGAGGAACTTTTTATCCCGCTCCAAATATGCAACCCATGCCTCAAGAGCAACCGGGTGGTAACAACAACAATGGACCACCTACACCACCTTTCCAAAACCAAAATCCCAACAACAATCAAAGAACACCTCAACAACAAAATCTTCATAGACACAACTCCCTACCCATTAACCTAGATGACCGGAATGTCAATTCCGACCGACGGGGAAATCGTGATCGCGGCAATCCCGCAAATGAAGACCCATTCTTTAACATCGACGACTTGAGGAATGCAATCCCCGATGATGAGCCTTATAGTGTTCCCGGTTATCAATCGCCGGAACATGTGAGTGTTCATACGGAAAATTCGGACGACGGGGGATATTATGATGATAGGGCTAACGATGACGAAGATTGGGGCTATGTGAATAGGGGAAACGTCTACAACGCAAGAAGATATGACGATGAGGAATTTGGCTATCAAAATGCCAATTACGTTGGGAACGATGAATACGGTTACGGAGGTGGAAGAAATGATGGTTATGGGAACAACCGTCAACCACGAAACAATGACCAACGGAACCGGAATGATGGGTTTCATAATAACAACAACAATGCAAACCCTAACCGGATTCCTCGTTTCGTGGGAGGTGGTAACCCAAGGGATAATAGAAGAGAGGATAGACGAGATGATCGAAGAGGTGAAAGAAGGGATAATAGAAGACCGGTCGATCAAGAAGTTAACGGTCCACATCGTCATCAACGACCTCCACGGGGAGTGAATGATCGTTTTAGGCCGGTTGTCACCGAGAACGACTCGCCAATAGTTTGTGAGAGGAGGATGTTTGATTGTAAACCGCATTACATCAACATACTTCCTCATTTTAATGGAAGATCTAACGACAAACCGTATACACATTTGACGGAATTTTCTTCGGTTTGCAGCACTATCGGGGGTCACAACTTTGCTTTAGATGAGGTCAAACTTCGATTATTCCAATTTTCACTGAAGGATAAGGCAAAACAATGGTTCCTCACACTTCCCGCAAATAGTATTCGCACTTGGGGAGAAATGCAACAAGCGTTCCTTGATGAATATTACTCAATGGCGAAGACCGATGACGCTCGTGACGAAATTAGGTCTTTCCGCCAATTGTCGGGCGAACCGTTACATGAGGCCTTTACAAGATTTAGAGAAATGATGCGAAGATGCCCTCATCATCAAATTGAGAAGTGGGAGTTGGTTAAATGTTTTGTACGGGGTTTAGATGACACAACATGGAATCGTCTCGAGTCGACAAGTAACGGGACTCTTTTGAGCAATCACGAAGATGATGATTGGGAGTTTTTAGAGCGGATGAGTAAGCGGTCAAAAGAGAAAGAATCGGCCGATAGAGCTAAAAAACACCCCGTTTCCCGATCACTTCCCGATCTTGACTCTAAAGATCGGATTTCCACTCTAGAGCGGGAAATGGCTCGTATGAAGAAGAAAGAGGTAAATGCGGTTCAATTTGAGGTATGTGAAGGTTGCGGTGATATTGGGCATAGAGCGGAACAATGTCCAACGGGGTCGGGTGATTACACCGAGGAAGTCAATCAAGTGTATGGGGACCGAAAGCAATATGACATGAACTCCAACACTTACCATCCGGGCTTGAGAAATCACCCTAATTTCCGGTATGGTAATGCTTCGAATCAAATGAACCCGAATTTTCAATCGGGTAACCAAGGAGGTCAAGGTGGGTCTTCATATAATAATCGTCAAGGTGGTAACCAAGGGGGTTACCAAAGGAATTACAACCAAGGTGGTAACCAAGGGTATCAAAACCGTGAAGGCAACTATCAACGGGGTTACAATCAAGGTGGTAATGGGGGTGGTGCGTCTAACTCCCAAGGTGATGATTCGATTAGCTCGAAACTAGACGCTCTCATGAACACTCTCACCAACTCGCATCAAGAACTTAGAGCTGAAATGCGGAATTCAAACCAAGAAATTAAAATTGAAATGCGGAAAGAGTTTGAGGTGAGAGACAAATCCCAAAAGGCATTAGAGAGGCAAGTGGGGCAACTTGCTCAAGAGATGGCTCAAGTTCGGGGAAGTGGAGGAGGACTTCCAAGTGACACCACAGTGAACCCTAAGCATCAAGGGTCGAACTCAAGGAACACGCGTGAGGTACCAATAAATAAGATTTCTTTACGTAGTGGTCGAGTCATAGATAATGGTGTTGAGCCACCACCACCCGAGTTTGTTGAAGGGGTGGTGGAGGATGCTAGTGAAGATGAGAATGAGAATGGTCAAATGGGTCAAAAGAAAAATGACTTGAAAAAGAACAATGATACCCCCGTTGTGACCATCCCCGTCCCCAAGGCTAAGGAAAAGGGTGTGGAGGCTAATACCGCCCCTTATCCCGAAGCATTGAAGGGACCCGTGAAAAAAGTTGTAAACAAAAGAGGTCCACAACAAGAAGAGTTGTTGGAAATTTTTAGACAAGTAAAGATAAATTTACCTCTTTTGGATGCAATCAAACAAGTACCGTCGTATGCTAAGTACTTGAAAGATTTGTGTACCCAAAAACGCACTCACAAATTTCCGAAAAAATTAGATTTAACCGAAAATGTGAGTTCGATTCTTTCGGGTGCACTTCCACCTAAGCTCCAAGATCCGGGTGCGCCTATCATTTCAATTCAAGTAGGCGATTTTAAAATCAACCGGGCACTTCTAGATCTTGGTGCTAGCGTGAGCATTCTACCGGGTAGTTTGTATGACCAATACGAGTTTGGTCCACTTCAGTCGTCTAATACCACCGTGGTGTTAGCCGATTTGACACCTAAACTACCCCGTGGAATTGTTTCGGATGTGATAGTGAAAATCGAGGATTTCTACTATCCGGTGGACTTTCTAGTGCTTGATTATGTGGCCAAGGACCCAACTAAACAACCTACGGTGATTTTGGGTCGACCGTTCTTAGCAACTGCGAATTCTCAAATTGATTGCAAAACGGGAACGGTTGACATGACATTTGGAAACCGAAGGTTGAGGTTGCATGTTTTTTCCGGACTTATGAACCCTCCAGTTGATGATGAATGCTATATGGCGGACGTCGTTGACACGTGTATACCTCTTTGCGACACAGTCGTAGATGGGGAGAACACAATGGAGGATTGTTATATGTTTGACAGGTCACAGGTGGAGATGGATAAGAGCATAGATGAGGAAGTGAGAAGTTTGGAGGTGCTTGCGGTTAGAGAGGGAAAACCGACATGGACGCATCAAGTTGAGAGTTTACCGGAGAGCATTGACACCAAGTTGAAGCCGTCATTAGTAGAGCCTCCGGAGGTTGAATTGAAGGTGTTGCCTAAGCATCTCAAATATGCTTATGTTGGTGAAGGCAACACGCTCCCGGTTATTATTGCATCAAATTTAACCGTGGAGCAAGAGGAGAAATTGATGGATGTTTTGGTCACTAATCGGGCGGCGATTGGATGGACCATTGCTGATTTGAAGGGTATTAGTCCCTCGGTGGTGATGCACAAAATCATCACGGAAGAGAATGTGACTCCCGTTCGAGATGCACAACGGAGATTAAATCCGAACATGCGGGAGGTAGTAAAGAAGGAAGTGCTGAAATGGCTAGATGCGGGTATCATTTACCCGATCTCGGATAGCCAATGGGTGAGCCCAACACAGACGGTTCCCAAGAAATCGGGTATACAAGTCGTCAAAAATGACGCAGGTGAAGAGGTAGCCACTCGGCCGGTAACCGGGTGGCGAATTTGTATTGACTATAGGAAGTTGAATACCGCAACTTCCAAAGATCATTTCCCTTTACCGTTCATTGATCAAATAGTTGAGAAATTGTCGGGACAAAAATTTTATTGTTTCTTAGATGGCTATTCAGGTTATAATCAAATCGCCATCCATCCGGAAGACCAAGCAAAGACCACGTTTACTTGTCCTTACGGCACTTTCGCATTTAGGCGAATGCCGTTTGGATTATGTAACGCCCCCGCCACCTTCCAAAGGTGTATGATGAGTATCTTTTCAGATATGGTGGGGAAGTCTTTGGAAATCTTCATGGATGATTTCTCAATTTTTGGGTCATCTTTTGAGGCTTGTTTGGATCAACTAGATAAAGTGTTAAGAAGGTGTGTCGAAACTAGTTTGGTCTTAAGTTGGGAAAAGAGCCATTTTATGGTTCAAGAGGGAATAGTGTTGGGACACGTGGTGTCAAGTCGTGGGATAGAGGTTGATCGTGCAAAGGTACAAGTCATATCTACTTTACCGTATCCCACGACCGTTAAAGGTGTTAGGTCATTTTTAGGTCATGCGGGTTTTTACCGGCGGTTTATTAAGGGTTTTAGTGACATAACCAAGCCTTTATGTAACTTGTTGTTAAAAGATCAACCGTTTGATTTTAATGAAAATTGCCAAAATGCTTTTAACAATTTGAAAGAGAAGTTGGTTGAGGCTCCAATCTTGCAATCGCCAAATTGGTCTTTTCCTTTTGAAATTATGTGCGATGCGAGTGATTATGCGGTGGGGGCCGTGTTGGGACAACGGGTCGATAAGAAACCTGTTGCTATATACTACGCGAGTAAGACTCTTTCGGATGCACAATTAAATTACACCACTACCGAAAAAGAGTTACTTGCGGTGGTATATGCATTGGATAAATTTCGGGCATATATATGGGGTAGTAAAGTGATTATTTATTCTGATCACACTGCAGTTAGGTACCTCATGGAGAAGAAAGATGCAAAACCGAGGTTAATTCGATGGGTGTTGTTGCTCCAAGAATTCGATTTGGAGATACGGGACAAAAAGGGTACCGAAAATGTTGTGGCGGACCATTTGTCCCGGTTGATGGTTGAAGAGGATCCTACAACTGTAGAGATCAATGAGTCTTTCCCAGATGAGCACATAATGAAATTAGATAAATTGCCATGGTATGCTAACATTGTCAATTATCTTGTTACAGGTGATATGCCGGCACATTGGGATAGACGGAAAAGGCAACACTTCATGTCTCAAATTAAATACTATCGGTTGGAAGAACCGCATTTGTGGAAGGAGTGTGCGGATCAAGTTATACGGAGATGCATTGATGACGAAGAGATTCCAAGCGTGTTGCAGCATCTACACTCATTTGCATGTGGTGGTCACTTTAGTGGTCACAAAACGGGTCATAAAGTGTTAAATAGTGGTCTTTTTTGGCCTACTATTTTCAAAGATGCAAATGAGTTTGCCAAAAATTGCATAGAGTGTAAAAACTAGGGGGTATTTCAAAAAGGGATGAGATGCCCATGCAACCAATCCTTGTAGTCGACATCTTTGACGTGTGGGGAATTGATTTCATGGGCCCATTCCCTAATTCTTATGGTAATTTGTATATCTTGGTGGCCGTTGACTATGTGTCAAAGTGGGTCGAAGCAATAGCCACCAAGACGAACGACCACTCTGTAGTGTGTAATTTTGTTCAAACCGATATTTTCTCAAGGTTTGGGATTCCTCGGGTCATCATAAGTGATGGAGGATCTCATTTTAAAAATTTTCGGTTTGGGAAACTTCTTAAACGGTTTGGTGTTGACCATAGGATTGCTACCCCCTATCACCCGCAAACAAGCGGGCAAGTTGAGGTGTCAAATAGGCAAATCAAAGAGATTTTGCAAAAGACCGTGCGGGCGGACCGTAAGGATTGGTCAATTAAATTGAACGATGCTTTATGGGCCTACCGTACGGCACATAAGACACCTATTGGTACTACACCTTACCGGTTGGTTTATGGTAAAAATTGTCATTTACCGGTGGAACTTGTACACAAATCGTTATGGGCTATTAAAGAAGTTAATGTTCAATATGACGATGCAGGAAAGGAAAGGAAACTCAAGCTATGTGAGTTGGAGGAGCTAAGGGAAATGGCATATGAATGTGCATCCAACTACAAGGATGGAATGAAGAAAGCGCATGATGCCAAGTTGAGAAAGAAAGAGTTCGAGGTTGGCCAAAAGGTGTGGCTTTACAATTCGAAACTAAAGTTCTTTCCCGGAAAGCTCCGGAGCAAATGGATGGGACCCTATGTGATCACCCGGGTCGGACAATTGGGTGATGTTACCATCGAGGACCCGAAGGATGGGATACGACAAACGGTAAATGGTCATCGGCTAAAACCGTTTCTTGAGGGTAACGAGAAGGTAGACGAAAACAAGGAATTAGTGAGCTTTGTGGTAAGCACACCGATTTACGAGGTCGACTAACAAGGACCGGTAACATTTTGTGTAAAGTTATGTACAATTATTTATTTGTTTGTGTGTTTTGTTTGTTAATCGTTTTTGTCCCATACTAATCTCTCTTGATTGTGCGAAGTCCGGACATTCCGAACGGGTCATGAAGACACAAGGTAGGTTTTTAGGCTTTGTTTTGTGCATTGAGGACAATACACGACTTTTTGGGGGGTGGTAGGGCCGTTAACGGTTATTGCGTTTTAAAAATTTAACTTATAAAAATTCACAAAAAGATTTTTAATAATTTTTAGGATTTTTGATTGTACATAGTTCCTTTATTAAAAGTTCTTAAAAATCCTCCTATTTTTCAAAAAAAAAAAAAAAAAAAAAAAAAAATTGAAAACTGAAATTTAGGGGCACCGTCGCCGACGGTGACCCCAGGCGTCGCCTACGGCCCTCAGAACTACTCCGTCGCCCAATTTTGTCCGTAAGCAGCGTGTTAGGCCGTCGCCACTTTTCAACATTTCCAAGCACCGTCGCCGACGGGGTATAAGGCCGTCGGCGACGGCTCTCCTAATTACAGCCGACGAGGATTTGTGCTTGTAACCGGACTCGAACCCAAAACCCTTAAACACTTCCAAACTCTTATGTATCGGGTTTGAGGCTACTAAAATCGTTTTTTGGGACCCTTATCTGACCAAGACACATTCTAAACCATTCATTATCACATTCATCACACCTACTTCTCCTTCCATCTTCATCTTCTTCACCAAACACCTCAAGAACCCTAGATCTTCTCTTCTTCATAACTTCCTCAATTCTCAGCCAAATCCTTTGATTCTTGAGCCTAAATTGGGTAGTTTTTCAAGAGGAACAAAACCCCCATAACGGTTTCCATCAAATCTTGCTCGTTTGCACGATTTCTGGACGTGAGTTTTTAGGGTTTTGAAGAGTGTTCATCCAAGTTTCTTGTTTTGCACGTGTTCTTAGTTCTTCTTGTTATCTAACACTAAAGGTATGAATTTCAGTAAATTTATGCATGATTATTACATATATTGTTGATTGCTTCCGAAATTTTAAACTTATTGTTTAAGAGTAGGTTGTTTATCACAATGTAGGATGTTTTAGCATAAACTTAATAATGTTTGCTTGATTTGGGTGGGTTTTGAGCATGCTTTAGTCTTGGTGATGTGATTACACTAGATTTGTGCATGATTGAACATAGTTGTGATGTTGAATATTGTTGAAAACATGAAATTTTGCGAAATTTTTGGAATAAACATGTTTAATCAATATAGATGCTAAGATGTGCGACGTTGGAAGTTTAAAAAGGCGATTTTACATCCAAAATTTGATTGAAGTGCAACATTACATACTATGTTCAAAGTTTGAGATTGTTGAAGGTTTGGAGTGTACTAATTGTTGTTGTCTTTGTCTTGTGATTGTAGCCATGTTCCGAGGAAGTAAGAAAGCAAAGACCTCCGGTCAAGGTTCATCTTCGGGAGCCGGTTCGGGCTCCGGGATATATCAAAGGCAATGGGAACAACTAAGTAATGTAGTAGAGGGTGATGGTCAGCTTATTCGACAGGATTGGGATTGGGAAGAAGAAAAAAACAGTAGATCGGCTTTGGCATGGAAGGATGAGAAAACAAAGGCTCTTTCTCGTTACAATAATAAGAGGTTAGAAGCCAAAATGTGGAAGATGAAAATGGTTACGGGTGTTTCAAAATCCGTACCCGAAAGGACAGTTTGTGAACGTACGGTAGATGTTGAAGAGTTTAGGAAGATTGGTATAGTGAAAAGGTTTGAGAAACTTGGCTGGGAACGGGTGATTGACTGGTGTGAGGATATCACTACTCGGGTATACTTGGGGGCAGTTTGTGAGTGGTTATCCACCCTTCGTTTTGAACATTCTGATAGACCGGCTCATAGGTGGAAGTTGATTGGGAACATTGGGAAAAATCAAATGGTCATGTCTTTCGAACATATGAATGCTATAGCGAGGTTTGACTCACTTGGGGTCGACGCGTATGAATATTATGGGTATGATTAGTTTTTGGACAACAAGAAAAACGATGCTGACCCAGTGAGGCTTCTAGAGGACACCCTACTAGGTTCTGGGGGTGCGGGAGAGGCGAGAAGTGATTTGTCTTTGATGGGAAAGATACTCCAAGGTATCTCATTAGAGAACGTTATGGTACGGTTCGGAGACCGTGGAAAGGTGAAGGCACCCGATTGTCGGGTTTTGCATGCATTGTTATATGGGACGCCCAAGCTCTCGTGGCGTCAAATTGTTATGATCAACACATGGGATACACGGGAATCGTATAAACGAAAGATGATTCCTTATGCAAGGTTGATTAGCGCCATGATTCTCCAACAGAATGCATTACCTCAAGACTCACTGTGGGTGTCTAAGCCCATTGATCAATTTAACTTCGCCTCCATAAGGCGACATTGGAAAATAACTGTGAAAGCTTTTGGGCATTTGCATACGGTTGAAGATGAGCAAGGGGATAGTTATCGGGTTAATGATAAAGGGAGTGATGAAGAAGGTGATGAAGAAGAGGGCGATGAGGAGATGCCCGATGTTGAGGAGGAAGTTGATCCTTCCGGGCCGCGGGGTCCGAGGCAAAGGTATAGGAGGAAGCATAGGGAAATCTCTGCCAATGTGGCAGATTTTGTGAATCAAAGGCAAATACCGTCGTATCGGTTGTGGAACCGTGGAGATCAAGCGATCTACGACAATGTGTCGGCAGGTATTGGTGAAGCAAGAGAGTACCATGCTAGTAGGAACCAATGGGAAGAGGCGCAAGGGGCGTATTCGCAGCAACAATGGGGTTTTCAAGCATCTTTCCGCGAGAGGGTGGAAAAGCAGTTGGAGGAACAACAGCTGCAACATGCGTTACAACAATCACAAATGGAACGCATGATACAGTTGCAAGAGGAAGAAAGGGCCCATAGACAGGCATGGGAAGAAGAGGCGGCTAGGAACCAAGCTGCACAATGGGTGATAACCCTTTCTATAAGGTTACAAACTAGAGGGGCTAAAAATGAAAGATTTGTAACTTAATTTAAAAAAATAAACACTACACACACACTAGAAGTGTGTGTGCGTGTAATCGATCAGAAGAAGGAGCCAGGAACTCAAACCCTAGCTCATCTCAATTTCAACAAATTGAAGGTCAAATCCAGCTCAAATCAAATGCATGAACACGTATAAACGATCACCAAGTTGTGGGGATCATAAGGTATGTACAATCTTGATGTTTGGTGAAGTTGTAAGAATTTGATAATCATCCTAATCGCGAATTAGGCATGGATTAGAGAAGCTATGGCTAGATTAGTGATGTATACTTGCTTAGGAACGAAACCCTAAGTGAAAATCATACATAACATGCTATGATTTTAAGGATTTGATGAATTAACACACTTAGATAAATGGGTTTTAATGTTATGATGAAATTGATGATATAACTATGCTTAGAATCAACATGCATGATAACGAATAGAAGGTGTTTGATTAAACCATGAAGTTGGGTACAAGATCATACTTCTCACGAAATGGGTTTTGTATGATATAAAAGAATTGATGATAAGATCGTGATAAAGATGTTTGAAATCATGATATCTACTAGTTGATATGTAGAACTTGATTTTATTAGGTGTTCGGACGGATGCTAGTGATATGATAAAACGGGTTTTCACTTATAAATGAAAAACCTTAGTTCTTGTGAAAATAAATAAATAAGTTAGATTTAATAATCACTAGAACTAGTTGAGATATGGGAAATATAGTGAACCGAGTAAAAGATTTGTTAGACGGTGGCTTAAAAGAACGCCTACCGGGTGATTAGAGAAAATGCCTAAACTAGTTGATAAACTCGAATATGCATTTAGTATACTAATGGGCATTTGACTTTTAAAAAGTCAAACTGACCTACAATGTGATGAATGATAATTAGATATAGAAATGCGTAAGTTGGAATAATCGTATTAAGTCATGATTAAACTAACCACCATGTGAATGATGAATAATAGTTGGGCTTAACAAGCTAGGTGAAGCTTGGGGAGAAAGCGGGTCAAACGAATCAAGAAGGAAAAGAAAAGTGTAGCTTGGATACGAGGTAAGTAAAACTTACACCCTTATGTAGGACACGTGTTTATTTTATAAACTATAAATGCGAAAGATGTAATACCCAAAATAAGGGTTCCGACACAACCGATACAAGTCGGAACAAGTATAAATGATAAAAACCATGGTTTATGGTAAACGGGGCAAATGAGTGATTTTGGAAATTTAAAACCATGCTTTTATTCTAATTTATGTAAATGTTTGGTCTTAAAGTCCAAACGGGTCAAATGGTGATGAAACAACATTTGACAATATCGACTAATGTGATTGTCAAGTCATGTTATCAGGAGTGATTAGCAATTTGGATAATTGCGACGCCATAGAATGTTGGTTAATTAACGCGAGGTATAAAACAGGTCTATATGTTGACTCGAGCCAGGTACGCATATATATAGATTTATGGTTAAAAATGCAATGTTGGTAAAATACCTTAGCAAAGGGACCAATGTCGTAAAAGGAGGAAATAAGTTGACGAAAATGCCCTTGATAGGTAAATCGGGCAAACGACCCTTAGAGGTCGTTTAGATACTAGTATTGTCATCATGTAACTCTTAGACACATGTAAGAGTTGTAGGCATCAACTTTGGGGGTCAAATGCCAATGAACGGGTTAATCACGTAAAATGACTATCCTAAGGGTAAAAATTAGGAATGTGGTTCATTATGTTAAATCCACCACAAAAATAGTTGTGGTGGAATATAAGAGGCTATTTAAAAGTGAGAATACGAAGTGTAGAAAGAGAAGAGAGAGTTTGATGCTTAAATGTACATAATTCGCTCTAAACGGGTCAAAATAAGAATTTGAGCGTAAACGGGTTTTTATTATGTAAGAATCCCATGATTTGAAATTAATATGATAGGAGATATGGAAATTATGAATTTCATGAGTTTAAGGATCAAATAAACATGTTTGTTTGATAAAAATCGAACGGGTAAAAATTTGGTAAAAAGGGTAATAAGCCGAAGACTTAAAAGTCTGAAATTTTGTTAAACCGGATGTTGGATTTTGACTCCATAATGTGGAGAATCAAATTACAATCACGTAGGAAGAAACGGTAGGTCAAACTGACAAGCGGATTGAAAGAAACGAAAGTTTTCGTGTCAAAAACGGCAAAATTGGAATGGGCTGGTACAGGGGCCACCGTAACTTACGGTGCCCACCGTAAGTTACGGTGGGGCTGAAACCTTTACGCCAGGTGCCTACTAAGTTACGGTGGGAGCATTTTTTAATTAGAGGCCACCGTAACTTACTAGATTTCAGTTTTTTTGTTTATGGGATCAAGGGATTAATATTGGGATTTCCTGATTCTTTTCTTAAATTCGATTATTCGACTTTATTTTCCTTGTGATACCAGTTATTTAATTATCAAAACTAACTTTTAAGTTGGTTTTGAACATAGGTGAATGACGAGAGCCCGGATGAAGATCAAGCGTCGAGCAAGAACCGAACACGCGTTAAATGAAGCTTCCGCAAGTTGTTTCGTCGTTATTCTAAAACGGCGAATTAAACCACATTATGTTGTATCACTTTAAATTGTAAAAGTTTTTAATAAACCAGTATTTTAGCATGAACGTTTAAATATAAATACTCGGTAATTGTGATTTATTTAATGAAAATCGCAAAACAAATTTATGGTTGTTACACTTCTTCCTTCTTTGTTCCTATACATCACAAATTTATATACTTAGCTTTCGAAAATTTCATTATTCTCATGTTCTTTATCGTATAATATGACGTTTATGAACCATATGCATTCACACCATAATCATATTTCATCAACTTAGCTAATTTTCATACAAAATCACAATTTCATTAATTTAGACATTTCATCGAACATATGGCGTGCGTACATTCTAATAAGCATGATGTACAAGTGTTTATAACACATTCATCCTAAATTTATCAAATAGATCAACCAATTTCCTTCAAATGAATTTAACATATGATTCATAACAAGTTATTCATCTTAAAACTTCTGTAATATGAATTTAACATCAACATTACACAATTCTTCCATAAACTTTACTAATTTTTCACTACCTTACATAACCTCAAGTGGGTTTTACCCCAACTACTAGTATAATCGAAATAACACATAATATAACTCATCTTTGTTCATATCATTCAACATCTAGATTCAATTTCATACAAACATCATAAATCATACATAACCCACTTCATCAAATGTTAACAAATCATGAAATTAAACTTACTAGATGTCAAGAACACTTAGATAGTCGAAGTTATTGGTTCATGCATTTGAAAAATCCTTGATTCCCCTTTTCAATTTGATGGAATTAGTATGTTAGGGTTTTGAGGGGGAAAACTTTCTCCTGGCCTCTCTCACGATCGCACACATACAACCACATACTTGGCATTTTTTTTGTTAAATGTTTTAATTACACACTTTTCATCTTAACCCCCTCATCTATTAGAACATGACACTTTCCTCTTAATTACATACTAACTTAATAAACTTTCATGCCTATTTATAAGATTTTTAATTTGTCAAATGCTATAAACCTTAATAATGGTAAAATTTCATGTTTACCATTTCTTTTCGCTAAAGTATTGCGATTAAACATTATAACATGTCATACGAAATTTGGGGTGTTACACATTCCAGTTCTGGTTTGTATTAGATGCATACTATAAGAAAGAGTAAGTCGCAATGTTTGACATTTTTGATCAAAATGCGTGTCATGTGATTGATCGTATTAAGATATTATCTTGTGATATTAATATGTGGTAAATGTTTAAAATTCAAATGGCCGACCAAGTGAATCAAGAGAATCCGGATAATAACCCGGAAAACCAGAATAATGATAACCATAGTAACCATAACCCGGGTAACGAAAACCCAAACAACAACAATAATGGAAACCAAGTGGACAACAGTGCCATCCAACACATAGTGGCACAAGGAATAATAGATGCAATGCCATATATTATTCAAACGGTTAGGGAAGCTGATAATAAAAGTAATCGTGATAGTAAACGACCCTCCGAACCAGAAAACAGCGTGAACAGTGGACCTATACTTCAAGCACCCATTCCCAAAAGAAGAAGAACCATGCCTTATGGTTGTTCTTATAAAGAATTTTGGTCTTGTAAACCAATGGAATTCTCGGGCAATGAAGGGGCCGTTGCAGCTCTACGCTGGATAGAAAAGACTGAGGCAGTCTTAAGAATAAAAAAATGCGCGGAAGAGGATAAAATAATGTTAACTTCTAATCTGTTTAAGAATTCAGTCTTAGAATGGTGGAACACTATCCTCCAGTCTAGGGGAAGTGACAGAATTTACAGTATGGAATGGGAGGAATTTAAAAACATGGTAGAAAGAAAATTCTGCCCTCCCAATGAAAAGGAACAGATAGCAAATAAATTCCTAAATTTTAGGATGACTGGGGTAGATAGTAAGGGTTATACTACATTATTCTTTGAATATGCTCGAATAGTACCAACCCTTGCATCGCCTGAACCAGTATTAATCTCCCGTTACATCTGGGGATTAATTGGAGAAATTAGACATGTAGTCAAGGAAGCTAGATCTCAAACTATAGAAGAAGCTGTAGAACTAGCAAACACCTTGACTGACGAATTAGTTCGTACACGAGAAGAGAATCAGAGGAGGAACCTAACCCAGAAGCTTACCCAAGAATTCCGTTCCGGAAATTTTAATCGTGGGAAAAATGTAGGTTCTACCTCTGCACCCTATTGCAAATATTGCAAAAGGAAGCATTCTGGAAGATGCTCCATATATTGTAACTTCTGCAAAATATCTGGACATAAGGAGGAAGACTGCAGGAAGAAACATAACAACAGGATATGCTACAACAGCGGAGAACAAGGCCACATCAAGCCAAACTGTCCGAAATTGGCTCCAGCTACGAACAACAAGAACACTAAAAATGCTAGAGCATTTGTTCTGACTACAGAAGAAGCAAAGATGATTCCGGATGTGATCGCCAATACGTTTTTAGTTAATGATGTTTTTGCTAAGTTATTATTTGACTCTGGTGCGAACCAAAGTTTTATTAATACTTCATTTTGCAAACTTCTCAATCAACCATTAACTAAACTCCCACAAGAATGTCTAGTAGAGACAGCAAATGGGGAAACCATTAAGATTTCTGATATCTTGCAGGGAGCAAGAATAGAAATTCTAAATCATAAATTTATTGCAAACCTTTACCCAATGAATCTGGCAGGATTTGATGTCGTGTTAGGAATGGATTGGTTAATAGCCAATAAAGCCAGTATTTTATGTGATCAAAAGTCAATCCAAGTAAATTCACCCAGGGGTGAAAAGATCACAATTAAAAGAAATAAACCCTCTAGATCCACAAAATTCATCTCTGTGATGAAAACAGCAAGTTATATACGAAAAGGGTCATTAGTGTATTTGATTTCTATAATCACTAACACTAAAGGAAAAGAATTAAAGGATATTCCTGTAGTATCCCAATTTTCAGATGTATTTCCAGAAGAATTACCAGGACACCTCCAAACAGAGAAGTTGAATTCAGAATTCATCTGCTACCAGGGACAACACCAATTGCCAAAGCACCATACCGTTTGGCACCCGCAGAAATGCAAGAACTGAAGAAACATTTAGACGAATTGTTGGAGAAAGGATTCATACAGCCAAGTTCATCACCATGGGGAGCACCGATTTTATTCGTTAAAAAAGAAAGACGGATCAATGCGTATGTGCATTGACTACCGTGAATTGAACAAAGTCACGATTAAGAATCGGTATCCATTACCGAGAATCGATGATCTGTTTGATCAATTGCAAGGAGCTCGATTTTTCTCAAAAATCGATTTACGGTCAGGATATCATCAATTAAAGGTACAGGAAGAGGACATTCCTAAGACCGCTTTTAGAACAAGGTATGGCCATTATGAATTTACTGTCATGCCATTTGGTTTAACCAATGCCCCAGCTGCATTTATGGACATGATGAACCGAATATGTAAGCCATATTTGGATAAATTCATAATTGTCTTTATAGATGATATTCTCATTTACTCTAAGAGTAAAGAGGAACATGCAAAGCATTTGCACGCACTTCTAAGTTTATTAAGAAAAGAAAAGCTTTATGCTAAATTTTCGAAGTGTGAATTTTGGTTAGAACAGGTACAATTTCTTGGACATCTAGTCAATCATGAAGGAATTCATGTGGATCCTACCAAGATTGAGGCAATTATCAAATGGAAAACCCCTGAATCACCAACTGAGGTTAGAAGTTTCTTAGGACTGGCCGGTTATTATAGAAGATTTATCCAAGATTTTTCTATAATAGCCATTCCCTTAACTAAGTTAACCTGTAAATCTATTAAGTTTGAATGGGGACCAAAACAAGAAGAAGCCTTTAGAATTCTTAAGCAAAAACTAACCAATGCACCTATACTAGCGTTACCAGAAGGATCTGAAGACTTTGTAGTCTATTATGACGCTTCTAAGTTAGGTTATGGATGTGTGTTAATGAAACGTCAAAAGGTTATAGCTTACGCCTCTAGACAACTTAAGAATCATGAAGAGAATTATTCAATGTAACACCCCGAAAACGGGTTTGGTAATCAAACTCCGTTAATACTGAAAGACGGGTGAAATACCGTTAGTGGTAAATTTAACCCGGTGAATATTAGGACTTAAATAAATAATCCTAATATTAACTAAAATGTGAATAGAAGCTTCTAATGAAATGAAATTTATAAGAGGCCGAGTAACGGGATTTAAAATAAACTTAGTCATAGATTCCCCGAGCCCACTAATTTAACTAGGAATGTTTAACCTAGTTAATAAGTGGGGAATATTGTTAGAAATAAGTAGGTTGTGGCCTACTTAATAACGAACCAAACACGAGGGGTTAAAATGGGATAACTTAACAAAGTTATTTAATAAAAGAAAATCAAAACAAAACACACACTTGAAGTGTGTGTTCTGGATCGACATCAGGGAGCTCCCGTGGAGCAAAACCCTAGTTTCATCAAAACTACCAAATTGAAGGTCAATCCAAGACCCAAATCGATGCATGAACGCGTAGAAACAATCACCAAGTCATGGGGATCACAAGGTATGTCACAAAACCTAGATTGGTTGAAGTTGAAATTTGAGACAAGTAGGTTACTTGCAAATAAATTGATGGATTATGATCCAAGGATGAAATTAGGAATGATTTATGTCTAGGAGTAAACCCTAGTCATTTACTTGTTGAATTGAGGTTCACAATTGTGAATTTCATGATTATCTATTTATGTGTTAAATGAGTTTTGTAGAAGTAAGATGAACCCTAGGATTATGACTATTAAAATGGTGTTAACTGATTTCCATGAGATGAATCTGAGAATAGTATGCATGCTAGACATAATAGAATTGAAATTATGTTTATGTTTAGTAGAAATAACTAGTGATGAACTAGTTGTAAAATGTGTAAAAGTTTATGCACATTAGGTGTTTGTTAAAATGCCTAAATGAGAACTAAAGTATTGAAATTAGAGTGAAAATGTGTATTTGAATGATATGGCAATTACGCGTAATATGGAGTGATAAGGGTTCTAAATATTATGTTGATTTAGACTTAATGTTGTAACCCATGTGATCAAGAAGTAGTTAACTTTAGATAAGCTAAGTTAACTAATCATGAAGTCGAATAGTAGCTTCGGCATAGAAAATAAGTGAGGTGGAGTAGTCGTGATTTTTATGACTAACTTAACCGCCTTGTAAATGATTGAAAATAGTTTGACGCCTAACGAGCTAGGTGGAGGCTTGGGAAAGGAAGCGGGTCAAACAAATCAAGAATAGAGGAAAAGCGTAATTCGGATGCAAGGTAAGTATATCTTACACTAGTCATATATTTTAGAATATTCATCGTCGTATTAATTACGAAAAAGACAAATACCTAATTGAGATATGGTGTTCTGGCGTGTAGTCGTACGGAACAAGATAATCAAATATGACAAGAAAACATAGTGATGGCTAAAAATGAGTTAAATCGGTAATTCGATCATATTATGACGAATGAAAATGTACTTTTAATGGCTACCATATATGGTAAATCATAATAACCAATAAGGGCAAAATGAATTTATAAGTAAAATGACCGCACGGTGTAAACCGGAGCGAGTCATATATACGAGGTGGTAATAAATGTCATCTCGCTAGTATAATCGGTCATTTAGACCAAACTGGTCAAAAGGTGAAATTATCACCCTTGACTATATCGACTAATGGGTTGTCGAGTTGTATGATTTTAGGAAATAAATAGCACATGGATGTTTACATCGCTATTACTTAGCAGCCTCTAAAGCAAGGTATTGAAACGGGTCAATATATTGACCCGAGCCAGGTATGTATAATGATACAACTCATCATGTAGAATTTGGAGTTCTATAACAGTTAGACAAGGTTAAAATAAGATATTCGGTTATCTTTTAGGTAAAGCGAATAAATTGAGTTATGATTATGGTGTTTTAGAAACATATTGGTTTCTAAACAAGAATATGGTTAAAATGTCGGATTTTGGGTTCAAACAAGCACTAATAGTCCTTCGTCGTAAAAGAATGACTAAAATTGACTAAAACGCCCTTGTGAGCGAAATTAAGCAAACGAACCATAAAGGTTGTTTGGAAGTAAGTGATAGGATGAAATAAATACTTTGAATAAGTTTGAAAAGCGAAAGATATAAAATATTGGTCAAATGACTCTATAAAGAGTCTTTGCCGTAAAATAATAATTTGAAGGGTAAAATTTGGAATATATAAATCACCACATTGAATCCACCACAAATATAGTTGTGGTGGGAGGTCATTTGATAAGAAATGTGGACATATGTATTTAGAAACGAATGAAAGCGATTGGTGCTTAAAATATGCTTAAATACCCTTAACGGGTCAAAATAAGCATATGAGTGAAAATGAGTTTAAGAAGGTATATGAACCTGTAATTGGAACCTAATATGTTAAACATCATTGAATTTAATAGGTTTATGAGAAATAAGGGTCAAACAAACTTGTTTGTTTGATAAAAATCGAACGGGTCAAAATTTGGTAAAAAGGGTAATAAACCGAAGACTTAAAAATCTGAAATTTTGTTAAACCGAATGTTGGATTTTAACTCCATAAGGTGGAGAATCATATTACAATTACGTAGGAAGAAACGGTAGGTCAAACGGACAAGCGGATTGAAAGATACGAAATTTTTCGTGTCAAAAACGGCAAAAATGGAAAGGGCTGATACAGGGACCACCGTAACTTACGGTGCCCACCGTAAGTTACGGTGGGGCTGATATCAGTACGGTAGTTACCTACTGAGTTACGGTGGAAGATTTAACATTCAGGGGCTACCGTAAATTACGGTAGCCACCGTAATTTACGGTAGACCCTGAAATAAAATATATTTTAAATTAGTTTCGTTTCCCGGACTCGTTTAGACACGTTTTAAACTCCATATGACTAAAGCATTTCATGTTTATGAAATGTAGGTACTTTTGGATCCCGGAAGACGATCAAGCTCAACGAAGAACCGAACACGATAAAGATACATGCTTCCGCACTTTGCCTCGTCGTAAATTTTAAACGACGAATTCGATTACGTTATGTTTATTAACTTATGATTTGTAAAAATTTTAATAAACCCGTATTTTTATAGTATGTGTAGTCTTAGCTACACATCTAATTGTGGTATTATCAAGTAAAACCGTTATATAGCTACTAGGGTGTTACAAGTTGGTATCAGAGCCTTGGTTTAAGAGATTCAAGTATGGTGGGGAAAACCATGCTTGGACTTAAACCTTATGCTCTTGACAAAGATTGGTGTTCGGTTCGAGGCTTGATCGCAAATCCGGTAAGTGCATGTATGTTAATGGTTTAGTGTATTAAAGTGTAGTAAACAACACATAGGGTTATCGTGTAATACACGTTACCCCAATTAAATGATAGATATAGCTAACAAAATTATGTGCATTGACACATATAGTATAAAAGCCTTGTATTATGATGCGGGCGTTTAGTAAAGTTGACATTACTAACTTTTGTGAATGTCTTAATTGAAGGACACTTGCATTTAAGGATGACAAAGGTTAAACAAATTACGGATATGATAGAAGAACGGTCCGAAGTATGACAAGAGGAGCATGCTCACCAAGGACTAAATCGCGTAACGACCGCGAACAAAGTTAATGGCAAGAAACGCTCGTCGGGGAAAGCATTACTAGGTGTGTGCTTTTAAATATAATCGCACAAATAACAATATGCAACAAACATGTAGAGAATGATTGTTGCATATGTAAATTAGAAACTTGGAAAACCTGAATAGAATACCTATCCAGGATATTATTTCCAAGAAAACTAAATAGAGGCGTTACTTACATAGGGCGTGATGTGAAAACTATAAAAAGGTCATGTGTGTCATGTGTTAATCGCTTACTCTGGCCAAGTAAGTAGTGGCATATGATACCATGAACTTCTTATAGCGGACACATTTACATCCGATGTAGTAAGGGCGGAGTGAATGGGACTAACTTAAAAAGTACCCAAATGAATCAAATGAGCAAAATATTTGATAATAATGTAAACGCACAGCCGGGTGACGGAAGCGTATTACATTAGGATGATGAGCCCGAGTGAAGGGACAAAGATTAATGTAAAACGATTAAGGTATGCATTGGGAGGGGTGTGCTTACACTCGAACCCGGAGAATGCAAATATGACTCTTAACGGGCCGATTTTGTAAAACACCAAATTTGAGAACAAAGTAGGAATGTAAAAGCGAAACGAAGTCATAATGCATACCGTAAGAGTTGCAATAATAACGACTTCGGTAAAACACCCGGTTGGTGGGTAAGGATTTAAACACATGAGTAGACTGAGAAACGGGAACTCGGATGGAAAGTTAAAAGACTTGGATTTCGAGTCATGACTAAAAGACGACAAGATGAAGTAAATAGAAGTTTTGATAAATCATGTTCAACTATTTTAAAGTTGAACGAGTCGAACAAAGATTGAAGTTTGACATCTATAGGTAATGAAATTTCACATGAACAAGTCAAATGAGTTAAATAAAGAACAACGCTTGCTAATGTAAGTAAGTGCGAACTGAATAAATAAAAGCGCAAATTAGTAATAAACCTATGCAAGGGGTTATAAGCGTTAAACCATTAAAGACAAGAGAACCCTGGGAACGGGTTGTGAAGAAGTATGGGTTTGAACCGGGCAACGGTAAATGTAGAACAAACCGACCTGTAGACGACGTAAGAAGTCGTAGAGTCGGAAGGTTAATCCAAGTGGAAACGAAGGTAGCCTTAGGCCACGGTCAAGGTCCATAAAATTTAAGAATAAAAATGAACAATTCTAAATTTAAAATAGTGAAAAGACCTACAGGTCAATAACGTAAAGCAAGGGATCTGGTTACGATTCCCCGTGTAAAACGAGAACGGAAAAATGATTAAATTATGGGCTGCCAATTTCCTTGATACGAGCAATTGACATAGTTAAAGAGAAAAACGTTAAACCAAAATTCAGTTTTAGTAAGAAACAACGTTTTGACAAATGTGAATACTATGAGACGAATTTGGAAATGATTAATATCAAAGAATATAGGTCTTAACACCGATAGGTGCGAAACGATACATTCGAAAAGAAGAAGTGTGATAAAGAAAAGTCGAGGTAAATTTAAACGTGACGTGACGCGTTCACGGTCAAGAAAAGTAATATAGAAAATGATCACGTTGTAACGTGAGCTACAAGATAGGAACTCATAAACCCATGTACGCCTCGGGAAGGCAAGGTGAATACACCCGAAATATGGGATATAAGATAATCGGTGACTAACAAGTCTAACCGTTAAAATAAATAATAAATAAAGATAGAAGATACAAGCAGAAAGTAACGGCCTACGAGGCCTTACACATGAAAGGCGCATATGTTTGGCAACCAAAAAGATATTACCATACTATCCTGGTAAAATTATTAAATATGAGCAACGCTCAAGTGATTACCGAAACTAAGTCCATAGAGTTAAACCAAAGGGATTATGTAAGAAAGGTTTCGAGGACGAAACCTCTTTAAGGGGGGTAGACTTGTAACACCCCGAAAACGGGTTTGGTAATCAAACTCCGTTAATACTGAAAGACGGGTGAAATACCGTTAGTGGTAAATTTAACCCGGTGAATATTAGGACTTAAATAAATAATCCTAATATTAACTAAAATGTGAATAAAAGCTTCTAATGAAATGAAATTTATAAGAGGCCGAGTAACGGGATTTAAAATAAACTTAGTCATAGATTCCCCGAGCCCACTAATTTAACTAGGAATGTTTAACCTAGTTAATAAGTGGGGAATATTGTTAGAAATAAGTAGGTTGTGGCCTACTTAATAACGAACCAAACACGAGGGGTTAAAATGGGATAACTTAACAAAGTTATTTAATAAAAGAAAATCAAAACAAAACACACACTTGAAGTGTGTGTTCT
The DNA here is from genome assembly GCA_030545235.1 of Helianthus tuberosus. Classification (NCBI taxonomy): domain Eukaryota; kingdom Viridiplantae; phylum Streptophyta; class Magnoliopsida; order Asterales; family Asteraceae; genus Helianthus; species Helianthus tuberosus. The sequence goes on along the minus strand of CM060447.1, from coordinate 33,813,261 downwards.
GGATCGACATCAGGGAGCTCCCGTGGAGCAAAACCCTAGTTTCATCAAAACTACCAAATTGAAGGTCAATCCAAGACCCAAATCGATGCATGAACGCGTAGAAACAATCACCAAGTCATGGGGATCACAAGGTATGTCACAAAACCTAGATTGGTTGAAGTTGAAATTTGAGACAAGTAGGTTACTTGCAAATAAATTGATGGATTATGATCCAAGGATGAAATTAGGAATGATTTATGTCTAGGAGTAAACCCTAGTCATTTACTTGTTGAATTGAGGTTCACAATTGTGAATTTCATGATTATCTATTTATGTGTTAAATGAGTTTTGTAGAAGTAAGATGAACCCTAGGATTATGACTATTAAAATGGTGTTAACTGATTTCCATGAGATGAATCTGAGAATAGTATGCATGCTAGACATAATAGAATTGAAATTATGTTTATGTTTAGTAGAAATAACTAGTGATGAACTAGTTGTAAAATGTGTAAAAGTTTATGCACATTAGGTGTTTGTTAAAATGCCTAAATGAGAACTAAAGTATTGAAATTAGAGTGAAAATGTGTATTTGAATGATATGGCAATTACGCGTAATATGGAGTGATAAGGGTTCTAAATATTATGTTGATTTAGACTTAATGTTGTAACCCATGTGATCAAGAAGTAGTTAACTTTAGATAAACTAAGTTAACTAATCATGAAGTCGAATAGTAGCTTCGGCATAGAAAATAAGTGAGGTGGAATAGTCGTGATTTTTATGACTAACTTAACCGCCTTGTAAATAATTGAAAATAGTTTGACGCCTAACGAGCTAGGTGGAGGCTTGGGAAAGGAAGCGGGTCAAACAAATCAAGAATGGAGGAAAAGCGTAATTCGGATGCAAGGTAAGTATATCTTACACTAGTCATATATTTTAGAATATTCATCGTCGTATTAATTACGAAAAAGACAAATACCTAATTGAGATATGGTGTTCTGGCGTGTAGTCGTACGGAACAAGATAATCAAATATGACAAGAAAACATAGTGATGGCTAAAAATGAGTTAAATCGGTAATTCGATCATATTATGACGAATGAAACATGTACTTTTAATGGCTACAATATAAGGTAAATCATAATAACCAATAAGGGCAAAATGAATTTATAAGTAAAATGACCGCACGGTGTAAACCGGAGCGAGTCATATATACGAGGTGGTAATAAATGTCATCTCGCTAGTATAATCGGTCATTTAGACCAAACTGGTCAAAAGGTGAAATTATCACCCTTGACTATATCGACTAATGGGTTGTCGAGTTGTATGATTTTAGGAAATAAATAGCACATGGATGTTTACATCGCTATTACTTAGCAGCCTCTAAAGCAAGGTATTGAAACGGGTCAATATATTGACCCGAGCCAGGTATGTATAATGATATAACTCATCATGTAGAATTTGGAGTTCTATAACAGTTAGACAAGGTTAAAATAAGATATTCGGTTATCTTTTAGGTAAAGCGAATAAATTGAGTTATGATTATGGTGTTTTAGAAACATATTGGTTTCTAAACAAGAATATGGTTAAAAGGTCGGATTTTGGGTTCAAACAAGCACTAATAGTCCTTCGTCGTAAAAGAATGACTAAAATTGACTAAAACGCCCTTGTGAGCGAAATTAAGCAAACGGACCATAAAGGTTGTTTGGAAGTAAGTGATAGGATGAAATAAATACTTTGAATAAGTATGAAAAGCGAAAGATGTAAAATATTGGTCAAATGACTCTATAAAGAGTCTTTGCCGTAAAATAATAATTTGAAGGGTAAAATTTGGAATATATAAATCACCACATTGAATCCACCACAAATATAGTTGTGGTGGGAGGTCATTTGATAAGAAATGTGGACATATGTATTTAGAAACGAATGAAAGCGATTGGTGCTTAAAATATGCTTAAATACCCTTAACGGGTCAAAATAAGCATATGAGTGAAAATGAGTTTAAGAAGGTATATGAACCTGTAATTGGAACCTAATATGTTAAACATCATTGAATTTAATAGGTTTATGAGAAATAAGGGTCAAACAAACTTGTTTGTTTGATAAAAATCGAACGGGTCAAAATTTGGTAAAAAGGGTAATAAACCGAAGACATAAAAATCTGAAATTTTGTTAAACCGAATGTTGGATTTTAACTCCATAAGGTGGAGAATCATATTAAAATTACGTAGGAAGAAACGGTAGGTCAAACGGACAAGCGGATTGAAAGATACGAAATTTTTTGTGTCAAAAACGGCAAAAATGGAAAGGGCTGATACAGGGACCACCGTAACTTACGGTGCCCACCGTAAGTTACGGTGGGGCTGATATCAGTACGGTAGTTACCTACTGAGTTACGGTGGAAGATTTAACATTCAGGGGCTACCGTAAATTACGCTAGCCACCGAAATTTACGGTAGACCCTGAAATAAAATATATTTTAAATTAGTTTCGTTTCCCGGACTCGTTTAGACACGTTTTAAACTCCATATGACTAAAGCATTTCATGTTTATGAAATGTAGGTACTTTTGGATGCCGGAAGACGATCAAGCTCAACGAAGAACCGAACACGATAAAGATACATGCTTCCGTACTTTTCCTCGTCGTAAATTTTAAACGACGAATTCGATTACGTTATGTTTATTAACTTATGATTTGTAAAAATTTTAATAAACCCGTATTTTATAGTATGTGTAGTCTTAGCTACACATCTAATTGTGGAATTATCAAGTAAAACCGTTATATAGCTACTAGGGTGTTACATTCAACCCATGATCTAGAATTAGGAGCTATAATCTTTGCCCTTAAAATTTGGAGACATTACCTTTACGGTAGTAAGTTTACCATTTTTACCGACCATAAAAGTTTAAGGTATGTTTTCGGGCAAAATAAATTGAATATGAGACAAAGACGCTAGATGGAGATACTTAGTGATTATGATTGTGATTGTGATATCCAGTACCATGCAGGACAAGCAAACGTAGTTGCTGATGCTTTAAGTCGAAATTATCATGAAATGCCAAAAAGAGTACGTTCACTTAAATTAAATCTACAAGTAGATTTAAATGAACAGATTAGAAAAGCACAAGAATCAGTAATCAAGGATGATACTAAAAAATTGAAAGGAATGATTAAGGAATTAGAACAAGGAACAGATGGAAATTGGGCCGTACACTTGAACAAGTACACCGTTGGACCTTAAGCGTGTATCGAAACTACTAAAAAAATGGGCCGTACACTTGAACAAGTACACCGTTGGACCTTAAGCATGTATTTATGTGTCGACTGTTATGTTATATGCTTGTATGCAATTTGCTGGTACACGTGTATTGATACGTGATTTACTTGTATACGAAACTGGTTTTTATTGGTAACCACGTTAGGGTTTGGTTGACCAACTTGGAACACGTAACTTAATTTACCGAGCAAATCTAAGGTAAGTTCACTGCTCCTTGAGCATGCGTCCCGGGGAGGGACAAACAAACTAGTATTCCTGAGAGGAATACGTTTTATTGGGTTAAACTAGATGTTGGATAATACACTCAAACCTATCACCTTAAGTCCCATCTTACTACCGAATTAGTTGCCTGAAAGGCAACAGGGTATTAGTTGATAGCGCTATTAGGCTTGGCAACCTCACACCGTACCTAAGAGGACGGGCGTGAACTAATGACCTTAACCACATGACCAATGTTTTGATAGGGCATTGGAGAAGGGCAAACAAATTGACGCCATCTTGCGGTACTCGAGTTATTATCAACATGCTTTTAAACTACACACTTGGCAACTAAAATGTTTTTACAAAACTGTGAACTCGTCAGCGTTATGCTGATACACTTGTCCGCATGCTTGCAGGTCGTTAGATTCTTGGATATGGAACTTGCTATTTGGGATTGCTGGAGTGGTCATGGGACGAGATACTTAGAAACACGTGACAAGTCTATTTGTTTTCATACACTTGGATTTTGAAATACTTGAACAATGATTTACCTTATGCTTCCGCTGAACATGTTGGGTTTTAAGTTATGTTTTGGAAATACAATATCTTAGTGAATGGAACTTTTCTTTAATTTCTCGTTATTGGTTCAATGTGATTAGTGGCTGGTACTTTGGAAATACAATATCCTGGTACGTCACACGCCTCGCAGGGTTTCCGCATATGGTACTTTTGGAGGCGTTACACTATGTTAGTTACAACTCGTTAAAGTTATTGTGATATCAACATATCATAAAAGAAACCTATCAATCAAGTTATTATCGATGTCACAAACACTTTTCTTTTGAAGATTCCAGCACTCTATAAACTACTAAGAGCATCCACAATAGTAAGTTTTTAGTTGATGTTTTTGGGATGCCACATGGCATCTGCCCAACACTTTCTCTCTCTTGCCCTCTCACAAACAAAAAATCTATCAAAAACTTATCTTCTCTCTCCTACATCACACTCACATTACTTTCTTCCATCCATTTTTTCTCATTCTTCCTCACATACGTTACCACATTCTCTCTCCTCCACATCACTTTCTCTCTCCTTAAAAACACCTAAAAATACATCTATTGTGGATGCTCTAATAATCTCAATTGTTTTTTTTAAACAGCGGGAATAACTGGCCAGGAAACAAATAATCAATGGTTTTTTTAACCACTCCACCAAATTCAGTTTAATCTTTCTATTCCTATCATTTTTTTATATTGCAAAAAGTGGTGTTAAACTAATCACCTAGACATCCATATATATAGTTTTCAAAACTTACACTAACAAGTTAGGGGTATACAGAATTCAAATAATAATATTTATCAGTTAAATTGATAATTTATTATCTAATTCATTTATGATTGTCAACTAACCTTGATAATTGGGTGGAGGGTTGGGTATAATTAGCAAATCCATTAGACCGCCCGTAATGGGGCGTTTTTTGTAAAAAAATTCACCAAACACGCCGGAAAACGCCCGGCTTCCGCCCCCTTGGGCGTTTTGGGGCGATATTCGACAAAAAAGGCCCAAGGCGTTTTTTGAAACACGCTGAAGGGGCTTGTGGCAATGGTTGACTGACCAATGGGGCATTGTGGCATTATTTAATTTAAAAAAATAATAATTGTGTAATTAATGGAAGGGGCGTCATTGAGCATTATTCCCACTACGCCACTTTTGCAAAAACGCCCAATAATGCCCCCATGCTGACTGGACTGCCACATGGCAGAAAACGCCCCAGAGTGGGGGCATTATTCGACAAACGACTACGCATGGTCTTAGAGTTAAGATGTTGTTTTCCTTGAGATCAAGAGTTCAAGCCTACCAAAAGCGGACTTAGTGTAATTTAAGCCATTAAAAAAACTAACTTTGATAACTAAATAATTTGCAATCCAGTTACAAATAATCAATAACGAACTAGTTATATATTTTAAATAAATAACATGAATAAATTATTTCATAAATAATTTAACCTAGTTGGCATTTTTGTGTTCGGATTGTTTCTCTTTAAACATCATGTGTGATCGTTGCTCATATTCACTTATTAAACACGTTACCCATAACCCAACAACCCGTTTATGTACAGGTTAGGGTTGAAATTTTTAACACAAACAATAATATGGATCATGTTCGGGTTAAACACATCAACCTATCTATCAATCAACCTAACACGATTGACACCTCTAAATTCGTACCTCACTAGCAATATTATTGAATGATTAGGAATATAAGTCCAACAAACATTTACTAAAAAAATTATATAAATAGTGTGTTGTCTAGTAAGAAATAATTTATTATTATTATTATTATTATTATTATTATAACTTTATTAAAAATCAACTAATTTATGCATATGATAATATGATAGTTGTACAATTGGCTTTGAGAGTTTTTCAAAAAAAATTAGAATTTTCTTTTTTAACCCTAAAGTTTTATTATTTGACAATAAAAGTTTAAAGTTTTAATCTTTGTTTCATTTTAACCTTAAAGTTTTAATTTTTGACAATTTAAGTTTATAGTTTTAATCTTTGTTAATTTAACCCGTTTGATTAATTTGATTTTTCACTTTTAATTCAAAAGTTTTCATCTTTTGCGATTTAACCACTTTGATTTTTTACTTATATGTTGTAATCTTGCCTTTGAGAGTTTTTCAAAGAAAAAATGTTATGCATATGGTTGTTGTAACCTTGGCTTTGAGGGTTTTTCAAAAAATTGATTTTTTTACTTTTCACTCAAATGTATTTCATAAATTACCTTTAACGCAAAACTATTTGTTTTTTACTTTTAACATAAAACTTTTTATCTTTTGCAATCTATCCTCACAACTTTTTTTTACTTCAACTTTGGTCCTTTATAATTTTCATTTTCCGCAAATTTTTCGCTTTATGCTTCGTTCTAAATTTTGTGACTAAACACATCGAAACGTGCGTCTTTGGTTTAACGTTTTTACGTTTCGTTCTAAATTTTGCGAGTTAACACGACGCAACATACGTGTGTGGGTGAACGTTTTTACATCGTCTATTTTTTTCCCGTTTGAAAGGTTTAACATAACATGCGCGTCCTAAATCGACTTAGTTATAACTAAAGAATCTCCGCCGCATTGCGGCGGGTCGTAATTCTAGTTATTATAAAAATATACGAAAACATTACTATATCAACTCGTAAATTTCAAACTTACAAAAAAAAAAAAAAGAATAATGAACAAATAAATTAGAAAAAAAAGCACAAAAAGTATAACTATAAACACCATATAACCGGACACAAGAGGTTTGTGTTTTCGTCATCGTTCCCAAAAGGATCGATACAGCTGATTACCCATAGCCCTGAAATCAAGATCTGAAAGATGGAAAACCCCCAAAATCTCCCACAAAATCCCAAAAAGCGATCTTCTGACACCATCCAAGATTCAAATTACTACAAGATTCGAGCCCTTCTTAAGGATCTTCGTCCTCACTTCCTTGAGGTAATCAAACTTTCTTAACTTTAGGCTTCCATACATTTTCTAGTTACAGTTTCTTGATATTTTCTTTTGGAAAAATTGTATCGTTATGATAATTTCAGCCTACCATGTTGTTAGTTTAATTAGGGTTTGTTACATGAAACTTAATTTGAAGAAAAAATGTTGAAAGTTTGTAAAATACTGAAAGAAAAGTATTCTTGAATAGTTGAATTTAGTTTTGTTCAACTCCCTATGCAGTTTGCCCTAAATGGTTGTAGCATTTTTCCCCTATTTGTGTTATGCCTAAAATATCAATTTGAAAATAATATATCTAGTTTAGACAATGCTTGACTCATTGGTATTGTGTAGTTTTATTATATTTGTCTAGTTTAGACAATCACAGATTATATTTGTATTGTTTTATTGTTTTCTTTCTTTTAAGCTTTGTGAGCTTTGGCAACATTAAGGTCCCTTGTTTTATAGACATACTTGTGGAAGCGTTTCTACTAGGGGTGTTCAGTCGAATAGAAATCGGGACTATTCGAATAAACCGATTAAGGAAAAAACATTTAGCAATAACTGAGTGTCGAGGTTTAGCAATAAGTGTTAAAAGTGAAGTCTGGTTTAGTGGACTTAATTTTGTTTTTTAGCACATACAAAAACTTGTGCAGACTCCAGATTCTTCAAGTACAAAAGGAACCCAACTGATTTTATAAGTTAATAAGCATGCTATACTTAAAGTTTTTTTATATATAATGCGTAATCAGGTTATTCGAATCAATCAGGTTTGGGATCCCTGAATTTGAGTTCGAATTAAATATTGAAGTCGAATAATGACCCAATTCGAATACACCGAAATTCGAATTCTGTTGAATCAGATTTCAAGTTATTCGAGTCTGATTCGAACAATGAACACCCCTCGTTTATAGTCTTCCATAGATGACTATACTTTTATTAAAAATTTAAATGTTTTTTTTTTGGAATTTATTAGTGCATGTCTGTATGAATATCAATTATATGTTTATAATAATAAAACAAATGTTAGATAGATTGCCTGTTATTAGTCTGATTTTTGTGAAATATTAGTTAATATACAAATTATTTCGGTTCAAATTTTCTATACAAATGTTATAGATCCATTGCCCGTGGTCACTAAAGTTTGGTATATCTGCATCTCATCTGCTTCAAGCAGATTATATATTCTGACTTCATACTGTTTACTAATTAGTTTCTCAACTTGAATTTTATTAAACATTTTTTGTTCTTGAGAAAAGAAAAACCTTTTAAGCACATTGAATTTAATAATATGCTAATGCCATAAAAGATTTAACGGGTTAGCAAAAAAAAACACCCATTTTAATTTTTGGATATAAGGATATTATAACTTTGCTTTTGAAAATGAAAAGATTACTTAAGGAGTTGCCTTGAACTTTTTGTCCAACCGGATGCAAGCGTTTTTTAAGTGCTACTTTCTGCATTAAGTAGTTGTACCATATATAAACACACAGGATTCTCATCAGTTCACTCTTTATATGATTACAGTTTTTCATTAATTTCCCATTTAATTTCTCTTATCTTAAAGGTTCTTCGGACTCCAGACTTTCAGACGTCCAAAGCTGCTAATGAAATCAATCAACGTAAGTCTTTACAACAATCAAAGTGTTCTAAACAGAGGTAGTAAAATGTGTTCGTTTGTGTCAAAATGGATAATTTTTGGTACAGGTCAAATGGGGTGGAGCCAAAACTGTCTCAAAAAATTCCAACTATTTTTTAAGTAGCGTGTCTTGAGTTTTCCAGACATTTCTTTTATAAATACGATCTATATTTTCCAAAGCTTTTTACCTTTTTCCAACCCACCGCGTTCTTACTTGCTGCATTATTTTTTACATATTTACTTGAACACGTTTTGTGCATTTTAAGGAGAGATAAAAAACAGAAAAAATCTGGAAAACTGTAGATATGAAAGTGGATTTTTTTATATTAATTCAATAATAATTTTAACTTTTTGAAATAAAGTTATATAGACTTTTGATCTGTTTAACCCATCCGTTACTTCTCCTACTTAGCGAACCTTTCTTTTTTTACTCGTTTGACCCATTAGACATAAAGGTAACCCGAGCAGATACGTTTATAAGTAAACAAAAAAGACGTGCCCTATATATATTTTATTATGTTTCACCATAAACTCATGGAGGTACATACATTCTTCAGAAATGAAGGTTTTGATGAAGCTATATGAAGAGATGACCTCAGAAACAAACACCATGGAGAAATGTAAGACCACCATTGCTGACCACAATGTCGATGACCGGAAAAAGTCAACAGATGTCAAACCCCCCGAACCTCCATTAGAGAAAGAGAAAACTGTGATCAGAAAACCTTCAGAAGAGAGACCTGCTACGGTTGAAGAAGTAGTATCACATGGTAGCTACATTGTTGGTGGGTCCGCTTTTGGTTGGAATTTCATCACCTATCCCAGCACCAAATTAACCGCGTATTATGGTAGAAGTAAAGAGGATTTCCGGGCAGCTAATCCCATACCAACTGACTCTGAAATGGCCGAGTAGCGTATGGTTATTGGTTTAAAGAAAGATTACATGTTAATCACTCATCACTGAATGTTTTATTTGTAGTTTGATGTACTTTTGAGGACTAGTATTATTGTTTGTAGCTTGTGTTTTCTATATTTCTTGGTCAGTGTCTCTTTTGATGATTTTGTTAAATATGTTTTCTGCTTTGTGGGTGGTTCATATTTAAATTTAGAAAGACATACACACAACCCTTGAACAAAATATCAACAATAGTTGAAAAAAAAGTATCTATATCACTCTTTGCTTGTCTTTCAAAGGTTTTCACAAGAAACATTTTATAGTTAAGCAAAGAAACTGTTATTATTAATAAGACATACAGCAACATAGTTTAAATATGAAAGAAAGAACATCACATAGTTATAGATGGAAAGTAAACATTCAAAGAGACCAAATTTGAAGACCAATTTTGTTTACTTCTAAGTTTAAAACATTATATAGTTTAAAACCATAAACTTTAGTGTAGAGTCTTGAGCTTGTCATTTTAGAACTAAGCCGGTGTGACCTAATTTCTCATCAATAAGTTTGTCAATCTTTTCATTCATCTCATCTGTGAAGTGGTTCTCCGAATCTCCAACCTTACCCTTCCTAAAGTAGAGTCGGTTTTCAGGCACAACAACTCGTTCTCCTTGTTGAAGACCAGTTTTGTTTACTTCTAAGTTGCTCAGATTCTCAAAACTAGTCATCTTTATAATGCTTTCTATCACACCTTCTTTCTCTTCTTGCGCTGTAAAGGGATACCCAATGAACTCCGCAAGTCTCTTCACGTTGCTTGTAGGATCCTTTATCATATCTTCATATTTCAACAAAAGAGTTATATCGGGTCTCTCCAAGCTTGCTTTTGCATATCCTAAGATATGATCCCAATATGGTCCAAAACCATTAAAACCCCGGCAAAACTCATCAAATGCCTCCTCAAATGGGGCATCTTCTATGGGTACTTTATGTATTCCGCACAAGAAATGGTAATAAGAAACTATGACATCTTTTATATTCCGATATATGTAAACTATCTTGCAGTTTGAAGCTCGGATTGATTCCGGCAGGATATTGTAAGGAATGTTTGTGGTTATGGCTGTGAGGCATGAGTCATTGTGGCGATTTTCTAGAATTTGTTCAATATTTTTCTCAAGGGAGGGAATGAGGTTATGAGGCATGGTTGTGAGCAAAGGTGTGTTGGATTCATCAAACTTTTGTCGGGTAATGATGGCAAAAACAATGGCCTTTAGCCATGTTGTGCCGCTTTTGGGATGACTGCATAGAAATACATCACTTGGTCGCGCCTTGAAGCTTTGTTGTGCTAAAATTACTCCTACAAGGAACTTTGTATTGAACCATATGCCTTGATAGTTGTACAAGGTTAGCCTGCCTTTCAACCAGCTAAGGGTGTGTTGAGGAAGTGTTTTGATCATCTCTTCAATGTCTCTAGTAGACATAACTTGGGTTTTGGTGATTGCTATTTTCCAAGCGATAAGGTATTAAATTGAAACATCCAATTGATATGCATGAGGTATAGTGTACATGAGTGTCTTCTTTTGGTTTTTAAATTCTAGTGGACCCAACTTCAATAATTCAGGGAACTAGTTTATCACCGTAGCCGCGTGGCGGTGAATTTCTTTTATTATTTAGTCTGTGTTTATATGTGTTTTGAAATCACTACGAGCGTGTTGCGCACGTAACTGTTGATAAGAATAAAAAGAAAATGTAGAAAAAAACAGTAAAAGATAACCGAAAGAAAATCAACCCAAAAAGTTGTATGATAATGATCTTGTTCGTATGAAAATCGTGGTCAGAGATGAGCAAATGGTACTGGGTACCGGTACCGAATTTCCCGAACCGAAAGATCTTAAGTACCAATTCGGTACCGACTTTTGGCGTTCCTGGTATCGGTTCGCTACCGGTTTTTACCTTTATATACCGGTACTGTAACCGTATTTTCGGTACTAGAACCGATTCGGTATCAGTTGGCACTGAGCTCATCCCTACCCTTAAAACTAAAAAAAAGAAATCATTAAAAGTTGAAGAAAATCAACAAAAAAATGTTGAACGATGCCGTTGTTGTTCTTACGGTACCCGTGATCAGGGATGAGCAAATGGTACCCGATAGCAGTACTGAATTTTCCAAACTAAAATATTTTCAATATCAATTCGGTACCGACTTTTGACGTTTTCTGTACCAGACTAGTGCCGACTTTATCTTCATGTACTGATACTGAACAAGATCGTACCGATATTTTCGATACCAGTACCGGTTGACACTAAACTTATACCAACCCGTGATACAAAAAAATATTATTAAAGTTAAGGAAAAATATGAAAATGTATTCTTTAAAAAGTAAAGAAAATTATTAATATTATTATATTAAAATAATAAAATGTTAAAAAAACTATATATATTATTATAATATTAAAACTACTATTCATTTGTAATAATAATAATATTATTATTATTATTATTATTATTATTATTATTATTATGACGTGTGGTGTGATCATCAGATAATCCAATCTCAGGCAAATAGTAATACAAACACTATTCATTTGCTTTGGTTTATTAATAGATAGAGATTAGAATACATTAAATTTTGGTATGAGTGATACTATACACACCCCCTATTTACTAATTATAACCCCCCTATAAAAACATCACATCCATCAATCATTTGCTTTTTGTTTTTAGTCTTTTTTGTCTTCTTGTTGTCTTTTTTATTATATTTTAGTGTCTTTTTGTTATTATTATTATTTACTATTAGTAATGAATTATTATTATTATAATTATTATTATTATTAAAATTGAAAAAAAAAAAACGTGTAAAATGATCATATTATTGGTGCTAGGTAAAAAGGATATGCCTCAAATTATTGGTGCTACAACTATAATAATGAAGATGATCATATTATTGGTGCTATGTTTCGTAGAGCTTCAATACTATCGGTGCTACAACTATAATAATGAAGATGATCATATTCTCATACTATCGGTGATATTATTGTTTTCACTTCAGTGCATTCGCTTCATATACTTGAGAAAGCTATTCAAAGAGCTGCATAAATTTACTTGTTCAAAGAGTGATCTATTTATGCTTCATCATAGCATTCAGAAAAGTTAAAGAGATGTCTGGATTTTCAACAGATCAGGTATAGTTTTTAATTCCCATGTTTCAAGTTTCAACTTAGTTATATAATCTAGCTAGGTTAAGGGTCTTGTTTTAGTTTAAATGAGTTTGTTTGGATAATATATATTTTGTAACTACTCAAGCTTGTTCACCTAATATTTTGTAACTAATATTAGTTCACTTTTAGGTGTTCAAGTCTCGTGAAGAGTTGATGGAATGGGTTAGAAACACCGGACGTAGTCTTGGTTACGCTATTGTGACTAAAAGATCGAAAGCTAAAAATGGCTACGTGTCTAAAGTTGTACTTATGTGTGATCGTGGTGGTGTGTATAAATCAGTTAAAGATTCAAGTAGAGAGACCGGCACTAGAAAGATAAATTGCCCGTTTGAAATTGTAGGGAAATTTTCAAAAAAGAATGGTTCTTGGACGTTAAAAGTAAAAGCTGGTGAACATAATCATCCACCCGGAGAATATATGGAGGGACACTCAATCCTCAAACGATTGACACCTAATGAACACCAATTGGTGGCAGAGTTGACGGGGAAGGGTGTGTTCCCAAAAGATATTTTAGGTGTTATGAAGGAGCGTGATGAAAATAATGTCTCTACAATTAAAAACATATATAACGCACGTGATAAAATTCGAGCAACGGATCATAAAGGGAAATCTTTGATGGAGGTGCTAATGTCTCATTTAAATGAGTTCCCAGAAAAAAAATAATAATTACAATTGCACACGTGAATGGTAATCATTTTATAATGGTAGAATTGCAAGAAGAGTATCCAATTGCCAGCACAAACAACCTATGGAAATTAATGAGAGAAAATGATGCAGCTGGCTGGGAGAATATATTTGAATCACGTCAAAATATGTATAATTCTTGGATAGCACAACCTGCTACATATTATGTTGTAGATTAAAGCTCGGTATGTAAAATGTTTAATAATATAATTTTGTAAGAATGCACTTATTTTTTTTATAGTTTCTATTACTACTATAAATGTAATTGGATAAATAATTAGTTATAATAATAATAATGATAATAATAATAATATATAACTAAAAGATAAAAAAACTAAAAAGTTAACAAAAGTTATTATTAACTAAAAGACAAAATAGACTAAAAACAAAACAAAATTATTAATTGATGTGATTTTTATAGGGAGGAAGGTGTAATTAGTAATTAGGGGGGGTGCATATAGAATGACCCTAAATTTTATATGTGGTCTATATCCTATTCTGCAAGGAAGATATGACACCACCACATAAGAGTTCCTTAAAAATCATTCAAAATTTACAATGATTTATATAAGGGCCAAACTATCTACACACTAAGTGTGTAGATAGTCACCCTTAAAAGGTGTTTTTTGTCCTTATATGCACACCTTGCAGTGTCAAACTGTGGCCAAAACGCGACGTTTTTGTCCGGTTAACCAGACAAACCTTGACGGGTGTCTGACGGGTCTGTTGACCGGACCAAAACGCCGAGCTTTGGCCGCGTTTTGGTCCTGTCAACCAGACCGGGTGTCAGTCTTTTGTCTGGTTGATAGGACCAAAACGCGGCAAAAGCTCGGCGTTTTGGTCCGGTCAACAGACCCGTCAGACACCCGTCAGTCTTTGTCTGGTTAACCGGACCAAAACGCCGCGTTTTGGCCATAGTTCGACACTGCAGGGTGTGCATATAAGGACAAAAAACACCTTTTTTGGTGTGTAAATAGGCAAAATGGTGTGTAAATAGGTATACCCTTATATAAAGCATCACCGTTTATATTTGTATTGTTGTATCATTTTCTTTCTTTCAAGTTTTAAGTATTTTGAATTAATATATGTTTTGGCAACATTAACCTACTCAAGGAAAGTTTACATTTCAATAAATGACAATAATGTCACTTAAAAACAAACCTAAAGAAATTTCTTCTTAATCAATAGGATCAACTTTGTTAAATAGTAATCAAGTTTTAGGAGTTGTTCGAATCAGATTAATCATAAACTCTTTTGTTCCAATCAGCTCACTAAAGTTTAATTTATGTTCCAATCGTAAATTTTTAATCTAAACAAAAGGTCATCCATGACATGACATTTATTAAAAAAAATTAAATTGTTGACATGGCTTATAAATGCCAACATAGATTAAAAATTACAAAATATTTTTTAAAAAATGTGATTTTTTTAATTACAAAGAAATTAAAAAATTGTGAAAAAAAAAACAAATAAACTCAAAGTTATTTATACACATAAATACCTTTCTCGTCTTTTTCAAATAGTTCATACACTCGTCATACAACAATTCATCAAGAGACAAATTAAAAATATATAATCGTGTTCAAATGGTCATGCATAACAATGTTATGACCTCGAGATCTATGGATGTGGTTTTTAAAAGACTTAGTTTTGCTATTCAAAAAGAGGTAGCGACACAACTTATTGTCCGTTTACCTTCTATTTTGATGTAATTTCCATTTTAAATGACATTTTTATCGTCTTATATATAATACTCGAAACATTTCACTTTATTTTATCAATCAATTCATTCATAAGGGCTAGATGTGAGCAGAAAACCAAAAGAACCGAACCGAAAAAACCGACGGTTCGGTTTTTGGATTTTTAATAACCGAAAATTTCGGATCGGTTTTCAGATAACCACTTTCAATAACCGAAAATAACCAAACCAAACGGGTAAGTTATAATAATTGGCCAAATCCATATATTTTTATATTTAAGTTTAAGTTGTTTAAGTGTTTAATCATGATACTAAGAATTATTAGTTTTATTCTTGATTGTTAAATATTTATAATAAGAACATTAACTTATTTATTTATTTATCATTTCAATTAAAATGATTTATCCATTGTTTACAAGAAATAACAAAATTTAGCATAAAAATTAAATGATTTTCAAAGTATTATAAAAGAAAACGTCTTAATAAAAACTTTGGAGAAACATTAAAATAAATTAGAAGGTTAGGTTTATGTAAACAATATTACTTAAAAACTAAAAATACTAAATATATTAACTTAAATGTAAATATTCAAGAAAGATTCGTAAACTTTGAATTATACTTTTCATATATTGAATGTTACGTAATTTGTTTTTTGAAACCGAAACGGAACCGAACCATTGCTAAAACCGAAAAAACCGAAACCAAACGGTTTTAGAAAAACCGAAACCAAACCTTCAAAAACCAAAAACCGAACTTTCGGTTACGGTTTCGATTTTACCCAAAATCCACATGTTAATTGTATACTAAGTTATATAAATCATACTAGCATGCATAAGCTAAAATCAATCCAAAGTGTCCTCTAGCGTAATCTTATCACCGAGGAGAATAAGACCCTATTGATTAAATACTTGATAATGAACCAAAAAATGGGATGATGTGCTAATCATATAGCGTTATACATGTTAAGGGATGCCTTTTCAAGTTAATGATAGATTGCATGCAAAAGCTTGTCCTAGTATGTATAAACAAGTAACATAGCAAATAACATGTTTAAGGATTGAGTGTTTGCATAAGATTGATTGTATGTGTGATTGTGATTTTAATACGGATACATGTTGCAACCCAAATAGTGTTTAAAACGTAAAATGGGTCAAGTATGAACTCACGGTTTGCAAAGATTTCCACAAAATCGAGTAATTGGGCTTGAAGGATGGAATCACCATAGTTTACCCTAAAATGGTAAATAAAGGTGTATGAGTATATGAATTCGGAAAGTAAACGGAACTTATAAGTATGAAATTACATAAAAACATATCTTGCTTGGACATTATTTTTAGTTGTGTTTTCATGGGCACTAAGTCACATATTAGAAGTCCTAAATAAGGAATCCAAAACTAAGATATTTTCCACCTTGTTACATAATATTCAACCATAAGTTTAGTTGACATCATGGTTTGGTTTTAGGGATTTATATCGCACACACACACACACACACACACACATATATATATATATATATATTATCATGTATATTTAGTCATATGTGTTAGTCAAGTGTTAGTCAAGTATTGTCATGCATAGGCAGGATAAATCCTTTAACCTTATGAGTTCACCAATGCACAAAATCATCACATGGATGATTCGAATGGTCATGAATACAATATGACGAACAAGAATTAAACAATCTAATTCACTAAGTAATCAAGTGCGTATAACTAGCCGAGTGCTTCCAACTTTGTTATGGTTTGAGACTTGGTGTAGTTTATCCACTTTATTGCTTGGAAGTTACTTGGTGACTTAGAAAGTATGAAATGTAAATACTTAATTAGGGCCGGCTCAAAATTTTCAAAATTTTTCTAGGCCCAAAGCGGATAGTAAAATTGGGGCCCTTTTTATAAATGAAAAAAAAATTGCTATGAATCCTATTATTCATATATCATCTTTGTATACGCATAATTATAGATCATAAACCTCAATTTTAACAATTTCAAAGCCAAAATTACCAACATATAATATATGATCTTAGAATTTGAGGCCCTAGGAAAATGGAGGCCTAAAGCTCTTGCTTTATTACACTCCCCCTTGAGCCGGCCCTGTACTTAATCATAAGATTTCTGGAACAAAATTTCAATCCATACCTATCCAACATAGGGATTTGTTGGCAACTTGAAATTGTTCTAAAGATAACAAAAGATGAACTTGTTTAAAAGTTTTTAACATAACTCAAGAAAAATCCTAACTCTGGACATTAAAATGGTGATATACCATCTTTGTTTACCAAGGTAAACATGTGGTAACATTCTTAGAGGTTCTCCAAAGAAGGAGAAGAAGAAAAACATGAAGAAAAGGAAAAGAAACAAGCTCAAACTCACTGATTTGGAACTTGTATGAATCTGCCCAAGCTTGAGAATTTTTGTAGGTTAAAGAGTGTTAGAGAGAGTGATTTGAGAGTGGAAAGTCTTTAGGAGGTGTGGAAGTGTTGTATTTATAAGTGCGGATTAGGGTTTGGGAGTTAATGAGGGTGGTTGGGAGTTAGGAGGAGGGAAATGAGCTTAAAGCTTCAAATTTCACGACATTTTGCACCAGATAGGTGCCTTGTGGACCGTATAGGAATTTCCTTGCGGTCCGCAAGGACCCTAGAAATTCAAAAAAACCGATTTTGGCCCTTGTGGTTAGGTTTGGTTGTTATTTGGTGCTTCTAACACATAGTTAATCACATTTTTAGGGTTTTGAAGTATAGGTAAGTGTGTGTAATGTATATATATGTTTGAATATAATCCTAAGAAAATATATTCTCGGTGTGTTGTTTGGTTTTGAATATAAATTGCGTATTTCGTGATTATTTACGTATTATGCAAGCATGATTAAACAAGTATGATATAAAATGTGATTTCTATTATGATAAACTTTCGGAATTACAAGGATTGAAATTGAAATACGAATTATAAATTATTGGAAAAGAATCAGAAAATACGGAACATTACATATATGCTCACCCAAACACCTTACTGAAACACATAAAAATATAAAAAAAATTGTGTGTTTTTTTTTCCGATTTTTAGATATTTTTGGTTGTGTTCACATTGGTTCTCGCAATAAAGGGTGGTTCCTAAATGATCCTTCTCCTATATATATATATATATATATATATATATATATATATATGTAGCAATATGGTACTCATATTAAAGATTAAAAATGCTTGTTATTATGGTGTAACGTTTTTTAAAAACAAGTTACGTGTAAAAAAGTTATTGAAGTTTTAAAAAGACGGAGGAATTTGCATGTGACTTGCATGTGGGTTCGTAAATTTAAGGCACACTAAATTTACTTTTGAGTTAACTTACATTTTGCTCCCTGCAATTTGGTCATTTTAACGGTTTTTCCCCAATAGTTTAAAGATAGCCATTTTCCTCTCTGATTTTTCTAACTTATCGTCATTTTGCTCTCCGCCTTTAACTCCATCCAAAAAATCCATTAACTAGAAGGGTATTTTGGTAATTTTATAGATAAAAACAAGGGCATGTAAGTCTTTTCACCTAAATAAACCTATAACTTGTTTACTTACATGTATATAAGTAATTCTTTTCTGATCTCATATCTTTCCAACCACTCTTTCTACCGCCCACCACCATCCACAACCATCCACCACCACCTGCCGACCACGGCTACCGCGACTTTTAACTAAACGTTTTAATTGAGTTAGAGCCAGGGAGTAAACTACCGAAATACCCCTACTTTTAATTGAACATTTTAACTGAGTTAGAGTCAGGGAGCAAACTGGCGACAAACTTGAAAGATCAGGGAGGAAAATGGCTATTTTTAAACTATTGGAACAAAACCATTAAAATGACCAAACCATAGGGAATTAAACGAAAGTTAAGTCTTTACTTTTATACCCTTAATCTAAGAAATCAATGAATTTAATTAAAACAAATATTACAATTTTATCACTCATTTAATCTCATCTAATAGAATTTAATGGTATAATCACTTCTTACACTTGACAGAGGAACCCAACCCATTATATACATATCATCATCACCAAAAAAAAGTTTGAAATATCTAGAATATGTAATTTTCATGATAATATAAATATCAAAAAATAATATATATTTGTAGCGTACAAATATAAATGATAATATCAAAATATATATCTGTAACACCCTAAAAACGGGTTTGATAGTCAAATCACATTAATAATAATGAACGGGTAAAATACTGTAGGTAGTAAAAATTAACCCGGTAAATATTAGGATTTAAATAATTAAACCTAATATTAATTAAAAGAAGGATAAATACTCCGAGAAAACAAAGCATATAAAAGGCCCGAGTTAACGGGACTTAAAATGAAACGGGTCATGATTTCCCCGAACCCACTAAGTTAACTAGGAGTGATTAACCTAGTTAGTAATGTGTAAATAAGTAATAAAACAGGGAGTTGTAGTCCCAAATAATTAAAGTTAAACTTGAGGGACCAAAAATCGTAAAAAGGAAACAAGAATTTTAATTAATAAAATCCTTAACACAACACACACTTAGTGTGTGTGTGTGTGCATCTGTCACACCCCAACCGATGGCGGAATCATCGGGGTGTGGCACTGAGCCAAACAGATTGTCCATTAGTATCCATAACGACTATTAATTACCAGATACTTAAAATGTCATGTCCCATACCATAACATATCCAAATAAAATACTTATTACAAATAATTATCTCACAAACAAAAACTGATCCGACAACTCAGATTTCAAAACAGGCAATTTGTTTGTTTGTTTCTAGACTCTTTCCTAGCCTCGATTTCACCACACAGTAAACCAAGCATCCTAACATCTTAGGCACCTGCCACATACGTTAAAGTAAAAGTCAATACACATAGTGTAAAGGTGAGCATACAAGTTTAATAGTATAATAGAGTTCGAAATCGTTTACGCATAACCAGCACGTACAACGTGTGATGTCAAGCACGTAAGTTATCGACAAGATCCTATCAATACCAATGACTGCGGGTCGACTGCGTAAGGCAGTTCGCAACAAATATTCACCACTGCGAATCATGTGAGTAATGGTCCTTAACAACCCCTGGGTGAACAGGTGCTGAGTCCAAACTATGGTACTATCGTTGCTAAGGCAGGTAGACAACAATCTATGTGTAAACATAACAAACAAGCATTCATCGAGTCACGTATAACATGCAGTAGCGGTTAGCGTTAAAGTATTGCGTAGTGTATTTGATGTGATTTAGAATAAGTAACGTATGTAACACCCAAAAGTGCGTAAAGCAAAAAGGGTTCGAGTATACTCACAGATTGTGTTTAACAAGTAAACATGCTCTTGGATTGAAGGGAGCGCTGAAAGAGATTAGCCTGAATAGTTAACGATAGCATAAATGACAAGCGGCACATAAAACGGTGCAAAATGGTAAGTGTCGGATGGTAATCCGATCGGATGGCAATCCGATCGGATGGCCAGTCGATCGGATGGCCAGTCGATCGGATGTCAATCCGTTCGGATGGTCATCCGATCGGACGGCCATTCGATTGGATTAACACCTCGTTTGGTGAGGATGTGTTTGTGTATGATGGTTTGTCTTTTGAAGTTTTCTTTGTAGCATTTTGAAAATAGAGAAGTATCTCTACCCTTTAGGTCGGTCGATCGGACGGCGACCCGTTTGGTGAGACATTCTCAGAGAACAAGTTCACAGCAGTGTTGTCATCCAATCGGATGGTTTACCGATCGGGTAGCAATCCGCTAGAACTGATAGTGCATTGAACATGTTGAAAATTGTTTAAGTGTTGAAGTTCCAAATATCTCATGCCCGGGTAGTCGTTCGATCGGATGGCTATCTGATCGGACGGTAATCCGTTCAACGTTCAGTCCTTTGATCAAAATAAAGGTTTAAGTGTGGGACCAGGGTGCAAGCCGATCGGATGGCTGTCCGATCGGATGGCAATCCGATCGGACGGCAATCCGTCCCAACGGCTGATCGTCTTGACACTTGGTTGTTTTGATAGTTTTGCAGTTTTGATCGAGACGGTGTGATAACGTGCTAAACAACAGAAACCTCGTCAAGACCCTAGTGACCCGTCCGAACAGGAATCACCCAAATTCGTCCCGTTCACTGGTTCATGACGGTTATTCATGTTTAACCCGGAATCGGTTGTCTCTTTGGTAGAATCCAGATCTTGAACCAACACATCACTAAGAAGGAGTAGAAGATCAGAACAAGCTCCGATTCTATCGGTTTTGAATGCATTGAGTGTAAAAGAGTTGAAAGAAAGTTAGAAAACCATCTTTCAATCCTTTTCACCATGAACATGTTCAGATCTATGCAAGATCTTTGTTCATTCATGTGGAAATCGTCCAGATGTAAGTTGTTCTTGGTGGATTGAAGCCAAAACATGAAGTCCATAAGAACACCATGATGACATCATCCTAGAACACCTCAAATCCACTGATTTCACGGTTAAAAGTTGAGATTTAACAGAGAGAATGATGAAGAAGTGTGTGTAGATCATAGAAGTACAAGATTTAGGTTGAAAACTTACAAGAATCGCGAGAAATCGAGAGAAATAGAGCCTGAGTGCGGCTGGGTCGAGTAGAGAGCTGTCACATCAAGTGATGTGACAAGTGGGTGTATTTATAGGGTTTCCCAAAAAGGAAAGTGGGGAAAGTGGCGGGTCGATCGGGTGGCAATCCGATCGGATGGCAACCCGATCGGATGGAAATCCGATCGGATGGCCACTCGATCGGTTGGCCACTCGATCCATGAGTCCGGCGCGATGAGTTTTGTCGTTTCGATTCGCGTGTTGAGCGTTGTGATGCGATTCGAGAGAGCGGTGCGATAGTATTACCCATTAGTTACACAAACAACATAACTACTATATCTAACATTCAATCACTATAATTAACTTGCGTTTAGCGTTTCGATTCGATTGCGATAGCGTTGCGATTGTGTTTCGATTGATTACCATGAACGTAATATAAATAAACATGCACAAATAATACATAAGTAGCACACACACGTAAAACAATATCCAGAACGCATAAATTCGAGTTGCGACTGCAATAGCGATAAGCGATAAATCGATTAAACATGCGATTAATATGCGATTAAACCTCGATTATTAATAGATACTCCACATAATACAACTAAAGCGATTAAATAAATAGATTCGATTTCAATTCAAAGAAGTCAAAACAGTAGTTGAGCAAGGAGTGACAGATCGCAATTAGCAATCTTTTCTTCAAGGGGCTTGCGTCGTCTATCGGCGTAACTTTTCTGACGACTCCGAGCTTTTAGTAGATTGTCTCGAATTTGGAGGATTTTGTCAGTCATTTCTTGCAATAGCTCAGGACGAGTTAATTGCGAGTGTCCGATCTCTTGCCATACAATAGGCGATCGGCATCTTCTTCCATACAATGCCTCAAATGGTGCCATTTGAATGCTGGAATGATAACTGTTATTGTACGAGAATTCGACTAAAGGTAAGTATGCGTCCCAATTACCACCAAAATCTATGACACACGAACGGAGCATGTATTCAAGGGTACGAATCGTTCTTTCAGTCTGATCGTCGGTTTGGGGATGGAAAGCGGTACTTAGATTAAGAGCAGTACCGAGAGCAGATTGAAATGATCCCCAAAAATCAAGGTAAACCGACCATCGCGGTCAGAGATGATGTCGTGAGGCGTCCCATGTCGACTAATGATCTCGTTGGTGTAGATTCGGGCTAATCTTTCTACCTTAAAGTCTTCTCGTATTGACAGGAAATGAGCTGATTTCGTCAAACGGTCAATGACAACCCAGATGTTGTCGTGACTTGATGGCGTGCGCAGAAGTTTCGTTATGAAGTTCATAGCTATACTCTCCATTTCCATATAGGAATCTCGGGTTGGACGAGTAAGCCAGAGGGTGTTTGATGCTCGGCCTTGACTTTCGAGCAAGTCAGGCACTTCAATACATAGAGAGCGATATCTCTCTTCATGCCCGACCACTAGTACTTGTAGCGAAGGTCCTGGTACATTTTATCGGCACAGGGATGAATAGAGTATCGAGACTTGTGGGCTTCGTCCATCAATATCTATCGTAAATCGGTCCGTTTAGGGATCCAAATTCGGTCCAGATAATGGAATATCCCGTTTGAGTTATTCACTAGCTGGGCTCTATCGTTGAGAATCCTTTCCTTCTTCAAGGTGCGTTCGGTAAAACAGGCATGTTGGGCTTCGCGGATGAGGGTTTCGAGATCATACTGGGCTTGAATATTATGGGCGCTGTGCAAGTAGCTCTTTATGCTAAGAGCGTCGGCAAAGACATTTGCTTTGCCAGGATGATAACGAATCTCACAGTCATAATCGTTGAGAAGTTCTACCCACCGGCGTTGACACATATTTAGCTCCTTCTGGTCAAAGATATGTTGTAGGCTCCTATGATCGGTGAAGATCGTACACTTGGTACCATAAAGGTAGTGTCACCAAATCTTCAACGCAAAAACAACTGCGCCTAGCTCGAGGTCATGGGTTGTATAGTTCTTCTCGTGGATCTTGAGCTGACGAGATGCGTAAGCGATAACCTTGTCTCGTTGCATGAGAACACAACCAAGGACAAAGTTCAAGGCATCACAATAGACGATAAAGTCATCGTTTCCGTCGGGTAGAGTGAGAACAGGAGCATTGCAAAGCAAATGCTTGAGGGTTTGAAAGGCAGTCTCTTGTCCAGTTCCCCAAACAAAAGGCCTGTCTTTGTGCGTGAGGGAAGTAAGTGGCACAACGATTTTTGAGAATCCTTCGATAAATCGGCGATAATAGCCCGCTAGCCCGAGAAAGAACGGACTTCAGACGGGGTCTTAGGTGTTACCCAACTCTTAACAACTTCAATCTTCGCGGGATCGACGTGAATACCTTGACTATTGACAATGTGACCGAGGAATTGAACCTCCTCCAGCCAGAATTCACACTTGGAGAACTTGGCATAGAGTCGATTTACCTATAGTAGCTCGAGAACGAAACGTAGATGTTGCGCGTGTTCGGTTTTTGACTTGGAATAGATCAGGATATCATCGATGAACATGATGATGAAGCGGTCGAGAAAAGGTTTACACACGCGATTCATCAGATCCATGAAAACCGCGGGTGTGTTGGTTAGACCAAAAGGCATAACAACGAACTCATAGTGGTCGTATCGAGCGCGAAAAGCAGTTTTGGGTATATCCTCCTCTTGAATGCGTAACTGGGGGTAACCTGAGCATAGATAGATCTTGGAGAAACACGTAGCACCTTGTAACTGGTCAAACAAATCATCGATGCGAGGTAGAGGATAGCGATTCTTGATTGTCAGCTTATTCAATTCCCTGTAGTCGATGCACATCCGGAACGACCCATCCTTCTTTTTGACGAAAAGGACTAGCGCCCCCCAAGGAAAGGTGCTAGGGAAAATGAAGCCTTTATCAAGTAATTCCTGGAGCTGACTCGATAGTTCGCGCATTTCAGACGGTGCGAGTCGATAAGGAGCTCTAGCGACAGGATTTGCTCCAGGAATGAGGTCGATACGAAAGTCGATATCACGACTTGGAGGTAAGCCGGGAAGATCATCAGGAAATACATTCAGGAATTCACGAACAACAGGGACGTCTTTCACCAATGTGTTTCCTTTCTTTTCCTTCTCCGTTACTATAATGTTAGCCAAGAAAGCTCTGTATTCCTTGCGGAGATACTTGCTAGCTTGGATACATGACATGAGCTTGAGATCCTTTTAGAGAGTTTCACCATACACACAAAGTTGATCACCATTAGTGAGTGAGAATCGAATCATCTTATCGAAGCAAACAACTTCAGCATGGTTTTCGTGAAGAAAGTCCATGCCTACTATGACATCAAAACTACCGAGCTGCATCAGAATAAGGTCGATAGGGAAGATGTGATTGTTGAGTTCGAGAGTACAATCACGAAGAACAGAGTTGACAGCGATGGTTCTTCCGGTGGCAAGTTCAACATTGAACGTCGAGGGGAGATGGGCGCGCTTACGATTAATGAGCTTTTCGAACTCAAACGATACAAAACAGTTATCGGCTCCAGTATCAAACAAGCACGAAGCATAAATACCATTCACAAGGAACGTACCATTGACCACGTTGTTGTAAGCCTGAGCCTGGCACACATTAATGTTGAAAGTTCGAGCGCGAGCTGCTTGTTGCTGTTGTTGCTGAGGCTGCTGCTGCTGCTGTTGCTGGGGCTGCTGCTGTTGTGGCTCTTGCTTCACCACTCGATTCGGGCACATATTTGCGAAGTGGTTGGGATCATCACATGCAAAGCAGACTCTAGCATTGATCGCGGGTGCCGGAGCCGCTTGTTGGCCTTGAGGAGCAGGAAGTAGAGCTTGATGAGCAGTAGCTGGAGCTGGAGCTTGACGAGGACCTGTACGGCAGTTGGCGGTGAAATGGCCGTACATGTTGTAATGTACACAAAATCTGCAGGTGATTCCCACTGGGTGGTGATAGGTATAAGTCGGGCAGGCCGGATGAGGACCAGTATAAGCACGCTTTGTCGGCGATGCTTGGGTTACCGATGCCACGACCTGGAGGTGTTGAGTCTGCTGCTGAGCTGGTACAGCTTGGAGCGGGGCAGCAGTGGTGACAGCACAGTTCTTGTTGCTGGAGTTGCTGTTGTTCTTCCTCTTGTGACGAGAGGCCTTTGAATACTGAGGAGTGGCGGCGGTTTCAGCGGTTGGTGCGATGGTAGCTTGATGCAGATTCTAGGTGGCTTTATCCCAGTAGCCAGACTTGACTCGCTTGTCGTTTATTTCAGCGGCAAGCAGGTAAGTTTCCTCGATTGTTGCTGGTTTTGAAGCTTGCACAAAGTCTACGACACAATCCGGCAGAGCTCGGATATACTTCTTGATCGTCACATCAGGAGTCTTAACTTGATCAGGGCAGATTATGCTAAGCTGCTTGAAGCGAGCAGTTAAAGCAGCATTGTCACCATCCTTCTTCTTGATATGCCAGAATTCTTCCTCCAACTTTTGGCGCTCCTGGGGAGGGCAGAACTCTTCCAACATGACGTCCTTCAACTCATCCCACGTCAAACCATAAACTGCTTCATTTCCGCGTTTGTTCCTCTCGGCCGTCCACCAATCTAGTGCTTGGGATTGGAAGACGCCGGTAGCATTCAGAGTGCGGAGATCGTCAAGACAACCACTCTGGCGCAGGGTGACCTCGATCGAATCAAACCGTTGAAACAAGGCCGTAGGACCATCTTCGCCAGTAAATTCTTTCGGTCCACAAGCTTTGAACTGCTTGAAGCTAAAAGCAGCTTTTGGGTTTTCAGTCCTGGACTCTTCAGAAGACTTGCTAGCGTTCTCGTGTAGGTCGCTAACAATCTGGGGAATGACTTTCGCTATCTGCTTAGCGACGAGAGCAGCAAGGCGTTTGTCTTTCTGGTTTCGGCGAGCAGCGCGCGAGTGACGGGATCCAGATGATGACATTGTCTGCAACAGACATCGCCATAGGAATCAGACACAATATAATCAAATCTCACCTCACACGCCTAACACTACTAAAGCGCAGGAACACAATCATGTAACACATAACCACATAGGCATATAAACACAGACTCACATAAGCATAGAAGCACATAAGCACGTAAAGCACAGAAGCACAATAGACAGTCAGAATACATAAACCTATCATTCAAACTCCACGAGCGTTCGAGAATAGCGATTGCGATTAGCGAGTACACATCGAGTATCATAGAATCCAGTTATCCCCCAGTAGTTACAATTTATTAGCGTGTTGAGATAGATGTGTAGTGCGGGTTGTCTGTGTTGATCAAAGCGATAGCAATAAGCGAATAACCCACCAAAAATCGAAACACATAAACAAATAAAATTACATAAAACACATAAAATCCACGTGAAAGCGACAAATATCAGAGTCGGTAGTTGCGAGCTCAGAATCAAAACACATAAAAATCGAGAATGGATTGTCTGCGGCTGATAGACGTCGACTACCCAAAGTGGTTCGACTATTCACAAGGACTTTTGGTACACACTTCGACCTTCGGGACTGGGCTCTCGCCTCGACTTTGGACGAATGACACGCATCCTTCCAGTTACAGTGTGACTTCAGGTCATTGGAGTCCGTCGAGGCTTTGGTGAGAGTTTTGTTAAAACAAAATAGAGCACAAAACAAGTCATCAAGATTCGGGTTTCACCCCTGACTTAATAACTTTTGTTCCTGTTTTGATAAAATAGAGAAGAAATGTGCGTCGAAGTACGGATTTCACTCTTGATTCAGCGCAAATTTTCCTGTTTGTAGATAAAAATGCGGGTCGAACAAGTGATTTAGTCGAGAGTTTGCGGTTTTCACACCTAATATTAACCTAATCACTCGTTCGTTTCTGAAAATTAGAGTGCAGTGTAGTGTTCAGCGAGAATAGCAAGATATAGTAGGTAAGCTTGTACAAAAACCCCTACAGGGTATGCACAAGTCGGTCTATTGGTACTTAACTATAGACTAGGTCGTTTCTAATACATCGACCCGGACTAGGTCGAGTCTTGCCTAATTCCCTATAGTTATGGCTCTGATACCAATCTGTCACACCCCAACCGATGGCGGAATCATCGGGGCGTGGCACTGAGCGAAACAGATTGTCCATGAGTATCCATAATGACTATTAATTACCAGATACTTAAAACGTCATGTCCCATACCATAACATATCCAAATAAAATAGTTATTACAAATAATTGTCTCACAAACAAAAACTGATCTGACAACTCAGATTTCAAAATAGGCAATTTGTTTGTTTGTTTCTAGACTCTTTCCTAGCCTCGATTTCATCACACAGCAAACCAAGCATCCTAACATCTTAGGCACCTGCCACATACGTTAAAGTAAAAGTCAATACACATAGTGCAAATGTGAGTATACAAGTTTAATAGTATAA
This sequence comes from Helianthus tuberosus, assembly GCA_030545235.1. Lineage (NCBI taxonomy): Eukaryota > Viridiplantae > Streptophyta > Magnoliopsida > Asterales > Asteraceae > Helianthus > Helianthus tuberosus. The sequence goes on along the minus strand of CM060447.1, from coordinate 33,785,247 downwards.
TAGAGATCGAAATCGGACGGCCATACGATTGGATTGACACCTCGTTTGGTGAGGATGTGTTTGTGTATGATGGTTTGTCTTTTGAAGTTTTCTTTGTAGCATTTTGAAAACAGAGAAGTATCTCTACCCTTCAGGTCGGTCGATCGGACGGCGACCCGTTTGGTGAGACATTCTCAGAGAACAAGTTCACAACAGTGTTGTCATCCAATCGGATGGTTTACCGATCGGGTAGCAATCCGCTAGAACTGATAGTGCATTGAACATGTTGAAAATTGTTTAAGTGTTGAAGTTCCAAACATCTCATGCCTGGGTAGTCGTTAGATCGGATGGCTATCCGATCAGACGGTAATCCGTTCAACGTTCAGCCCTTTGATCAAAATAAAGGTTTAAGTGTGGGATGTCGCAACCCCTGATCCCTAATCCCTGGGAACGGGTGGCCGCGAGCCAGTTTCGGTGGTATCGCGTATTGTCTAATTTGGCAGCGGAAATTTTCATCAGGACCGTTGTTAGGAAACATTGATCAGAGTAAAATACCACATTTTCATAACATTAAACAAATGGGTTAAAACCCAAGTTCGTAGTACACACGTTTTCATAGGAATAAATCCTATTTTATTAATAAAAACATCTATTTTATTTTAGGTAACTTTATTGCCACTTTTCTAAGCCTTCAGTGCTGTCCAACTGGCTTCTATTTGGCTTTCACAGTTTGTTACCTGAAACGCGTTTTAAAAAACATTTGTCAGTGGGAAATACTGGTGAGTGAATCCTAGTCTAATCAAGTTTAAATAAAATCCCATTGTACAGTATTGAGGGCGATCCCGCAATTATATTTGTTTCCAAGACATCACAGTTAACATCCATGGTACTGTCGAACCCGACTTGTGGAAATGTTACTCCTTGACCAGGTGGTAACAAATTTTGTATACAAAACCCCAACATACTCATGATAATTGTATTCTTACAAATACTCAATCACTGTTTAATATATAATTAATTAAATGAGGCTTTGTAAAAGCAGTTAACAAAAAGCGGATCAACTCACATTGCTGTCTTAGATTTTCCGTAAGGGTTTCCTGGTGATAATCTAAAATTTACACAAATGCACACGCGTTAGTATAATAACCCATTTTAACATTAGTAATACTCTCCCCGAGACGGCATTCCAACAACTACGTCGGACAGAACAACGACAGCCGTTACGGAACCCTAGATCAATCGGGTAGCGTATCTAATACGTATCCAGGGGTTATAATACTTACAACGGAGCAGCACTTCTCTATTTAGGGGGGTATAATACCCGTATAATAAGCCTATTTTCAGAAATTGAGATTGAGAAAGAAACTTTGAACGAATTCGAATGAAATTCGATGGCCTGCTTATATAGTTGCTGAGTCTGGTTCTCTCGCGGCCCGCGTAAAACAAGACAGGGGATTACGCGGCCCGCGTCAATCCAGGTCAACTCATAGCTGGGCTGGGTCATCACATAGGTCTACCGGGTGTTGGGCCACGTGGCCACACCGGGCTGCGCCATGTTTTTAAGCTCACGCTGCTCGCGTAAGGCTTAAGGGTCCTTTACGCGGCCCGCCTCAACTTAAAAATTCAGTTTTTTAATTATTTTAAATACTATTTAATGTATTTAAGGCCCGTTTTCGCGTATGGGATGTATTTTGGACATTTTGGGATATTTTAAAATATATTAGGGTGTCAGTTTTATCGAGGGGTGTTATATCCTCCCCACCTTGTTTTAGAGCTCGTCCTCGAGATCTACTGGAACAAGTGTGGATATTTCCTTTGCATTTCAGATTCAAGCTCCTATGTATACTCAGGTCCTCTTTTGGAGTCCGACTTCACTTTGACCAGAACTAGTCTCTTATGCTTGAGATTCTTGACTTTCCTGTCTTCAATCTGTAGAGGTCTTTCTACAAACTTAAGTTGTTCATTTACCTCTATATCCTTAAGAGGTATCATCAGCGATTCATCGGCTAAGCATTTCTTAAGATTTGATACATGAAATACATCATGTATTCCTGCCATTTCCTCTTGCAATTGTAGCTGATAGGCTACAGGTCCTATTCTTCTAATAATCTCAAAAGGTCCAACATACCTGGGGCTTAGCTTTCCTCTTTTGATGAATCTTACTACTCCTTTCCAAGGAGAGACTTTCAACAATACTTTGTCTCCTACTTGAAATTCCAATGTTTTGCGTCGGTTATTAGCATAACTCTTTTGTCGATCCCGTGCTACTTTTAGTCGTTCCTTGACTTGAATAATCTTGTCAGTTGTTTCCTGCACTATCTCAGGTACAGATAGTTGCTTTTCCCCAATTTCTGCCCAACAGACTGGGGTTCGGCACTTTCGTCCATAAAGTGCTTCGAATGGTGCAGCGTTGATACTTGTGTGATAACTATTATTATAAGAAAATTCTATTAAAGGTAAGTGATCATCCCAATTACCTCCGAAGTCAATTATGCAAGCTCTAAGCATGTATTCCATTGTCTGAATTGTCCTTTCGCTTTGTCCGTCCGTTTGAGGATGATAAGCTGTGCTCAGATTTAACTTGGTTCCCATTGCCTTTTGGAAACTTGACCAAAAATGAGAGGTAAATCGGCTATCCCTATCAGAAACGATTGATAAAAGAATTCCATGTAATGAAACAATTTCATTTACATACAATTTGGCTAGCTGTTCCATACTGAAAGTTTCTTTCATTGGTAAGAAATGAGCTGACTTAGTTAGCCTATCTACAATCACCCAGATTGTATCATTACCTTTCCTTGTTTTAGGTAATTTAGTAACAAAATCCATTGTTATCAATTCCCATTTCCATACTGGCATTTCTAGTTGTTGCAATAGCCCTGAGGGTTTCTGGTGTTCAGCTTTGACTTGTGAACAAGTTAAACATTTAGAAACATAGGCTGCTATGTCCTTTTTCATGCCTATCCACCAGAAAATTTTCTTTAAATCCTGGTACATTTTATCATTTCCTGGATGCATCGTATACTTAGACTTATGGGCTTCTTCTAATATACGATGACGTAGGTTTCCTAATTTAGGTATCCACATTCTCTTTATATGGAATCTCCAAATTCCATCTGTTCCTTGTTCTAATTCTTTTAGCATACCTTTTAATTTTTCAGTATCATCCTTGATTACTGATTCTTGTGCTTTTCTTATCTGATCATTTAAATCTACTTGTAGATTTAATTTAAGAGAACGTACCCTTTTTGGCTTTTCGTGATACTTTCGACTTAAAGCATCTGCCACTACATTTGCTTTTCCTTCATGATACTGGATATCACAATCATAGTCACTAAGCATTTCCATCCAGCGTCTTTGTCTCATATTCAACTCCTTTTTCCCGAAAACATACCTTAAACTCTTATGATCAGTGAATATGGTAAACTTACTACCATAAAGGTAATGTCTCCAAATCTTAAGGGCAAAAATTATAGCTCCTAATTCTAAGTCAAGGGTTGAATAATTTTCTTCATGATTCTTAAGTTGTCTAGATATGTAGGCTATAACCTTTTGACGTTGCATTAATACACATCCATAACCTAGTTTGGAAGCGTCACAAAATACTACAAAATCTTCAGTTCCTTCTGGTAACGCTAATATAGGTGTATGGGTTAATCTTTGCTTAAGAATTCTAAATGCTTCTTCTTGTTTTGGTCCCCATTCAAACTTAATGGATTTACAGGTTAATTTAGTTAAAGGAATGGCTATTCTAGAAAAATCTCGAATAAATCTTCTATAATAACCGACCAATCCTAAGAAACTTCTAACCTCGGTTGGTGATTCAGGGGTTTTCCATTTGGTAATTGCCTCGATTTTTGTTGGATCCACATGAATTCCTTCATGATTAACTAAGTGTCCAAGACATTGTACCTGTTCTAACCAAAACTTGCACTTTGAAAATTTAGCATAAAGCTTTTCCTTTCGTAATAGACTTAAAAGTGCATGTAAATGCTTTGCATGTTCCTCTTTACTCTTAGAGTAAATTAGAATATCATCTATAAAGACGATTATGAATTTATCCAAATATGGCTTACATATTCGGTTCATCATGTCCATAAATGCGGCTGGGGCATTGGTTAAACCAAATGGCATGACAGTAAATTCATAATGGCCATACCTTGTTCTGAATGCGGTCTTAGGAATATCCTCTTCCTGTACCTTTAATTGATGATATCCTGATCTTAAATCAATTTTATAGAAAAATCGAGCTTCTTGCAGTTGATTGAACAGATCATCGATTCTCGGTAATGGGTACCGATTCTTAATCATGATTTTGTTCAATTCACGGTAATCAATGCACATACGCATTGATCCGTCCTTCTTTTTAACGAATAATATTGGCGCTCCCCATGGTGATGAGCTTGGTTGTATGAATCCTTTTTCCAACAATTCATCTAATTGTTTCTTCAGTTCCTGCATTTCGGCGGGTGCCAAACGGTAAGGTGCTTTGGCAATTGGTGCTGTGCCTGGCAATAGATGGATTCTGAATTCAACTTCTCTGTCCGGTGGTAGTCCTGGCAATTCTTCTGGAAATATATCTGGAAACTGAGACACTACTGGAATGTCTTTTAGTTCTTTTCCTTTAGTGTTAGTGATTATAGAAATCAAATACACTATAGATCCTTTTCTTATATAACTTGCAGTTTTCATCACAGAGATGAATTTTGTGGATCTAGACGACTTATCACCTTTAATTGTGATCTTTTTACCTTTTGGTGAATTTACTTGAATCGACTTTTGATCACATAAAATACTGGTTTTATTGGTTATTAACCAATCCATTCCTAAAACGACATCAAATCCTGTCAGATTCATTGGGTAAAGATTTGCAATAAACTTTTGATTTAAAATTTATATTCTTACTCAATGCAAGATTTCAGAAATCCTAACAGTTTCTCCATTTGCTGTCTCAACTGTGGTAGTTTAGTTAATGACTGATTTAGAAGTTTGCAAAACGAAGTATTAATAAAACTTTGGTTTGTACCAGAGTCAAATAATACTTTAGCAAATACATCATTAACTAAAAACGTACCAGCTATCACATCTGGAATCATCTTGGCTTCATCTGCAGTCAGAACAAATGCTCTAGCATTTTTAGTGTTCATGTTGTTCACAACTGGAGCCAATTTTGGGCAGTTTGGCCCGATATGACCTTTCTCTCCACAGTTGAAGCACAGTCCATTACTGGATTTTCTCCTGCAATCTTCTTCCTTGTGTCCTGGCATCTTGCAGAAATTGCAAAGAGTGGAGCATTTTCCCGAATGCTTTTTCTTGCAGACCTTGCAGAAAGGTGCAGAGGTAGAACCCATATTCCTACGATTGTAATTCCCAGAATGGAATTCTTGAGTAAGCCTTTGGGTTAGATTTCTCCTCTGTTCTTCTTCTCTAGCACGGATTAATTCATCTGTCAAGATATTCGCTAGTTCTACAGCTTCTTCTATAGTTTGAGGTCTAGCTGCCTTAACTACATGTCTAATCTCTCCAATTAATCCCCAGATGTAACGGGAGATTAATACTGGTTCAGGTGATGCAAGGGTTGGTACTATTCTAGCATATTCAAAGAATGTAGTAGTATACCCCTTACTATATACCCCTGTCATCCTAAGGTTCAGAAACTTATTAGCTATCTGTTCCTTTTCATTGGGAGGGCATAATTTCCTTTCTACCATATTTTTAAATTCTTCCCATTCCATGTTGTATATCTTATCACTTCCTCTTGACTGGAGGATAGTATTCCACCATTCTAAGGCTGAGTTTTTAAACAGATTTGAAGCAAACATTATTCTGTCTTCTTCAGCACACTTGCTTATTTTTAGAACAACCTTAGTTTTCTCTATCCAGCGTAGGGCTGCAATGTGTCCTTCATTGCCCGAGAATTCTATTGGTTTGCAGGACCAGAATTCCTTGTAAGAACAACCATAAGACATGGTTCTTCTTCTTTTGGGAATGGACACTTGAAGTACGGGTCCATTGTTCACGCTGTTTTCTGGTTCAATTGGTCGCTTACTGCTATGTTTACTTTTATTATTCGCTTCTTGAACCGTTTGAATAATAAATGGCATTGCATCTATAATTCCTTGTGCCACTATGTGTTGAACGACACTATTATCCATTTGGTTTCCATTGTTATTGATGCCCGGATTCACATTAACCACGTTAATGTTACTCTGGTTATCGTTATTCAGATTTCTTCATCGGCCATCTGAATTTTAAACATTTATCCCGTATTAATATCACAAAATAATATTTAATATAGTCAATCACATGACGCGCATTTTTGCCAAAAGCGTCGATCTTTGCGACTTTACTCTATTCATCTATTATGCATCTATTACACACCAGTACTGAAATAAAAATTACAATACCAACTGAAATAAAATTATACTAATAGTAGTAGGCATCCGTACACACATATTTTATTTTATTACTACTACTACTACTGCTACTGCTGCTGCTGCTCCTGCTGCCGCTGATGCTGCCGCTGCCGCCGCCGCCGCCGCCGCCACGCCGCCGCTGCCGCCGCCACTGCCACTAGCTACTGCTACTGCTACTGCTGCTGCTGCTACTGCTACTGCTACTACTACCGTTTCCTTCATCATATTACGGATATGGATTCATCCAAAAATCCATATTGCGCTCGTCGTATTTCCATACGAGTCGCTCTCCCACCTGTCTCATTCGTTCACTACTCTCTAGAATATCCTCACCAAAAGTCCTAAGTTCTTGTATGTTTTCTGCACTCATTGGGGGTGCAGGTTCTAGGACTGGGTAAGGAATTCGGGGTGCGGGTTCCTGGTATGGGGGTGTAGGTGCCTGAAATCGGTAAGGATCTTCTAAAATCTCCCTAATGTATTCATCGTGGTAATAGGGATCTAAAGGGTCCATACCTGGATAGGCTCCTATGTTTTGCATGGGTGTGTCTTCATGTATCGGGTAACGTTGCACATAGTCCCTAACTTCATCCCACCAGGGATCGTAATTTGGGTCTAGGGGGTTTGGTGCTGGTACCCTAGGGATTTCTTCTGGATTGAAGTCATGCATCTCTACTTGGTTTTCAGGGTTTTCTATCTCCATGGGTTGGCCAGGGATAGGTGGCTGTGGTTGGGGTGCTATTATTTGCTCCAGATTAGGGTCAGCTGCAGTGGTTGCTAAGATATGGTATTGGCTATACCCCTATTTATCATATCCTGGGAATAGGCATCCGTTTCTCTTTTAGCTGCTGCTAGCACTCTCTGTTTTTGTAACTTTTTCATACGCTTCCTACGTTTGTGTGCCCCTCGACTGAACCATCCCCTCTTTTTCTGAGGAAATGGCTCCTCAGACTGAGCTTTAAACACAAAGATTCCTTCTTCCGTATCAGCAGAGTACCCTGAGAGGGCAGGCTGAGAAGAGGAGGTGCCTTCACTTTTAGGCGAACCAGACAATTGACGGTACGCGTCAGATGGTCCTTGGCTGCTCATACTGTAAACTAACAAATAGTCAAATAACACATAACAATAAATACAGTTATGTACGTATTTCCGTAATTTATTTCCTAACAGATTGAATTTTGATGTCAGCATAACACTTCTGTGGCTGAATCAGTGGCTTGGCTCTGATACCACCTTCTGTCACAACCCCCGATCCCTAATCACTGGGAACGGGCGGCCGCGAGCCAGTTTCGATGGTATCGCGTATTGTCTAATTTGGCAGCGGAAATTTTCATCTGGACCGTAGTTAGGAAACATTGATCAGAGTAAAATACCACATTTTCATAACATTAAACAAATGGGTTAAAACCCAAGTTCGTAGTACACACGTTTTCATAGGAATAAATCCTATTTTATTAATAAAAACATCTATTTTATTTTAGGTAACTTTATTGCCACTTTTCCAAGCGTTCAGTGCTGTCCAGCTGGCTTCTATTTGGCTTTCACAGTTTGTTACCTGAAACGCGTTTTAAAAAACATTTGTCAGTGGGAAATACTGGTGAGTGAATCCCAATTTTATAAAGTTTAAATAAAATCCTATTGTATAGTATTGAGGGCGATCCCGCAATTATATTTGTTTCCAAGACATCACAATTAACATCCATGGTACTGGTACTGTCGAACCCGACTTGTGGAAATGTTACTCCTTGACCAGGTGGTAACAAATTTTGTATACAAAACCCCAACATACTCATGATAATTGGATTCTTACAAATACTCAATCACTGTTTAATATATAATTAATTAAATGAGGTTTTGTAAAAACAGTTAACAAAAAGCGGATCAACTCACATTGCTGTCTTAGATTTTCTGTAAGGGTTTCCTGGTGATAATCTAAAATTTACACAAATGCACACGCGTTAGTATAATAACCCATTTTAACATTAGTAATACTCTCCCCGAGACGGCATTCCAACGACTACGTCGGGCAAAACCACGACAGGCGTTACGGAACCCTAGATCAATCGGGCAACGTATCTAATACGTATCCAGGGGTTATAATACTTACAACGGAGCAGAACTTCGCTATTTAAGGGGGGTATAATACCCGTATAATAAGCCTATTATCAGAAATTGAAATTGAGAAAGAAACTTTGAAAGAATTCGAATGAAATCCGATGGCCTGCTTATATAGTTGCTGAGTCTGGTTCTCTCGCGGCCCGCGTAAAACAAGACAGGGGCTTACGCGGCCCGCGTCAATCCAGGTCAACTCGTAGTTGGGCTGGGTCATCACATAGGTCTGCCGGGTGTTGGGCCACGTGGCCACACCGGGCTGCGCCATGTTTTTAAGTTCACGCTGCCCGCGTAAGGCTTAAGGGTCCTTTACGCGGCCCGCCTCAACTTAAAAATTCAGTTTTTAATTATTTTAAATACTATTTAATGTATTTAGGGCCTGTTTTTGCGCATGGGATGTATTTTGGACATTTTGGGATATTTTAAAATATATTAGGGTGTCAATTTTATCGAGGGGTGTTATATGGGACCAAGGTGCAAGCCGATCGGATGGCTGTCTGATCGGATGGCAATCCGATCGGACGGCAATCCGTCCCAACGGCTGATCTTCTTAACACTAGGTTGTTTTTGATAGTTTTACAGTTTTGATCGAGACGGTGTGATAACGTGCTAAACAACAGAAAACTCGTCAAGACCCTAGTGACCCGTCCGAACAGGAATCACCCAAATCCGACCCGTTCACTGGCTCGTGACGGTTATTCATGTTTAACCTGGAATCGGTTGTCTCTTTGGTAGAATCCAGATCTTGAACCAACACATCACTAAGAAGGAGTAGAAGATCCGAACAAGCTCCGATTCTATCGGTTTTGAATGCATTGAGTGTAAAAGAGTTGAAAGAAAGTTAGAAAACCATCTTTCAATCCTTTTCACCATGAACATGTTCAGATCTATGCAAGATCTTTGTTCATTCATGTGGAAATCGTCCAGATCTAAGTTGTTCTTGGTGGATTGAAGCCAAAACATGAAGTCCATAAGAACACCATGATGACATCATCCTAGAATACCTCAAATCCACTGATTTCACGGTTAAAAGTTGAGATTTAACAGAGAGAATAATGAAGAAGTGTGTGTAGATCATAGAAGTACAAGATTTAGGTTGAAAACTTACAAGAATTGCGAGAAATCGAGAGAAATAGAGCTTGAGTGCGGCTGGGTCGAGTAGAGAGCTGTCACATCAAGTGATGTGATAAGTGGGAGTATTTATAGGGTTTCTCAAAAAGGAAAGTGGGGAAAGTGGCGAGTCGATCGGGTGGCAACTCGATCCATGAGTCCGGCACGATGAGTTTTGTCGTTTCGATTCGCGTGTTGAGCGTTGCGATGCGATTCGAGAGAGCGGTGCGATAGTATTACCCATTAGTTACACAAACAACATAACTACTATATCTAACATACAATCACTATAATTAACTTGCGTTTAGCGTTTTCGATTCGATTGCGATAGTGTTTCGATTGATTACCACGAACGTAATATAAATAAACATCCACAAATAACACATAAGTAGCACACACACGTAAAACAATATGCAGAACGCATAAATTCGAGTTGCGATAGCGATAGCGATAAGCGATAAATCGATTAAACATGCGATTAATATGCGATTAAACCTCGATTATTAATTGATACTCCACATAATACAACTAAAGCGATTAAATAAATAGATTCGATTTCAAGTCAAAGAAGTCAAAACAGTAGTTGAGCAAGGAGTGACAGATCGCAATTAGCAATCTTTTCTTCCTTTGACTTAAATCTTGACTTTGAATTTGAATTTGACTTTCGAAACACGGGGTGTTACAGCATCGATCTCCAGGAGACAAAAAGGTTGAAACCCTAGCTCCACCAAATCTTCAAATTGAATGATCAATCGAAGGCCAAATTCGGATTTGAATGCATATAAACGATCCCCAAGTCAAGGGGATCGTAAGGTATGTCGAATTTTTGACATTCATGAAGTTGTGAAATTTTGATTTAACATTGCAAGATGCGAATTAAGTATGAATCGTAGAGGCTATGGCCGAATTAGTGAAGTATGATTGCTTAGGAACAAACCCTAAGTAGAGATTTGAAGTAAAATTGCCATGATTAGGTGTTTGAATGGATAATCACACCTAGCTAAGTGGGTTTTATGAAAATATAATGAACACTTGAGTTAGAGTGGCAAACTTATGATAAACTTGATAATATGAATAAGTTTATAATAAACTTATGTTCAAAATCATCATGGATGGTAGTAATAGCGAGGTACTTGAACAATTATGAATTCGAGTATAAGAGTATACATGACATGAGATGGGTTTTGTATGATCTAAAGAAATTGATGTTAAAATCATGTTATTGATGCTTGAAATCATGTTATCTACTAGTTAGTATGTAAAATGCGATTTCATTGACTATTCGAATGAAATGCCTAAGTGAGTTCAATGAACATAACTTGTGCATTCATGTATGTTAATTAGTCAATTGACCATTTAAAAGTCAAACTGACCAATGACAAGATCGAATGATAATTTTTATAGAAAATACGTAAGGTGGAATAGTCGTGATTGATAATGACTAATCTAACCATCTTACGAATTATGATGATAGTTTGACGCTTGACAAGCTAGGTGAAGCCTGGGAAGGAAGCGGGTTAAACGATTCAAGCATGAAGGAAAAGCGTACTCTAGGATGCAAGGTAAGTGAAACTTACACCTTTTTGTAGAATACGTGCTTATTCTAAAAGTTACATATACGATAGAGATAATATTCAAGATATGGTTTCCGACGCGATATGGTATGGGTCGGAACATATCAAAAGATGAAAAACCATGTATAATAGTAAAAAGGGCGAAATGGTAATTTAGTCATGAAATGACATATGTAAAACGGTGATTTAGACATGTACAAATGGATAAAAGTCGAAGCTTTAAATGACGCCAAGTGGAATAAACTATGTTGGGTTAAACGCGTAAGAAACGGGTTAAGGCGACATAACTAAATGGTGAGAAATCCAAAGAGAGTTACTTAATGAAATGGTGAATAAATACCATTAAAAAATAAGCGCAAAATGTTTGGTCGTTTAGACCAAACGGGTCAAATGGCAATGTTGATACCATTTGACAATTAACGACTAATAAGTGTTATCGAGTTTTATGCACACGGGATAAAACGGTTTATGAATTAGCAATGCTACGAATTAGCAATTTATTGAGACAAGGTATTGAAACGGGTCAATATGTTGATCCGAGCCATGTACGCATAAATAAGTTTATAGCTTAAAGCGCGGTTTTGGTCAAACAATTGGTGAAAATCCTTCGTCGTAAAATGAGGGACTAAAATTGACCAAAAAGTCCTTGATGGGTAAATCGGGCGAACGACCCTTATGGGTTGTTTAGAAATTTGTATTATGATTATGAAATCCTTAGACACGTATAAAAGTAATAGGCATAAACTTTCGTGGGTGAAATGCCTAAGAATGGGTCATTGCGTAAAATGACCAATCGAAGGGTAAAAATTCGGGATAAGGGGTTCATTATGTTAAATCCACCACAAAAATAGCTGTGGAGGAATATAAGTGGTTATTTAAATATGGGAATGCGAAGTGCGAAAAGAGAAGAGCGAGTCGATACTTAAATGCATAAAAGATCCTCTAAACGGGTCAAAACGAGTTATGTGCAAAACTTGGATATTGGCCGTGTAATTCACAAAAGTGATGAATCCAAGATAAATATTTTGTGTTAAATACATTGATGTATGATTGATGATTAGCTAGAAACAAGTTTGTTATTTTTAAACACACACGGGTCAAATACGTAGAAACTAAATACAAAGCCGAGGGCTTAGAATCCAGAGAATTGTTAATCCGAATGTCGGATTTTAACTCCATGTGATAGAGGATCAAATTACGATCGCATAGGAAAAAGAATCGCGTAAAACAGATCAATAACGAATAAGTTATGGTCGTTTCCGTAAAAACTAGTATAGCTGGCAAAGTGCAGGTCCCAGATACGGACCTGCTGGAAAAGGGTTTCCCTCGCGCCACGCGAGGGAGCAATGTGGCTCTGGCGCGTGGCATGACGGAGCTCAGTTTTGGAAAAAAATGTTTTTTTTTTAATCAGTTTTGCCTCGTGAACTCGTTTAAACACGTTCTAATCTACGTATGACTAATTCAATTCATGTTTTATGAATTGTAGGTATAACTTATAGTACCGGAGGACGATCAAGCTCAACGAAGAACCAGACACGATCAAGATACAAGCTTCCGCACGTTGATTTGTCGTTATTTTTAAGTGACGAACTTATATACAATATGTTGTACTGTTTTAAATTTGTAAAAGTTTTCAATGAACACGTATATTGACGGGTGGTCCGTAGGACAACCCTTAATCATGTTAAAAGACGAAATAATCCTTCACTTAATCGTGTAATTATCTTGAATTAGATAACTACTGTTGCCTATGTTTCAGGTGCGGTTTGGGAGCTTAAAGTGGATAAAAAGCAGCTTTGGAGGGTATTGGAGTTGTACGGGTTGCGCGTGGAACAAGAGACGAAACAAAGAAGAAACATCAGCTTTCCACCGTAAATTACGGTCCTACCGTAATTTACGGTGGACCTGAAACTCATCTGGTGGCCACCGTAAATCAAACAATTCTCACCGTAACAATATCAAGTCCACCGTAAATTACGGTAGGACCGTAATTTACGGTGGTGGCTGCGATCAAATGTGTAACTGCCTCATTAAAGTTAGTTTTATTGTGTCTTTTCAAGTGTTCTCATCATTGGACGGTTTTGGAACTCACTAGGGGCGATTTTGGCTATCCTTGCTTGGTTTTGGACAATTGCTAACATTCGGTTTGTTATTTCGATTTGTATGAACATTGAATTGCTTGTTATGATGATTCACCAAGCTATGTGTGGCTAAAACTTTCGGTGATCATCTTAGGTGAAGGTTTCTCTTGAACTTTTGTGTGTTTATTTCTGAATTTCTAGAATGATAACTTGCGTTGCTTGAATATCATGGTGTATGTTTAATTGTTTGTAGCTTGTTAATCGATATTGCAATTTCTAGTCTCAATCGTACGTTCTTGGTGCCGTTGGCAATCGAGATATCACAGGAAGGGTTAGGGTTGGTTATTGATTAATTGATCATCGGGAAACAACCTCGCGTTTATAAATCCGAGTACTTTGTTCCCTTTTATCACTTCGATTATTCATGCACGAGTTATGTCTATGTAACTCTTTCTAGTTGGAATTTCACACAATTGTTTAAAGAATCTGAAACCTAAGATGGTCATTGTTCTCTCCTAATCTGTTTTACAATCAACATTTGATTTGCAATTAGTTTTTAATTTAGTTTTCTAAAACAACAATCCAATTCATTAATCTTTATTTTCTGCAAATTAGGTTAATTGTAGTTAATTACAAAGCTATAAAATCAACACACTTTCCACATACTCCCTGAGTTCGATACCCTACTACCACTATCTATATAGTTGTTATTGGGATTAAATTTGCGTGACCCACGACAATCACGTCAAATTTTGGCGCCGTTGCCGGGGAGTAGTGCGCAACGTGTGTCAGTTTGTTAGTTTTGCTTTGTTATTTTCGGGTTTACACTGGTGTGTTTAGTGTGCAGGTTGTACAGGTGCATGCATACTAGAGGCTCTCACAAAGCGTCACCATTGTCATTTGATCCGGAAATCGAAAGAACGCTAAGGCAAAACCGAGTTCTACTACGCGAAAACAGAATCATTGGTTCACCCACTTCACCCATTACACCAAGAAACATCATGGACGAAACACAAGTACCACCCACAACGGGTCAAACAACCTCAACTTTTATACCTAGTTCCACACAACCATCACCAAACACCACTATTCCAAACATCACCACAATGCCTACTCCAATCCATGATACTACACCATCCAACACTACACAACCGATTACTACTCAAGTTGAACCCAGTCTCACCTTTAGCCCATCTGCCACCATTCCACCATTATCACACTTCTTTCCTCCAACTACGGGTCAATCATCTTCTACTCACTCACTACCACAAAGCTCAACCGTTATCCATACTACCTCTACATATCGACCATCGAACCAACCGGGTATGCAATATTCGTCTTATCCTTATTTTCAATCTTCGGGTATAGGAGGAGATGGGTATTTTGAAGGTTATGAAGAAGAGTTCGAGGGATACGAGGAAGAAGGATATGTGTATGGGGGTGATGGAGATCAAGGAGAGTTTGGTTATGTGCAAAGTCAATCTCAAGGGATGGCAAGTGTAGGTGGAATGCCACAACAACAACTTATACCGCAACATATTCGGCCGAGGCCACAAGGGCCACCAATGCAACGCCCTATCCCATTGCAACAAATTCGGCCACAAAATGTTCAACCACAATTTCAAAGGCCGATTCAATACCCACCGATGCCCCAACAACAATTTCAACAACCAATTGCACCACAAGGGCCTATACCAAGACCAATGGGTCCTATTCGTCCAAGGGGTCGGTTGGGTGTTCCAAGAAGGCATCTTAGGGAACAAGCACGAGGAATAGAAGCACATTTCAGGCCGATCATTACTCAAAACCCTTCACCGGTGGTTATCCCTCACAACAACCAAGGGAGAACCTTTGAAGTAAGAACAAATTCTTTGCAAAGTTTGCCGAAATACAAAGGGCTAGCAACGGAGGAGCCGTATTTCCACTTAGAGGCCTATGACTCGATTTGCAACACTTTTGGGAGTCAAGGTTTTTCGGCCGATGATGTCAAGTTGGTCCTATTTCAGTTTTCTTTGGAGGACAAGGCAAAGAAGTGGTTCTACACTTTGCCTTCAGCATCTATTTATACTTGGGCTGAGATGCAACAAATTTTCTTAGACGAATTCTATACCGCCCAAAAGACCAACGATGCTAGAAAGGGGTTGAGGAGCTTCCAACAACAACATGGTGAAATGTTCCATGAGGCGTTTGAACGATTCAATATGATGATAAAGAATTGCCCTCACCATGGGATTGAACTTTGGGAGTTGATGAATGCCTTCCACGAGGGGTTGAGTGCCGAAGATGCTCGTGATTTGATGTCCATTACCGGTGGGACTTTTGTCACAAACTATGAGAATGACGATTGGGAGTTCTTAGAGAACATGGCGATTACCTCGAAAAGAAAGGCTCAAGCATCAAGGAGAGCGCGACCGGCCATTGCCCGACCTCAAGTGCACGCCATAGATGATGGTAATGTTCAAACTACTAACCAAATTTATGATGTGTGTGCTTTGTGTAATGAAATAGGTCATGCGGCTGAGAATTACCAAGGGATGGTGGAAGGGCAATATGAAGAGGTGCATGCTGTTCAAGGAGGGGGTGGTAGAAACTACAACAACATGAACTCTAATACTTACCACCCCGGGTTGAGGAACCATCCAAATTTTCGCTATGGGAACCCCTCCAATCAAGCTAACCCGAACTTTCAAGGTAGCCAAGGTAACTTTGGTTCACGTCAACCTTACAACAACCAAAGTGGTTATCGAGGCGGGAACAACCAAGGATATCAAAAGCAATATCAAGCGGGTCAAGAACAAGGGGGTTCTTCGGGTGGAAACGAGATGATGGAGATGCTAAAGAGCATGCAAACGGAGATGCAAAAACGGAACCAACTCGATGAAGTCCGAATGCAAAAAGATGAGGTTCGTGACAAAAGCATCCAATCACTAACAACTCAAATGGGTCAATTGGCAACCGATGTGGCAGAATTGAAGAAAAACAAGGGTCAACTTCCTAGTGACACCAAGGTAAATCCATCACACGGTTCGTCAAGAGGTAATGTTAATGTTCATCAGGTTAGTGTTTTGAGAAGTGGAAAAGAGTTTAAAGCTAATTTGTCACCCGAATTAGTTGAGGGGGTAGTTGAGGACATCACGGGTAATGATAGTGATGATGATGTTTCACCGGTTAAACCAAAAGAATTAAATGTTAACAAACCGGGTTTGGGTAAAAATGAAAAGAGTGAAAAAGTTGAGGGTGAACCGAGTCAAGTCCCGTTTCCATCGGCTTTACTTGACCCGGGTAAGAAAAACTTTATTGCATCAAGAGGTCCCCAAAAAGAAGAATTGTGGGACATGTTTAAGCAAGTTAAAATTAACCTTCCACTTCTTGATGCAATAAAACAAGTACCCGCCTATGCAAAATTCCTAAAAGAATTGTGTACACAAAAGAGGCAAAACAAAAAGAAAATGCCTAAGCGGGTCGATTTAACCGGGCAAGTGAGTGCGGTTTTGAACGGGGAGCTTCCTCCTAAGCTCCAAGATCCGGGCACGCCATTGATTAACATACAAGTTGGTAATTTTCAAATGGCTAAGGCGTTGCTAGATCTTGGAGCCGGAGTTAGCATTTTACCGGGGGGCTTATATGAGCAATATGATTTTGGTCCATTAGCAAGGGTGGAGACAACGGTTGTGTTAGCCGACTTGTCTCACAAGTTACCCCGGGGTATGGTTCAAAATGTCATTGTTAAAATTGATGAATTTTATTACCCGGTTGACTTTTTAGTCTTGGACTACTCATCGGCGGACCCAAAACAACAACAAAACGTAATTTTGGGTCGGCCATTTTTGAGCACCGCACATGCAGTAATCGATTGTAGATTTGGTACAGTTGATATGACTTTTGGAAATCAAAAAATGCGTTTGAATGTTTTTACTAACAATTCTAATGCTAATGGTGTTGATGAGTGCTTCATGGAAGATATAGTTGACGGATGCAACCCGCATGAGTATGAGGAGGATGGTTTGGATGTTTGCCTGTGTGATTTTTCTGAACAGGTACATGCTTATGCACTCCGGGTTGAAGAGGAAAAGCAAGATGCGATGGCATTGAAGGAAGGTCGGCCGCCATGGACCCACCAGTTTGAAGGCTTACCAGCGGAAATAGATTCGGGTACTAAACCATCGCTAGAAGAACCGCCAAAGTTGGAGCTCAAAGACTTGCCGAGCCATTTGAAGTATGTGTTTTTAGGGGATAATGACACTTTTTCCGGTCATTATTGCCTCTAATTTGGAGTTGGCACAAGAGCAAGCATTGTTGGAAGTCTTGAAGGAAAATAAGGGAGCTATCGGATGGACAATTGCCGATCTCAAAGGGATTAGTCCATCAATTGTCATGCACAAAATCATTACAACCGAAGATGCCAAACCGACACGAGAAGCTCAAAGGCGGTTGAACCCGAACCTAAGGGAGGTAGTTAAAAAAAAGGTAATTAAATGGTTGGATGCGGGAATTATCTATCCGATTTCGGATAGTGCTTGGGTGAGTCCCACCCAAGTTGTGCCTAAGAAGGCCGGCATTCAAGTAGTCAAGGATGAAAGTGGTGAACAAATTGCCACCCGACCGGTTACCGGGTGGCGTGTATGTATTGACTACCGAAAATTGAATGCCGCCACTTCTAAGGACCATTTCCCGCTACCTTTCATTGACCAAATTATTGAAAAATTATCGGGTCAAAAATATTACTGCTTTTTAGATGGGTACTCGGGTTACAATCAAATAGCAATACACCCGGATGACCAACACAAGACCACCTTCACTTGTCCATATGGTACCTTTGCCTTTCGACGAATGCCATTTGGCTTGTGCAATGCTCCGGCAACTTTCCAACGATGTATGATGAGTATTTTCTCGGACATGGTTGGAGAGTCGCTCGAAGTATTTATGGATGATTTTTCCATTTTTGGCACTAGTTTTGATGCTTGTCTCAACGAATTACAAAAGGTTTTAAAAAGGTGCGTTGAGAAAAATCTAGTGCTAAGTTGGGAGAAAAGTCATTTCATGGTGCAAGAAGGCATTGTGTTGGGTCATGTAATTTCTGAAAGGGGGATGGAGGTGGATAAGGCGAAAATAAGGGTAATAGCATCTTTGCCACCTCCGAAAAATGTTAAGGGTGTAAGGTCATTCTTGGGACATGCGGGTTTCTATAGACGTTTCATAAAGGGTTTTAGTGTTATCACCAAACCCTTATGCAACTTGTTATTAAAAGATGTCCCATTTGATTTTACTAATGAGTGTATGCAAGCTTTCACTATTTTGAAGGAACATTTGGTCAAAGCTCCTATCTTGCAACCACCGGATTGGTCAAAGCCGTTCGAGATAATGTGTGATGCAAGCGACACCACTATTGGTGCAGTTTTGGGTCAACGGGTTGATAGAAAGCCGATGGTGATTTACTATGCAAGCAAAACTTTATCCGAAGCGCAACTCAATTACACCACAACCGAAAAGGAGTTACTAGCGGTGGTGTATGCTTTGGATAAGTTTCGTGCTTATATTTGGGGGAGCAAGGTGGTGGTTTATTCGGATCATAGTGCGGTCCGATACTTGATGGAGAAGAAAGACGCAAAGCCTCGGTTGATTCGGTGGGTATTATTGTTACAAGAGTTTGATTTAGAAATCCGAGACAAAAAGGGAAGTGAGAACGTAGTGGCGGATCACTTGTCTCGGATTCCGGTGGAAGGGATCGATGATGTAAGTGAAATCAATGAGAGTTTTCCCGACGAGCAATTACTAGCTGTTTCCACCTTTGTTGCACCGTGGTATGCTCACTATGTCAACTACTTAGCCACGGGTGCCATCCCAAGTTATTGGACCAAGAAGCGCCGACAACAATTTATGGTCCAAGTGAAGCAATACATTTGGGATGAACCAGATCTTTTCAAGATTGGACCGGATCAAGTCATACGAAGGTGTGTGCCCGAGACAGAAGTGTTGGAAATTTTGACCCATGCTCATTCGTCCGCATGTGGGGGTCATTTTAGTGGGCACAAAACAGGCTATCGGGTTCTTTCATGTGGGTTCTATTGGCCCACAATTTTCAAGGATGCTTGTGAATTCGCTAAAAATTGCATAAATTGTCAAAAGATGGGAAGCATATCGAAGAGGGATGAGATGCCATTACAACCAATCTTGGTTGTAGAGATATTTGATGTATGGGGTATAGACTTTATGGGTCCTTTCCCGAATTCGAATGGCTTCCTATACATTTTGGTAGCGGTTGATTATGTCTCGAAGTGGATTGAAGCTATTGCAACACGAATAAACGACCATTCGGTTGTTTGTAAATTTGTTCAATCCAACATTTTCTCTCGTTTTGGCATCCCGCGGGTTATTATAAGCGATGGTGGTTCGCATTTCAAGAACTTCAACTTCGGGAAATTATTGAAGAGATATAGCGTAAATCACCGAATTGCCACACCTTACCATCCGCAAACGAGTGGACAAGTCGAAGTGTCCAACCGTCAAATCAAGGAAATTCTCATGAAGACGGTAAGAACGGATAGGAAGGATTGGTCGAGTAAGTTGGACGATGCTTTGTGGGCATACCGAACGGCCTACAAAACTCCTATTGGCACAACGCCTTACCGGATGGTGTATGGAAAGGGTTGTCACTTGCCAATGGAGTTAGCGCATCGGGCACATTGGGCAATTAAGACGGTCAACGCGGATTATGACGAGGCGGGTAAGTTGAGAAAGTTGCAACTAAGCGAGATCGAAGAGATTCGAGACAAGGCATATGAATGTGCATCGGCGTATAAAGATAAACTCAAGAAGGTGCATGATGCAAAATTGCGAAAGAAAACGTTCGAAGTGGGTCAAAAAGTTTGGTTGCATAACTCAAGGCTCAAGATGTTCGCGGGCAAGCTCAAAAGTAAATGGATGGGTCCGTATGTCATTCGGAGAGTTGGGAGATTTGGTGACGTAGACATCCAAGACGAGCAAACATTGAAACAACAAACAGTGAATGGCCACCGATTAAAGCCATACTTGGATGGGAACGACATCAACACTTTGGAGCTTGACAAAGCGGGCTACATCTTACGCCCGGTCGATGAGGAACAACCATGAGAGGCCCAGGTTTGGTAGTGTAAATAGTAGTGTTTCATTTTGTTTGTTTTGTATAGTTGCACAATTGCCGTATTTCCTTGAAACCCGTGTTTGAAACAAGTGCGGGTCACGAATTACTCTAACATTGTGTTGAGGATAACACAGGACTTTCGAGGGGGTAGGGTGATTTTTATACGTTTTTGAAAAATTTTAAAAACATAAAAAAAATCGAAAAAACTTGAAAAATATAAAAATATACCTTCAAATAACAAGTTTTAGAGGAATAATAATCGCCCAGAACCCACCGTAATTTACGGTGGAGATGAAATATGGTTGATCTTTACGGTGATTCTAGACTGTTTTACGGTAGGAATTGATGTTCAGCATGTACCGTAATTTACGGTTATACCGTAAATTACGGTGAGTGATGAAAACTTTTGGGCTTTACGGTGTAGTTCTCCTGCTTTACGGTGTAAATTGGTGATTCAGGTCTCACCGTAAATTACGGTTTGACCGTAATTTACGGTACGCATAAAAACTTGATATATTTGTCCGGTTCTTGTATGTATAAAAAAAAAAACATCATCACATCAGATCACGTGAATAATCCCTAGCCACACAACACCTTTCACTTTCTCATCCATCTTTTTCACAAAAGATCCACAAACCTCCATAACCTTCTTCAACCTAAATTCTTCTATATCTCACTCAATTTTTGTCCAAATCAAGTGAAATTGAAGTCTAACTCGACTAATTTTTCACAAGCTTGTCGATTGTGAGGAGAGATTTCTGAAAAAAACGCAGTTTCTGGGTCCGAAATCAAAACCCTAATTCGAAAATTTTTGGGGGTTTTTGGAGCTTTTGTTTCACAAGCACTTTAGCATCTTCAAACAAAGGTATGAGAGCTTATTTGTTGTATTTTGATGCTACATTGTGAAAAGTAAGGTTATTTAGGTTACTTGCCCATACCCACTTTCTTGTTCTTAGATATGATTATGAAATTGGTTATTTGAACATGGTTATGGTTGTAGATGTAGGATTTGTGGTTAAAGTAGTGAACTTTTGGGGATCTCTACATTGTAGAGACACCATGCCCGATTTTTGAAATTTTTTTTGATATACTTTGGTTCACTAGCATCTACAACCATGATAACAAGCAAGTGTGGGGATATTTTGGAAAAGAGGGTTTAATTTTGTTTCGTTGGTTGTGTTGTTTGCTCTAATGTGTGTAGGAATGGCACGAACAAAAGAAAAGACCGGAGCTGGTTCATCTTCGTCTTCGAAGGGAAAGGGTAAACAGCCGGAACAACAACCAAAGAAGAGACAATACATGGGTCGAGTGAATGAAAGCGAAAGTGAAAGCGAAGAAGAGATGGAGTTGGATATGACGGAGAAACCGAAATGGGATTCGGGACCGTTAGATGATCAACCATTGGAATGGCAGCCGACGTTATATAATGACTGTATGAATAAGTTGAAGAATAAGGCAGCGGCCTTTATATGTGAAAGGGATGTTCGAGAAGCTGAGTTTGGTCAATTCGGGGTGTTTGACAAGTTCCGGGCTCTAGGTTGGGAGTCGGCACTTAGTTGTTTTAACAGAGATAAAAGCAACTTGTTTATCACCGAAATCCAAGAGTGGATGGCAACTCTTAAGGTCAATACGTATGACAGGCCATCGAATATGAAGCTGACGGGTATTGTGAATGGAGTTCCAGTGGAAATGTCTTTTGATACTTTGAAGAAGCTTGGAAAGTATGATAGTCTGCCAGCCCGTGATTATATGATACCGACTCTTGATGATCTTCTGGTGAAGCCGGAGAAACATCTGCGATGGAATGATATGTTGGCAGCATTGTTTTTACCCGGTAGATACAGTGGTATTCTATACCGGAAGAATTTAAAAATTGAAGCTAAATTGTTGCATACAATCTGTCTTCTCAATGTCATTCCAAGAAGGGGAGACAAAGAGCAGGTGAGGTTTCTGGAGGTGCCTGTTCTTTATTCGTTAATGCACGGGGCTCCGCGTTTTCCTATACGTTATCTTATCATGAACCACTTATGGATCTGTCGGAATAAGTATGGAAGAGACATCGTCCCGTATTGTCGAATAATTACGGGGTTGATGAAACAACAGAAGGCGATAACATCCGAAGATCGAGGAGCACCAAAAAGGCATCAGCCTTTTACGTTGGATAAGTTGGGGAATGTTTGGACGTATACTCAGTCGGAGCGTTATCACAAGTTAAAGTCGGAAGGGCAAAGGTGGAGGGCACTAAAGTTGGGTGCACGAGATTTGTTACCGGGTGAGCCGGACGAGCCAGAAAGTGATGAAGAAGTAGTCCCGAGTGGAGATGAGGACTATGCGGACGAGCCGCATGGTGTTGAAAATGTTGGTCAAGGTGGGTATGGTAGTGGTCATGGTGGCATGTTTTATGATTATACGCAGCAATCTTATGTGCCGGTTTGGGCCTATGAAGGCACAATGCAAGAAGTGATTGCGAATCAACGCCCTCCGGCATCCGTGTTTGATACGTGGTCGGGGTCGGAGAGGACGTTGTATGATCAAAACACGAGAAATAGTGCAAGTATAGAGTTGGCCTTGAAACATAGCTTGGATCGTCACGAGTTATGGAATCACACACATGCGTATTCCCGAGAGGTTGAAATAAGTAATCGCTATCATGACGATCAAGAAAGGAGATTGCACGAGGATTGGCACGCCGGTCGGCCGGTGGTTGTGGATCCACAACATGTGGATTATGCGTCTCTACCACCGTATGATGGTAGTGTTTCGTATGCAACCCCGGCGATCCACCACTCGCAATGGCTTGACCCGAGGCAACAAGAGGGAGCGCAACAACAACAAGGAGGAAGTAGTAGCGGCTCGGTTGCGTTCGGTGAATGGACCGACATGATGTCTTCCATGTTTGGGCCGCCGGGACCGCGCTATTATTAGTCAGGTTGTGTTCTCTCTTTTGTATATTTTTGTGCATATTTGCTAGTTTGTTTGTTTAAGGTTGGGAGGTTGGGTGGTGTTTTGACATGTTGTGTTTGGATTGGTGATTGATTGGTGGTGTCATATGTTAAAAAGAAGAAAAACAGAAAAAAATTATAAAATGAAAAGTACAAAAAGAAATTTGGGGTTTGAGTGAAGAAGCGTTTTTGTTGATGTTGAAAAATTTTAGTGGTCAAAGCCTCTCAAAACCATACATTGGGGTCAATGTATCCCAAGTGTGGGGATGGGGGGGGGGGGGGATTTTAAAGATTTTGAAAAATTTTGAGCCAAGCAAACGTTGTGAAAATTTGAACACCCTAGATTAACCCCAAATTGGTGCACCGGCAACCCTTGATACCTTTTTCATTCTTGGTGAGAGTTGTAGCCACACGTGTACATAAATAATGATTGTCTTTGATGAGAGTGGCTACGGGTGGGGGTGCATTAGAACTTGTGCTTGAATGCGATTTGAGTCCTTAGTTAGACATGAATGTAAAAAGGATAAGGGCATTTAGGTAGCCTCGTCGTTGGTGTGAGCGAGTGTGGGATTTGGGGGGTTGGACCTCATAAGTATATATACGAGCATGATAGTGAGAGGGGCGGGGGTTTGGACATTTAGTTGCCCAATTTTGTGCCTAAAAGCCTATCATTTGTTACCCCTAGCTACTTACTTAAAAATTTACCCAAATTTGACCCGGTCTTATAGTGTTAGTAATAGTAGTAGTAGTTGTAGTAGTATGATGTAGATATGTTTAAAGCTTTATTGTATGGGTGCTTGTTTAAAAAAAAAAATCAAAAAAATCAGAAAAAAAGAAAGAAAAAGCAATGAAAAATGAAAAAAAAAAGTGATGTTTAGTTGTCTTGTATATAGTAGTTAAGTTTGATAGTTGTTTGTTTGTTTATTTTTGTAATAAAAGACCGGGTCAAGTTTTCGCTACTTCATATATATTCCATTTCCTACCTATACACCTAGCCACGTTACAACCTTGAAAGTCCCTTTGATTTGCATTCATGTTTGACCCATTTTAGGAGAATGATCGATTTACGTACAAGCCTATGATTGTGCAACCACCCGTTTGCCTAGTGTGTGTCTAGCTATCTTTGCTAGTTTTCACTTGTAGCCGAGAGGAGAGATTTAGAGAGGGGTGCATTGGTTGGGTGTTAAAAAGGGGGTTAGTAAAAAGATTGCATGTTTTTGCTTGGCTTACATTGATCACTTGTTTTAAAATTGATTTGATGAGTTGCTTGGGACAAGCAACGGGTAAGTGTGGGGATGTGACGGGTGGTCCGTAGGACAACCCTTAATCATGTTAAAAGACGAAATAATCCTTCACTTAATCGTGTAATTATCTTGAATTAGATAACTACTGTTGTCTATGTTTCAGGTGCGGTTCGGGAGCTTAAAGTGGATAAAACGCAGCTTTGGAGGGTATTGGAGTTGTACGGGTTGCGCGTGGAACAAGAGAAGAAACAAAGAAGAAACATCAGCTTTCCACCGTAAATTACGGTCCTACCATAATTTACGGTGGACCTGAAACTCATCTGGTGGCCACCGTAAATCAGACAATTCTCACCGTAACAATATCAAGTCCACCGTAAATTATGGTAGGACCGTAATTTACGGTGGTGGCTGCGATCAAATGTGTAACTGCCTCATTAAAGTTAGTTTTATTGTGTCTTTTCAAGTGTTCTCATCATTGGACGGTTTTGGAACTCACTAGGGGCGATTTTGGCTATCCTTGCTTGGTTTTGGACAATTGCTAAAATTCGGTTTGTTATTTCGATTTGTATGAACATTGAATTGCTTGTTATGATGATTCACCAAGCTATGTGTGGCTAAAACTTTCGGTGATCATCTTAGGTGAAGGTTTCTCTTGAACTTTTGTGTGTTTATTTCTGAATTTCTAGAATGATAACTTGCGTTGCTTGAATATCATGGTGTATGTTTAATTGTTTGTAGCTTGTTAATCGATATTGGAATTTCTAGTCTCAATAGTACGTTCTTGGTGCCGTTGGCAATCGAGATATCACGGGAAGGGTTAGGGTTGGTTATTGATTAATTGATCATCGGGAAACAACCTCGCGTTTATAAATCCGAGTACTTTGTTCCCTTTTATCACTTCGATTATTCATGCACGAGTTATGTCTATGTAACTCTTTCTAGTTGGAATTTCACACAATTGTTTAAAGAAACTGAAACCTAAGATGGTCATTGTTCTCTCCTAATCTGTTTTACAATCAACATTTGATTTGCAATTAGTTTTTAATTTAGTTTTCTAAAACAACAATCCAATTCATTAATCTTTATTTTCTGCAAATTAGGTTAATTGTAGTTAATTGCAAAGCTATAAAATCAACACACTTTCCACATACTCCCTGAGTTCGATACCCTACTACCACTATCTATATAGTTGTTATTGGGATTAAATTTGCGTGACCCACGACAATCACGTCATATATTCATAAGTATGTGTAATCGTTAATACACATTTTAGACATAAATTATACGAAAACCGTTAAATATTACTAAGGGTCTTACAATACCACAAAAGAAAAATTATATTTTAGCACTAGAATAAAATATTATTAAAGATAGATTAATGGAAAATACAATTCAAAAGTAATAAATTCCGAGTATATGATTCAAGGATATGGTTAAGGTAAACGGTTATATAGTTTTAGATATTCAGGCGACTGTCACCTAATCCCATACCACTCCAATGGTTGTGACATTTTTTATCTAGTTCCATACCTGTCCCGAATGTCTCAGGTATATCGATTGGGTTCTCGGACATTTTTGTCATCCTTAATCAAGTATCATCTCAACTTCTCAAAATTCTTTCTCTGGGCGCTCTCTTGTTCTCACACAAATTACTAAGATTATTTAATTGTTATATTTTGTTCTCCGTGATAAACAAGGAATATGAAAGAGATGTAAAGGGATGGCGTTAATACGTAGTGTAAACTACTAGTATTATATGAAGAGACACGTGGAAAAGGGGACTAAAAGAAGTTCACTACAGGTCACATTTGTACAACGTTTATAGTTTATATGCTATTGAGGGTGTACGGGATGGTTGCGGCAAGGGGTGCGGCAAGCCCCTTTGCCGTTCGACAAACACCGCCGCCATTAAAGTATGCCGCTCGGGGAGGAGTTTGATCGGGGAAAGCTTGCCGCATACGGGGACTTGAGGGAGAGGGGTGATGTGTACAAAATGCAACATATAAATTACATCAATTGTGGCATAAAACTAACCCTTTTTTAGTACTAATGTTGGAAAAAGTGTGCTTTTGTCTTCCTTTTGTATTTTCAGGATTAAATGAGCTCAAATTAACAAAAGAAGCAAAAAGACATCAAAATCTAACATAAATACAAGAAAAGGAACAAGACGTGACATGCCCGACCCCACGACAGCATCTTCCCAAGCAAAACAAGAGGTCAGAAGACTGAACACGCCCCGTGCTCAGCCAGCACGGGGGCGTGCTCAAGTGTCAGCAGAAAAGACAAAGTGGTAGAAGCTTCTATTGCCCACCACGGGGCCGTGCTCAGCGGACACGGGCCATTGTCAACTATAAGATTCGCACAATCTAGGCAAATCTTCATAGTACAAAGATTCTTCTGCACACGGGGTCGTGCTCAGCGGACACGGGGGCGTGGTCAACTAATAAGACAAGCTGCATTAAATGAAGAAAGAGAAGGATGTGGACACGGGGCCGTGCCCACTGGACACGGGGCCGTGCCCGAGCTTCTGTTCAGCCTATAAATAGGAGTGCTTGGCTCAAGCTAAAACCATCCCTTGGCACACCACCTCTCTCACACTTCACCCACCACCCACCACCACCATAACACCATCATCCACCACCATCATCCATTGTCCATCATAGAGTGTGTGAGTCGTCTCGGGATCCAAGATTGATCGTAAGAGTTCTTGACAATCAAGGCCATGTTTGCCTAAGTCTCTTACATCACTTGGTGAAGACAAGTGTCTAGTGTAATATTTTTATTTCTAATCTTTTCGCACTTTTTACTTGGTTTTGTATTAATGACTTTAATAACTAGTTTCTTATGTTGAAGGTGATTCTTCCTTATCGTTTGTCCGTGGTGTCTTGGCATTATTTTACTGTCTATATAAAATAAAAGATTTTCACCATTCATATCTCCACGGTCTATATGGAGGTATGTTGGCTACCTGGTCGGGGGTTAAGGGAACGGTTTGGTAAGAGTCTTGCCATTGTTCAGCGTTTAGAGGTCCTGCAATGGACCTGGGTCAAATTTAGTAGGACCTCCGTCAATACTTAACGGTATTGGATGGCGGGGGTCCAAACTCTTTGATCCCCTCATAAGTTAACTACTATTAATACTATAACCCGGCTATTTAGGACTGTATCCTTGCTGACTCAGACTACTTAGTCGAGGGTAACGTCACCTCCAAAAGAGGGGCCTACCATAATTTGCATTAATAACTTAATTATTTATCTTTCAATAATCCGACCCTTTGGGATTGTATCCTTGCTGACTCAAACTACTGGGTTGAGGGTAACGTCACCTTCAAAAGAGGGGCCTACTACAATAACTAAGATAATCTCTTAAATAAGTGCAAAAGTGCGGAAATAATCAAAGGTTACACTACACACGAGTCGGAACCAAGTGATTCATCTTGTCTATCTGTTTTTATTTTCATTTTCAGCATTTTAGTTAGTTTTTATTTTTCTTAGTTTAAAACATTTTTCTAAACCTTTTGATTTGATTAGACGTTGAGGATAAACCGGTACTAAAAGCTCTTGTGTCCTTGGACGACCTCGGTATCTTACCAACGCTATACTACGCTCACGATGGGTGCACTTGCCCATATGTGTGTTTAGTGTTAGTAAATATCGTGTTTTATAAATTTAAAACTTGGCTAAAAAAAGTGTTAAAGGGGCTTAAAATATACACCTAATATATATAACACTTCACACGCATCAAGGGGTAAGTGGTGGAGTCCATTATCTTCTTAACCAATCATGTTTTTTTTAAATGGTTTGAGAGAAACCATCCCCTATGTTTTTTGGGCAAGAAGGGAGAATGAGAGGGGAAATAACATGGTATATTATGATTAGGTGGGTGAAATTTCCCCCCAAACTCATGAGGCATACACCCCTTACACCCTGAGTTGTCTGTAGGCATGTAAACGAATCGAACGAAAATGAACATGGGCATGTTCGTGTTCGTTTATTTAACTTTAGCCGAACACGAGCACGAACGCGAACATATAATCGAACACATTTTTTTTGTTCGTGTTCGTTTATTAAGAAATCGGGCATGTTCGTGTTCGTTCGTTTAAAGCCTAAACAAACATAAACGAACACAAACGAACATAAACAAAAAAAAATCTAACTATTTACGTATTTACTAAAATTTAAACTAACGGAAATAAACGAACGTTCACGAACATAAACGAACGTTTATGAACATAAATGAACGAACACAAGGTGTGTTCATGTTCGTTCATTTAATTAAACGAACAAAATTTTTTGTCCGTGTTTGTTCGTTTATTAAATAAACAAACATAAACGAACTTCTCGATGAACAAGTTCAAGAACAGTTCATGAACGGTTGGTTCGTTTACAGGCCTAGTTGTGTGAATCATAAAGCCCAACCAACGCAAATTTATGAGTTAATTACATGGTTAGTCCCTATGGTTTATATGAAGTAACAAGATCAGGTACTAATAGTTTAAAATCACATTCTGGGGTATCAACTTTCAATTTTGTAACAACCTAGAGTATTAAGACTAACCAATGTTAGTTTTTTTGTTAGGTTCATGGGCAGTTAAGACATTTTACATCTAATGGACTAATTATGCAACTATAAGGTTGATGAGGGACTGTTTTTTAATTTACCAAAAAATAACATTTAAAAACTTTCTGTATCTCTATCAGATCAGATCACCACCCCCACTTCTAATTTCAGATGACCACCACCTCCATTATCCGGCCACCACCACCAACACAACCTGAAACCTTTGATTTTTTTCGATGACCACCGCAACACCCCCACTGCCTGTTGATCTACCACCATGATATTTTTCCCCTCTATGGAAAATATGAACCAAATTAAAAGGAGTGGGAGTCTGATTAGTGTGGTGGTCGGTCAGAACTAGGTTATGGTTAGGCGTCATCTCCTCATTTTCCGGCTACCATCATCTCCAACAATTATAACACACCATTGCCACCATTAAAACCCATTCCCCTTAAACCCCTGTCTCAATTCTCACCGCTTACTTTCGTCTCTCTCCCTCACTACCTGCCACCACCTTCCACTACCACCTGCCACCGCAACCAACAAGCACCACCATCACCTCTTTCTTTACCCGTCGACACCTACAGCTCCCACCACCTGCCGCCCACCACCACAACCCCAAAGAGATCTGAAAACACAACCCTATCAGATGTGTAAAGCCCTATTTCTCTCATGAGGGATTCAAAATCCCATTCTTCAACCCCATTATTAATCATTCCATGTTCAACCTGGTGAATATCAGAGACGGATTTTGGTTCAGTGGCTATTGCAGAGGTTGTTTTGGGAGGAGACGAAAGTGTCCCAGATCTGTTTCCAGATGCTTCCACCTTCGATATACGGTGGTGGTGAGGAGGTTGTTGTCGGTATAGGAGGGTGGTGAAAGGGGTGGGTTTAGGACTGGATGGTAGTGAAAGGGATGGTGGCGGTGGCTGGAAGGTTTGTGCAGGGGAGATGGATGTGGTTAGTTTTTAATTTTTAACCAGTTTATTATGTTATATAATATTACTTAAATGGCCCTTGTAGTTGAAAAAAATGTATTTTAGTAATTTCATTTAAACTTAGAGTAAATTGCCATTTTAGTCCCTGAGTTTTGTCCAAATTTGCCATTTTGATCCAAATAGTTTTATTTTCCCCCTTGGGTCCCTGACTTTTACATTTTGTTGCCATTTTGATCACTTTGCCTAACTCCATCCAAAAACCCAGTTTGTAACAGGGGTATTTTGGGGATTTCCTTAAAAAATGTTTTCAGTTGCCATTTTGATCCAATTCCAAAAAATCAAAAAAATTCCAAAAAATCAAAAAAAATTCTAAAAAATTCAAAAAAATCTAAAAAATTCAAAAAAATATAAAAAATTGTAAAAATCATAAAAATTCTAAAAAATCAAAAAAATTCTAAAAAATCCAAAAATCATTAAATGTTTCGGCACGAACCGTTTCGACCCGTACCGTTTCGAACCGAACCGTTTCGACCCGTACTGTATCGAGCCGAACCGTTTCGACGCGAACCGTTTCGAACCCGTACCGTATCGAACCGTACCATTTCGACGCGAACCGTTTCGAACCGTACCGTTTCGACCCGTACCGTTTCGAAACCGAACCGTTTCGAGCCGAACCGTTTCGACGCGAAGCGTTTCGACCCGTACCGTTTCGACCCGTACCGTTTCGACCCGTACCGTTTCGAACCCGTACCGTATCGAACCGTACCGTTTCGACGCGAACCGTTTCGAACCGTACCGTTTCGACCCGTACCGTATCGAACCGAACCGTTTCGACCCGTACCGTTTCGAACCCGAACCGTTTCGAGCCGAACCGTTTCGACGCGAAGCGTTTCGACCCGTACCGTTTCGACCCGTACCGTTTCGAACCGAACCGTTTCGACGCGAACCGTTTCGAACCCGAACCGTTTCGACACGAACCGTTTCGACCCGTACCGTTTCGAAACCGAACCGTTTCGAGCCGAACCGTTTCGACGCGAAGCGTTTCGACCCGTACCGTTTCGACCCGTACCGTTTCGAACCGTACCGTTTCGACGCGAACCGTTTCGAACCGAACCGTTTCGACGCGAACCGTTTCGAACCCGTACCGTTTCGAACCCGAACCGTTTCGAGCCGAACCGTTTCGAACCGTACCGTTTCGACGCGAACCGTTTCGAACCGAACCGTTTCGACCCGTACCGTATCGAACCGAACCGTTTCGACCCGTACCGTATCGAACCGAACCGTTTCGACGCGAACCGTTTAGAATTATTTGGATTTTTTAGAATTTTTATGGTTTTTTAGAATTTTTTTGATTTTTATATTTTTTTGAATTTTTTAGATTTTTTATGATTTTTTAGAATTTTTATGATTTTTTAGAATTTTTTAGATTTTTTTGAATTTTTTAGATTTTTTTGAATTTTTTAGAATTTTTTGAATTTTTTGGAGTTTTTTTGATTTTTTGGAATTTTTTTGATTTTTTGGAATTGGATCAAAATGGCAACTGAAAAGGTTTAAATTGAAAAGAGTAACTGGGTTTTTGGATGGAGTTAGGCAAAGTGATCAAAATGGCAACAAATGTAAAAGTCAGGGACCCAGGGGGGAAAAAAAAACTATTTGGATCAAAATGGCAAATTTGGACAAAACTCAGGGACTAAAATGGCAATTTACTCTTAAACTTAACAGAAAAGTTAACTAAAGTTAGTGTTAATACCCCATGTTGTTACAAAATGAAAAGTTAGAACCACAGAATGTGATTTTAAACTATTAGTACCTGACTTTGTTATTTTCCATAAACCACAGGGACTAACGGTGTAATTAACTCCAAATTTATAACTATCATCTACTAAAGTAAGTCTGAGATTTCACGAACTCATCCAATACAAAAACCATTAGCTGAAGTATACATATAAGTTTTCTAACTATAACATAAATCCTAAACAAATGTAGACAAAGATACGTGCCAATATAAGAAGGTAGCTAAATTGTCGGAAACGTTACACGTTGTTTGATTTAAAATAAAGTTAACGATTTGTTATGGAAATGCGATTATATCTAGACTTCTCAATATTGACTCTAAAGTTTTAGATTTTGTATAAATAATAAATATTGAGTGTCAAGACTGAGAGAAGATAAAAAACACAATAAAATTACTTGTAAAGGTCTAATGAGGTTGGTAAGCTGGATTCTAATATGCAATACTTTCTAAAATAAATTTATAAAAATACGCGGGTCAACTCACGGACATATTAGGTTAATTGGTTGACCCACCCGACCCATTTAGCTAAACATATTCGCGGTTTAACCCAAACCAGTTTAAATCAAACATAAACCCTAAACTTTGTGGTATGTTTATATTGGGTTTTCGTCTTATGTCCGAAAACCTACTCTAACTTATGTTTGGTTTATCGGTTTATTCATGGGTTAGTGAGTTGCGGGCCATAGATCTAACATGACACGAGTCAAATCTGATTTGGTCAAGTGTTTGACCGAGTGACTTGGTGAAAATGTGGGAATATTAATTGCAATACTATGAGGAGAGAATGGAAAGGGAAGCCACTATTTTCTTGGATTTAGTTAGTTTGTTTATGTTATTTTGTTTCTCTATCTAAGAGTTATTTTCAATTAATTGCAAATCATCCTTTGAAGTTTAATATATAGAAAGTGTACGTAAATTGTGTGTGCTTTGAGTATGTGTTTGAGGGAGCCTAAACCAAGGCTATGGCTCGTAGGAAGCGGGTTTGAAGATTGGAGGCAGCCTCTGCTGACGGGTGCATTGGTGATAAGGGGAGATCGACGTAGGTGCATGAAAAGTGATCAAAGAACCGGAGCAGTCCTTGATTGCTTGTTTCGTGATAAGGGGAGATCGACGTAGGTGCATGAAAAGTGGGCATAAAGGATCCATCATAGTAGGTGGCTTTGGATTTAATTCGTTTAGCAAGTGAAAGGAAACAGTAGAAGCATGCAGTTTTGTTTCTTGGTCCAGTGGATGCAGTCTCTTTGAACAAGTGTGATTGACAAAGGTCAGGTTGTGTGTCAGGAGGTTTTGAATTTTGATCAGTGGCAAACCAACCTGTCTATGTTGTGACTTAGATGAGAAACAACAATTTGGAACAACTGATCAGTGTAGCGAACAACTGATCTGGTCTAAGCTGTTGACCAAAGCAAACAACCGATCAAGAGCAAACAAGTGTTGTTTGGCCCCCAAAAAAGTGCCCAACCAAAATGCTGGTCAAACAGCTAAGTAGTGAACAATTGCTGGTTCGAACTAGCAGTTGTTTGGCTAGAACCACTGCTGAGCTCAACAGCAGTTGCTGATGTCATCAGTTGTTGTTTCGGACCCGACCCGTTGGACTGCACCACACGCACCTAACCTGGGCCGTTCGAACCAACTTTAAAAAATACGAAGGCTGCTCGTGGTGTGCAAAGTGCGCTACATTGCGCCCATCTCGCATGCACGTGCGAGTTTAGGTGCTTCACAAGTTCTCACTAGTATTTATAGTTAGTGGACAATTTACAAGGATTGATCCTCCTTATATACCACTTCAATTATTGGCATTCCATCTATATGAGATAACTTGACAAAGCTTATTATTTTTTCTTCCATATTTTCCATCTTTGGTTGTTCTGACCATACAACTTTAAGTATTGGTATTTTATTCATTTTAACTCCATTTTGGATATGGTTTGTTATGTTGTGATGCTCTCACATAGTATAACACAAACCCAAAAATAATTGTCTATACAACACTTATACAAACAGAGTTATTTGTGTCCAAAATATTTAGTGAAAAACTCATTTAACTCAAATTTCCAACACATAGCTTTGGGGTAATTATTATTCAACAATTAATAATGTTAAAGCGTTTTGATAGCTTTGGGCTTTGGGGTGCTGAAAAATACACCTATGTTTTTTTTTTGAGAAATGGCGGAAATTTTATAAAAACTCAAGCAAGGTGCTCAAGAAACAGTACAAACAACAAAAGAAAAGTACAATAATACACAGACAATTTAAAAGTTAAAAGACCTCCATTTTTCCCAGTCTAACTCCGAGAGCCCAGCCCGATTCTTGATCCAAATGTGCGAGATGGATTTATGTACTGGGAAGACTCGACCTTTTTGAATGCATAAAGCGATCTCTTAGTCGGGCTGTTTGGGCACAACGAGGAGGAGCGAAGAATCGATTAAAATACTTCTGAAAACTAATAAAAGAAACATTAGTTTCAGAAGTTATCCATTAATGTTTATTAACGATTTAACAATGCATCTCGTAAAATTTGACAAATATCCCAAAAAGCAAAGCAAAGAAACTATCAATACTAATAGACATACAGCAACATACATAGTTTAAATTTGAAAGCAAGAACATCACATTATGATGGATGGAAAACACCCATTCAAAGAGAGACATAGCCCTCACTTATTTAAAATCATAAACTTTAAGCATAGACTAAAATCATGAGCCAACAGTGTGATCCCTTTCACTTTAGAGCTAAACCGGTGGAGCTCAACTTCTCATCAATCAGTTTGTCAATCTTTTCGATCATCTCATCTGTGAAGTAGTTCTCCCAATCTCCAACCTTACCCTTCCTGAAGTAGAATCGGTTTTCAGGCACAAGGAACCGTTCTCCTTTTTGAAGACCAGTTTTGTTTACTTCTAAGTTGCTCAAATTCTCAAAACTACACATCTTTATAATACTTTCTATTACACCTTCTTTCACTTCTTGGGTTGTAAAGGGATACCCAATGAACTCTGCAAGCCTCTTCACGTTGCTTGTAGGATCCTTTTGCATATCTTCATATTTCAGGAAAAGAGTTGTCTCAGGTCTCTCCAAGCTTGCTTTTGAGTATCCCAAGATATGATCCCAATATGGTCCATATATTGAAAAGCCTTGACAAAACTCGTCAAATGCCTCCTCAAATGGGGCATCTTCCATGGGTACTTTGTGTATTTCTCTCATGAAATGGTAATAAGAAACTATGACATCTTTTACATTCCGGTATATGTAAACTATCTTGCAGTTTGAAGCTCTGATTGATTCTGGCAGGGAATTGTAAGGAAGGTGTGTGGCTTGAAAAACGTAATGGTAAACCAAGTCCATCCGAGTTACAACCAATGGGCCTCTCGGCCGGTTATGTTTATTTGTTTTTAGTCTAGTTTTATTATGGGTCAAACAAATGATTATGTTTATGTTTGTTATTTGGGCCGTAGGCCACATGTAATGGGTCGAACAGATTTGATTAAGTCCAGTAGGATATTAGCGGTTAAGAACAAGGAGTTGGGCCAAGCATCATGAACCGGCACGTCCTGGAGGATAACTACCCGAGCGGTTATCTCTCAAACGTCGTATCCTTTCAATTTGAAACGTTGTGACTCTTGAAACGTGCCTGTTCACTGCTATAAAGCCGCTGCCAACATTCTTGTTCTCAAGTCAGTTATTTTTAATCCGAACGTGTGTTTACAAGTTGTTATTCAAGTTCTAGTTTGTTCAAGTATTTCAATTCGGTTAGTTACAATTTTGCAAATCTGTTTTCGTTCAATTCATCATGAACACTTGTGATTGTTGTGGGTTGTTCAAAACCGATTGTGTATGTGGTCACAATACCATCCGTTCCGACGGGTCCTGGGTTTCCGATGATGATGATACCAACATTGGTATCAGAGCCAAAGGTTTAACAGGAAGCGGAAGGGATTGTGATCAAGAAGAAAACCGGGTTCGTGGAAACAAAGGGAAATCGGTGGTTACCGATTATGGTGATGATGTTTTTGTTCGTAGTGGAGAGTGCGGCCGGGCGGCGGAAGTGGATGAGTACGCGCAGGGGAAGCCAACCATGCGAACCGGGAAATCACCAACGAAGAAGTTTCCAAAGAAAGTGTTTCAAAAGGGTTTCGTGAAGAAGTCCGTGAAGAAACCTAATGCACCAGTGGGTAGGCCGAGAAAACCGGGGGTTCGGTGTTTCAAGTGCAAGAAGTTCGGCCACATCGCGTCAATTTGCCCTAGTAAGTATATTATATTATCACCATTGCCAATAGAGTGTGATTATATTGTGAAGGATACTTGCGGGGGTAAATGGGATTCAATATGGGTTGTGGATCCCACGTTTAAAACGCATATGACGGGAAACCGTAATTTGTTTAAGTGTTTCAAGAGACACTTCGGGGTTGTAACGAACGAAAGTAGGAAAGATTTTTCGTTCGTACATGGAATAGGAGAAGTGAGAGTGCCGGTGGACGGCAAGGATAAGACAATCCCGTGCGTAAGTTATGCACCAAAACTTGACAAGAATGTTCTAAGTCTAGAACAACTCTTGTTTCAAGGGATTGAGACGGTCACTATGGGTGAGAAGTGTGTTTTGAAGAAAATGTTTGGTTGTCGATCAAAGGGGTTCGACATATACGAAGACAAGTCGGAAACCGATTTGGAACAAGATTATCTTAATGCTTTCTACGATAATCTTGGGGTTGATAATGGCTACAAGAAGGAGAAGAAGGAATTCCAAGAGTGTTTGGGTGATTATTATGAACGAGAATTCGAGAAGTCGAAAAACAAAAAGAAAGTGTACGGTGAACGTTCAAACGCTAGGAAAGAAAAGGTTGTGTACTCCAAGAAAGCGAAAAAGGCATTGTTAATCTACATTGAAGGCGAGAAAGATAATCCGCGCCAATCTAGAGAAATGCTTCGGGAACGGGCAATAACTCTCTCTCAACTCGAGGAGGACGTCGTTGAAAGAGATTTGATCATGGAAAGTTGCGTGGAACCAGGGGATCTTATCACACTACACGAGGAAATCAAGAAGCACCCAAGGTTCTTCGACGCACCGTTCGAAGAAATTTTGGTTTGGTTCATCACGGATTTTCTAGGGATTGTTTGTGAAAAAGCAATGCCGCCAGAGTTAATCGATGGGCGTGATCTCAGTCTCATACTACTACACCGCATCGTGAAGCATAACGGTGGGTTCGAAGAGATAATGAAGAAAGACACGTGGGGCGATATTTCGGTGAAGTATGGCTACGACACGGATGACGCTTACGAGATGAAGGTCGCCTACATCTATTATCTAGAGTTGGTCGAATGGTATTATAGCCTAGTGGTATCTTGGTGGTGGGATAAGGCTTATGACCATTAGGTCATGGGTTCGATTCCCACAAAGGGGGTTTTCTCAGATTTATTGGGTTTCCTCCTGAATTGGTGTTTAGGCATTATTGCCTAGTGGAGATGGATATGATCGGGTGGTTCTGCTGGTGGCACGATGATACTCCAGTAGTCCGTCAGTGATCCAAATTTGCCGTTCAAAAAAAAAAAGTCCCACAGACGACAGGGAATTAAAGAAATTAGCCGTTAAAAAAAAATTACACGAAGCTGGATTAATGGAATAAATATATATTAATAAGCGGAAAAAATAAAAAGAATAGTTAGATAAAAGAAATATTAAATAAAAAAATATTCATAAAGTAAATATAAATAAAAAGAATTTTAATTGTTGAGAAACAATAACTGAAAAGAATTTCATTGAGTTACTTCTTTATTAGGTATAACTTAGTCTCATAGAAAAATAAGCGGGAAGCTTTTCAAACGGTTACATGAATCTTGTGCACATAAAATTAAGACACGTAGCGCAATCAGTTACTTATTTATTAGGTATAGCTTAGGGTGTGTGGGGCGTAGTTCGGGGAGGGCGTGTGGTGACCGCTCACCGTGCCGCCGCCAACCCCATTTCTAACACGGTAAACCATAAAACCCGGGGACTTGACACCGATCATTGAATGCTCCATTTCCCGACCCGCTCTATGTGGGTCTCTTGGCTTAGGAAGAAAAAAAAGAAGCTTTCATTTTTAAAATCGACATCGAGAAAGCCTATGACACAATAAAATGAGACTTTATCGATTTAGAACTACAACAAATGGGGTTCCCAGAGACATGGAGGATATGGGTTAAAGGAGTATTAAAATCAGCAAGAGCATCTGTTTTAATAAATGGATCTCCCACTTTAGATTTCAATGCTATCGGGGGGTACGGCAGGGAGATCATTTATCACCTTTTCTGTTTATAATGGCAATGGAGGCACAGGCACTAACATGTTTTGTTAAAAAAGCATCTGAGATTGGGTTAATTAGGGGGATTCAGTTACCAAATAAAGGCCCGACAATCGCACACCTAATGTATGCGGATGACCTGGTCTTCATTGGTGAATGGGGGGAAATAATATCCGGAATATAATACGCTTAATGAGATGTTTTTATCTTATATCTGGCCTGAAACCGAGTCACCAAAAACCAAGCTTGTACGACATTGGGGTGGGGATAGTATAGTTGAAAATGCAGCTAATGCAAGAAATTGCAAGGTAGGGAATTTCCCTTGCAAATATTTGGGCTTGTTGGTGGGGGTAAACATGAATCAAATCAGATAGTGGAAAGGGGTGATTGAATGTTTTAAAGCTAGACTTTCAAAATGGAAGGCGAGAACATTATCAATTGGGGGCAGGGTAACAATGTTAAAATCTGTTTTAGATTTTGTTCCATTATACTTTTTCTCATTATATAAAGCACCTAAAGGAGACTTAGACACACTCGAGGCTTTAAGAAGATCGTTCTTTTTTTTTGGGGGGGGGGGGGTAACGAGGAAAAAGCAAAAACCAGTTGGGTTTGTTGGGAACGAGTAATCTGGCTTATGGATAAGGGTGGCCTAGGGCTGGGTTCTTTAAAATATATGAATGCAGGTTTGCTTTTGAAATGGTGGTGGAGATACAAACAGGAAAAAAACAGTCTATGGAAGAAAGTAGTCAAAGCAATTCACCTACAAGAAGGATCATGGTCTTTTCTACTGATTAAAGAAGGCATACAGGGAGCATGGTGCGGTATAAATAAGTTAGGAAAAGAAATATTGGAACAAAATGTGAATGCCACCATGCTTATAAAAGGAAGACTCGGAGATGGCGAGGAAATAAGCTATTGGATTGATTGGTGGCATGGGGAGTATCAACTTATGGATAGGTTCCCAACACTATTTAAATTGGAAAAGCAAAAGGGTGCAACAGTAAGAATGCGAATGGAAAATTGGGATTGGAAGTGGGAGCTGAGGAGCGCAAGGGAATTCCAAGAGGGGACAGAACTACAACAAATAATGAATGGGATCTCTACTCAGACGGGCCGGGATAAGTGGGAATGGACTTTGAACACAGGGGGTGAGTTCTCAGTAGCTTCAGTTTGAAAATTGCTTGGAAGACATGCGATACCTTTCTTTCCATACGAATGGGTGAAAGGTGTCCAAAAAGTTAATATATTTGCTTGTAGAGCTGAACAAGACCGTCTCGCTACGCTAAAAGGTCTTCAAAAAAGGAACACGCTCCACGGACCGATTACGTGCTGATTATGTGGCAAGAGAGATGAGGATGCAAATCATCTATTTGTATCCTGCGATGTTGCTTCGGTGGTGTGGCAAAAGGTTAGTACGTGGTGAAAAATTCCACCCATATATGCTTTTGAAGTGAGAGATCTACTAAATATCCACAATAACTTGCACCTATTGATGTGTGCAAAATGCAACATATAAATTACATCAATTGTGACATAAAACTAACCCTTTTTTAGTACTAATGTTGGAAAAAAAAAGTGTGCTTTTGTCTTCCTTTTGTATTTTCAGGATTAAATGAGCTCAAATTAACAAAAGAAGCAAAAAGACAGCAAAATCTAACATAAATACAAGAAAAGGAACAAACGTGACATGCCCGACCCCACAACAGCATCTTCCCAAGCAAAACAAGAAGACAGAAGACTGAAGACGCCCCGTGCTTAGCCAGCACGGGGGCGTGCCCAAGTGTCAGCAGAAAAGACAAAGTGATAGAAGCTTCCATTGCCCACCACGGGGCCGTGCTCAGCGGGCACGGGGCCGTGATCAACTATAAGATTCGCAGAATCCAGGCAAATCTTTATAGTACAGATATGCTTATGCACACGGGGTCGTGCTCAGCGGACACGGGGGCGTGGTCAACTAATACAGACAAGCTGCATTAAATGAAGAAAGAGAAGGATGTGGAGACGGGGCCGTGCCCACTGGACACGGGGCCGTGCCCGAGCTTCTGTTCAGCCTATAAATAGGAGTGCTTGGCTCAAGCTCAAACCATCCCTTGGCACACCACCTCTCTCACACTTCACCCACCACCCACCACCACCATAACACCATCATCCACCACCATCATCCATTGTCCATCATAGAGTGTGTGAGTCGTCTCGGGATCCAAGATTGATCGTAAGAGTTCTTGACAATCAAGGCCATGTTTGCCTAAGTCTCTTACATCACTTGGTGAAGACAAAGTGTTTAGTGTAATACTTTTTATTTTTAATCTTTTCGCACTTTTTAATTGGTTATGTATTAATGACTTTAATAACTAGTTTCTTATGTTGAAGGTGATTCTTCCTTATCGTTTGTCCGTGGTGTCTTGGCATTATTTTACTGTCTATATAAAATAAAACATTTTCACCATTCATATATCCACGGTCTATATGGAGGTATGTTGGCTACCTGGTCGGGGGTTAAGGGAACGGTTTGGTATGAGTCTTGCCATTGTTCAGCGTTTAGAGATCCTGCAAGGGACCTGGGTCAAATTTAGTAGGACCTCCTTCAATACTTAACGGTATTGGATGGCGGGGGTCCAAACTCTTTGATCCCCTCATAAGTTAAACTACTATTAATACTATAACCCGGCTACTTAGGACTGTATCCTTGCTGACTCAGACTACTTAGCCGAGGGTAACGTCACCTTCAAAAGAGGGGCCTACCATAATTTGCATTAATAACTTAATTAATTATCTTTCAATAATCCGACCCTTTAGGATTGTATCCTTGCTGACTCAAACTACTGGGTTGAGGGTAACGTCACCTTCAAAAGAGGGGCCTACTACAATAACTAGGATAATCTCTTAAATAAGTGCAAAAGTGCGGAAATAATCAAAGGTTACACTATACACGAGTCGGAACCAAGTGATTCATCTTGTCTATCTGTTTTTATTTTTATTTTCAGCATTTTAGTTAGTTTTTATTTTTCTAGTTTAAAACCTTTTTCTAACTTTTTGATTTGATTAGACGTTGAGGATAAACCGGTACTAAAAGCTCTTGTGTCATTGGACGACCTCGGTATCTTACCAACACTATACTACGCTCACGATGGGTGCACTTGCTCATATGTGTGTTTAGTGTTAGTAAATATCGTGTTTTATAAATTTAAAACTTGGCTAAAAAAGTGTAAAAATGGCTTAAAATATACTTAAACTTATATATACACTTCACACGCATCTCCTATCCGAACAAAAAAAAACGGATGGTCTAA
This sequence comes from Helianthus tuberosus, assembly GCA_030545235.1. Classification (NCBI taxonomy): domain Eukaryota; kingdom Viridiplantae; phylum Streptophyta; class Magnoliopsida; order Asterales; family Asteraceae; genus Helianthus; species Helianthus tuberosus. The sequence goes on along the minus strand of CM060447.1, from coordinate 33,743,813 downwards.
TTAATTGTGGTAACCACATCTTGGGTGATTTGGAAAGCGCGAAACAAAGCCATTTCGCCGGAAAGAGAATATCAGCAGAAGGGATTTTTGTGGAAATACAATCGATGACCTTCATATAGAGTAAAACCGGTTAAAGACCACAAGCATGGATTGGGAGAACTGGGTGAAATTTAATTTGATCTCACAAATGTAATGTATTTTTTCTTGTAACATTGGGTGAGTAACCGTGATGTTAGCTATGTTGCTAAAACCTCAATGGTTATATCCGTCTATAAATTTTTGATAATGAATATAAGTAGTAACTAGTAATAATGCCCACGCGCATTGCGGCATGGGTTCATCGCAAACATTGAATGGATTAGTCCAAACGTTATGTGATACGTTAACCATATGAAAACGCACATTTCGACGTATCCGGTTGAACTCAGTGTAACCTATATAATCATTGTGATTGGATCAAAACGTAGATTAAGGTGTTGTTTGTTTTTTCTTCTTGAAAACCTCTTCTGCTGCAGGCCACGTCTGCAGGCATCTGCAGGAGAAGAGGTGGACCAAATGTCTTCAGTCTGCAAGGAGAAGAGGGTTTGTTTTTTTTATATAAAACCTCTTCACACCTCTTCACACACAAACACACACACAGGTCTCTCTCAACTCTCTCTCTACTCTCTCTCTACCACCGCCATCTTCACCACCGCCACCACTTCACCACCGCCACCATCTTCACCACCGCCACCATCTTCACCACCGCCACCACTTCACCACCGCCACCATCTTCACCACCGCCACCACTTCACCACCGTCACCACTGCACCACAGCCACGACCGTCACCACTACACTCTCTTCGATCGACCACAGCCCCTTCTCTCTCTACGATCTCTCTCTCTCTCTCTTCGTTTTTAGGGTTTTCGATTTGGGGGTTTTGTTTGTTGATGATGATGTCGGAGGTGGTGGCGGAGTGGAGGTGGAGCAGATGTCGGAGGTGGAGCAGAGGTGGTGGTGGCGGAGTGGAGGTGGTGGTGGCGGAGTGGAGCAGCGGAGGTGGAGGTTTTCGATTTGGGGGGTTTTGTTTGTGGCGGAGTGGAGGTGGTGGTGGCGAAGCAGTGGTGGTGGCGGCGGAGCAGGGGTGGTGATGATGATGATGATGGTGGCGGAGCAGTGGTGGTGGTGGCGGAGCAGGGGTGGTGGTGGCGGAGCAGGGGTGCAGGTGGAGGTGGTGCCAAGAAGAGGTAAAGCTCTTCTTGGAGAAGCTTACCTCTCATCACTTCCCCAAGAAGAGGCTGGGGAGAGGTAAAAAGCACTTCTCAAAAAAAAACAAACACTCTTTTGAGGCAAAACCTCTTCCCGCGTCTGCACGGTGCAGACAGAAGAGGCAGGAAGCTCTTTTTGAAAAAAACAAACACCACCTAAATTGAAGTTATACCATTCAACCATAACATATTATATGCGACCAGACTAACTCGAATTTATACCGTTAAGTCAAAATTTATTATATGCGATCCATATACCAAATAAAGCATGAAAGTGTACATCAAATTTCCATCAAAACATAGACAAACTCGAATTTATAAGAAAAAAGTATACAAATTTTATGTCGAAATGTTGACAAAGAGGCTATTTGTTTACCTCTTAATGAGCCTCTTAATGGTTTTGACCTCTTACTGGCTCAGCACTTAATGGTTCAGATTGTTTGTTTCGTAAGCAGATGTCTGAATGATTCAGACATTTGCCTCTGAATGGTTAAGCATTATACTAAGTCTGAATGGTTAAGACCTCTAATCTGAATTGGTCAAACATTTGTCTCTAAACGGTTAAGCATTATACTGGCTCTTAATGGTTCAGATCTCTTATTGGGTCAGCACTTAATGGTTCAGATCTCTTACTAGTTCAGCACTTAACCATTCAGAAGTTTCCAAACAGCCCCAAACTCGAATATTGTACCGACTATGTAGCATGACTATGGATAATTTATTATCGACCATTTATGTCTAAATGTGGACCAATTGAATTTTTGACCCGACTCGTTTAAAAAAAAAATTACGCCGAAACGTACATAAAAAGTAAGCATTAAAAAGTATTACAAATGAAAACAAAATTTGCGCCGAAACGTACATAAAATGTAAGCATGAAAACATATTATATATGACTTGATTCGTTTGCAAATAAAATTTACATCGAAACGTAGATAAACTCGAATTTATACCAACACGTATATAAAAAGCACGCAATAGATTGATTTTTTTTAAGTTAACGAATTGAAGGTTTTATAGAATAATTAGATTATATATAATTTTGAAGGGGTCAAAGTGACAGTTTACAACGTTCATAAAAGTTAAGGGGTTGAAAATTACCTTCCTAAACCTAGGGGGGTGAAAATAAAATTTCACAAAGTTGGGGGGTCAAATGGAAACTACCAACGTTGGGGTCAAAAAGAAAAATACCAAACGTAGCCCGCACTTCGCGGCCTGAAACATATGTTAAACCTAACGATTGAGGCGGTGACACGAACGTGGGTAAGAACAAAAGGACGTATAAAATTAACGTTGTGGCGCATACAGGATAAAAGACAATTATTTAATGGAACCGATGTTTATTAGTCGGTGTCGATCTTATTTTTCACGGTACCCGCACATTGCAACGGGGGATACGATTAAAAGAAAAAAGTGTATGAATTTGTGACAGATCGGTTCAGCATAAATATTTCAAAAAACTAATTTAGTAGAAAGAATTATAATTATAAGAAAAGGAAAAAGAAAGAAAAAAGAAAATAAAAAAAACTAGAGTTAATTTCACAAATGGGTCCTGTGTTAATACCTAGTTTCGCCTTTGGGTACTAACTTTTTTTTAACAGGTATAGGTTTTATGGTTTCAATTTTGTAACACCTTTGGGTACTAACACCAAAATTTGTTAATTAATGACTAAAATACCCTTGCATTTTTTTTAAGTTTATCAATTTAACACATTTGGGTACTAACACCTAATTTTATTTAAGTTTAAATCAATTTTACAAAATCTATTTATTTTTTTATTTTCATCTTTTTATTATATCTCTTAATTAACATAAAATCTATTTATTTTTTTCATTTTCATATTTTTATTAAATTTCTTATTTAACATAAAATCTACTTGTTACACTAGTATTTTTTTAAATAATTTTTTTAAATAAAATCTACTAGCTAAATAGTTTTATGTAAATTAATTTTCTTACTCGTTTGAAATAATGTAAACCTTACTCGTTTTCAGTTTTGGATAGATATGATTGATAATAATAAATATCTTTCATGTAAAAAAAATTAAGCCTTTTTTAACTCGTTTTTGCTGTTCATTACATTTTACTATTTTAGAAAGATATTTAATTTACATAAAATCTGCTAGTTACACCAGTAAAATCTAATAGCTATTTTTTTTACAAAAAAAAACGAGTTTAAAAAAGGCTTAAATTGTTTTAGTTTTATCTAAAATACCTAGCTATATAGTTTTATCTAAAATACCTAGCTATACAGTTTTATGTAAATTAAAATATCTTTCTAAAATAGTAAAATGTAAATGAAAAAAAACGAGTTAAAAAAAGGCTTAATTTTTTTTTACATGAAAGATATTTATTATTATCAATCATATCTATTCAAAATTGAAAACGAGTAAGGTTTACATTATTTCAAACGAGTAAGAAATTTAATTTACGTAAAACTATATAGCTACTAGATTTTATTTAAAAAAATACTAGTGTAACAAGTAGATTTTATGTTAAATAAGAAATTTAATAAAAATATGAAAATGAAAAAAATAAATAGATTTTATGTTAATTAAGAGATATAATAAAAAGATGAAAATAAAAAAATAAATAGATTTTGTAAAATTGATTTAAACTTAAATAAAATTAGGTGTTAGTACCCAAATGTGTTACATTGATACACTTAAAAAATGTAAGGGTATTTTAGTCATTAATTAACAAATTTTGGTGTTAGTACCCAAAGGTGTTACAAAATTGAAATCATAAAACCTAAACCTGTTAAAAAAGTTAGAAACTAAAGGCGAAACTAGGTATTAACACAGGACCCATTTGTGTAATTAACTCAAAAAACTATGTACAAGCAAAAGGAATCGAACCCAAGACAAAGATGTTTACCAAAATGGCATCAACCAACTTCACTACTTACCTTTCCGTGTAAAGCTTTAAAATCAAATATACTTTACATCATGTATTGCAAAGTTGAGGGGTGAATATTGATGGCATTTGACATCGACTTTCTACTTTAAGTAATAGGATAATTTGCTGATAAAAAAGGGTGATATATATTTTTGTGAGAGATGGCTAGGTTTTCAACAAAGCACATGGTGGCTAGGTTTTCAACAAAGCACATGGTTTTGAAAAAAATCAGTAACTCCTGAATTATTATTATTATTTTATAACAAGAATATGGATGGTAATATAATATATAGAGGGGGGGGGGGGGGGGGGGGGGGGACAAAGGGTTGGGGATACGAGATTTTTGTTTGTTAGCCTTTATTTTTTTATAACAGAAAATCCAATTTTTTATTTTATTTTACTAACGTTCAATTAAAAAAAAAAGTAGTTATTACTACAATTATGTTTAATGCAAGTATTTACTATTATTTGTAATATTACTATTATTACAAATAACTTAAGATAAATAATTATTTTGATAAATACAAGTAAATAATATCATAACAATTATTATTATATTTGTTTTGAATGACCAACAAAAACCACTTTTATTCATCAAATTGTTGGATTAACAATTGTTAATCTTAGCCACCACTGTTACAATTCATAAACAAAAACAAGTGACAACAAAAGACTTGTTTATCCCCACCAGATTACATTTATACCCCCCAACCGGCAACACTAAAATCGCACCATTGTTCCCATGTTAATGATTGTTTCCATGCTCGGCTTTTGAACCACAAAAAGCTCACTGCCTTGATTTCTTTGAGAGCACTCCATATCCGAGCTTGTTTTCCTCTTAAAGAACAAGTCATTTCGACTTCGTCAATACACTACGCAACCGTTTTCATGACTAAATAAACAGCCTTTTTCCATCTGTCGACCCGAGAACATGATGATAAAAATGCACTAAATCCTTCTGATGACGGGGGTAGCCCAAGACTAAATAAAATGACTAAATACATGAATGCTCAAAGGGTTAAACGGTTCAATGGTTGAAAAGCTGAGGAGATAAAGTAAAGCAATACGGGAACAATAAATAGTCACATCTCCGGATTGCTTCACCAACTCGCCAGCCGCAAAAACAATGCAGGTCCACAGAACACACTCCTTTACCCGCAGGTCAAAGCCTTCAACCCCCAAAAAGGGCAAAACCCCCACTGCAAGCATATTCACTAGTCATATACATTCTTCTTTGAGCAATGTCTTTTCCTATAAATAAGACACTTCATTTACTGAAGAGGACATTCCTGGCCAGCCATGATTCCTGAAATCTCTGGTCATTCACTTCGAAGTACTTGCTTCATGCGAGTTGCTTCCTTTCACATCCAACACACACATTCTGTTTGCTCCTTCATCCGAATCTGAATACACTTCAGAGGAGGACCTTCAGCAAACAATTAAAATAAACTAGTGAACCTTTCTCCACGTCTTGCAATCGTGGGGGGACCCCACGACCTGTGTTAGGCAAAGTTGAATCCTTCAACCCTTTTGCCTAACCAGACAAGCTACTATCTCTGGTCTATTATTTGTTGCATCAACAAGTTGGCGCCCACCGTGGGGCCACGCCGCTATTTCTCCTCGAAAAGACCTGGTAGTGTAGCTCTTTTCTGTTGAAACTACCATGTCAGAAAGTGGATCCCCGGGAGAAGTAAATCAGGTCCCAAACACCTCAACCCCGGGTACTAGCCAAGCTCATGTGGCTATACCAACTTCTCTCTCAACTCCGGGGAGCACTCCCGAGTTTCTCACCTTCAACACTCCAACTCCGTCCAGATCCGGAGTTCCTTCCCCCAATGTTGGTATCTCTGACACCCCAGCACGTGTTGAACTTACCCCATGAGGGGGTTGCCAACAATTTCCTTGAGTTGAGGTCTCTCCTCAACCAATATGTGAGTAGGGAAAGAGACAAGGGAGTGAGGATTCGTCTAGACTATGACGAGCCAGAACCAACATTATCTCCCGGACCTCCCGTCCCTCCTTTTACATCTAGGGACGAGGCTGGCCCCAGTAATCCTCCAAACCCTAATCCATATCTGTCCACAAGGCCAAATCCTACAGTATATCCTCTCTTCTCTTCTCAACCAGTTACAAGTGGTGCTCCTTTGGGGCATGAGCTGACTCTTGACCAACTCCTGCAATCCCCTGTGACAAGCCTTCCAGCTTCCACAACAACTTCATGGGAACAAGCTTTGTCCGTGCTCCCCTTGGCACGAAGTGCTGTAATGAGCACCCCTTTGGGAGTTAGTTACCCTGTTGCACCCAGAAAGCCTTCAAGGCTTCAACCTTATGCCCCAGATGATGGCCCAGATGATGGCCAACTTCCCATGGCAGCATTTTTTCAATCAGGTGCTGGCCACTCAAGGGAACAGTAACAATGGCAACAACACAAGTGCAAGAGTCGAAGAAGATTTGTCTAAACCCTACAATCCGAGTAACCTTTCATGCTTTTCACAGCAAATAGCTGATTATGATTTTCAAACAAAGATCAAGATGCCTCCTCACATCAAAACATATGATGGGACTGAAGATCCTGAGGACCATCTTCAGTTCTTTACTGGTGCAGCAAGGATAGAGAAACGGTCAAACGCTGAATGTTGTCTAATGTTCATGCAAACCCTTGTCGGATCAGCCAGGATCTGGTTCAACGATTTACCTGCTCGAAGCATTCGAAGCTTCGACGACCTCAACAAGGGTTTTCTGGCCAATTTCTCCCAACAAAGGCGATATGTCAAAGACGCAACAATGATCTTTCAGATAAAAAAACGTGATGATGAAAGTCTTCGAGAGTTTATCGAACGATACAAGAAGGAAGGTCTAACGTCTGTAGGGGCAGACGAGAAAATGAGGGTAGCTGGTTTTATGAATGCTATCACCTCAAAATATCTCACAAGAGATTTCAACAAATCCCTGCCCAAGACCTTGGAAGAAGCCCTCGAAAGAGCAGAAGCACATATCCGGGGAGAGGAGGCAGTAGACATTAAAGAGCAAAGGAAAAGAGGATCCAGTTGGCGAAGCAACAACCCAGCCAGGAAAAGAGGAAACTTTACCTCCTATGACAGGCGTCAAAAGGGTTCAGACCATCGAAGGCTTGAAGGTCGGAACCCTGCCACCAGGGAGAAAGGCATAAGTTTCACACCCCTCACAAAGACTCCTCAAGAAATCCTTGCAACAGAAGAAGTCAAGCAGAACTTTCGGCCTCCTAGGCCTCTCCCCAAAAGCAGAAAGAATGAAAACTCCACACAATATTGTGAATTTCATGAAGAAAAGGGACACCATACCAATGATTGCTTCCAACTTAAGAAAAGGATCGAAGAAGCCGTTAAGTCTGGGGAACTTGCTCACTTGGTTAAAGGAGTAAGGGACAAAATGGCTGAAGGAAAAGGCAAGGAAGTTAATATGGTAGATTTCGATGGAAGGGTTCCGTACAAAAGGCAGCGGTTGGAAGCTTGGGAGCTTCAATGTGTTTGTTTCCCCCCAACTGAGAAAGACCCTCTTTCAAACCCTCTTGTGGTTGAGGCTACTGTGGGAACGTTGCAAACAAGTAGGGCATACATAGACACCAGTGCTGCCACCGAAATCATGTTTGAGAAGTTCTTCGACCGTCTAAGCAATGAAGAACGTTCAAGGCTCCAACCCTCCAGAACCTCCATAAAAGGTATTGCTGGCATACCCCTCAAGCCTTTAGGGCAACTGACACTTGACGCTCATTTCAGTGAAGGTCAGAAGGAGAGAGTCCAACCACTCACCTTTGTGGTTATCAATATTCCCTCAAACTATGACGAGATCATCGGGAAGCCGGGACAGTGTGCATTTTACATGGCCGTGTCTGTTGGCCATGGCACTGTCAAGTTTCCCACCGAAAGGGGAATAGCAACCCTTCAACATTCCCAGGAAGCCTACATGGTTGAGGGTGAAAGCTCCAAAAGTAAAGAAGACAGGCAAAGGCTAATTGTAAATCCCAAGTACCCCGAGCAGAAGATAAGGGTCAATCCTAGCCTTTCACAAGAAACCCTGTCGTACCTTAAAAAGCTGTTGGAACATTATAATGATGTCTTCGCTTGGTGCCCGAAAGATATGACAGGCGTCCCTCGAAGCATTGCTAAGCACGAGTTGAGAATACCATCTCATGTCAAGCCCGTGGTCCAAAAGAAACGCAGTCTGGCACTCGAAAGAAGCTTGGCCACATGCCAGGAAGTTGAAAAGCTTGTGTCAGCCACCATTCTCCGCGAAGTCAAATAACAATCTTGGGTTGCAAACCCGGTGATGGTCCCAAAGCCAGACAATTCGTGGAGAATGTGCATAGACTTCAAGGACCTTAACAAGGCTTGTCCCAAAGACTGCTACCCGTTACCTGAAATTGATCTCAAAGTGGACTCCCTCACCGGTTACCCGTTCAAATGCTTTCTTGATGCATACAAAGGTTATCATCAAATCCTCATGAAGTAAGAGGATGAGGAAAAGACAGCCTTTCACACGGACAAAGGGATCTTTTGTTATCAAAAGATGCCTTTTGGCCTCAAAAACGCTGGAGAAACCTACCAACGACTAGTTAACAAGGCCTTTTCAAGTCAAATCGGTTGAAACATGGAGGCATATGTTGACGACCTGGTGATTAAAAGCAAGACGGAATATCAAATGCTCGATGACATCCAAGAAACCTTCAAGAACGTAAGGAAGGTGAATATGAAGCTCAACCCCGAAAAGTGTTCCTTTGGGTTTGAGGAAGGTAAATTCCTTGGCCATATTGTGGGGAAACAAAGCATTAAAGCCAATCCAAACAAGGTGAAAGCTGTTCTGGAAACCAAACCACCAAGAAGCAAGAAAGAGGTTGAGAGCTTAAACGGGAAGCTTGCAGCCTTGAAGCGTTTTACCTCCAAGTTGGCTGAAAGATCTCTGCCCTTCTACAAAACGCTCAAGAACTGCTCTGATAAGAAGGACTTCAAATGGACTGAGGAGGCTAAAGAAGCCTTCAACCAGATGAAACAACATCTTGCTTCCTTACCCGACATTGCAGCTCCAGAAATGGGGGAGTTAATATCAGTGTACCTTTCAGTCGCTGAGGAGGCCATAAGCGCGGTCCTCACCATTGAGCGAGAAAAAGCACAGGTACCCGTTTATTTCTTCAGCAAAACTCTAAAATTGGCTGAAACCAAATATCCTCCTCTTGAAAAACTTGCCCTAGCCCTAGTTCAAACAGCTAGAAGGCTTCGAAGGTATTTTCAAGCACACCCCATACAAGTGGTCACTGACCAGCCTATTAAGAGTGTGCTTGAAAAACCAGAAAACTCAGGACGATTAGCCAAATGGGCAGTAGAACTAGGTGAGCATAACATCACCTACATCCCAAGAAAGGCTATCAAAGCCCAGGTCTTGGCTGATTTCATTATAGAAGTCCCAAAGCAAACAGCCACTGAAGTGAACACCGCCACCACTGAACCCTCAGACCTTGAAGCCTGGAAGCTTTTCACCGATGGGGCTTCAAGCGTTGAAGGGTCAGGGGTTGGGCTCATTTTGATCAACCCAGAAGGGTTGGAATTCATGTATGCTCTCCGTTTTGATTTTCAGACCACCAACAACGAGGCTGAATACGAGGCACTGATCGCCGGCTTAAGATTGGCTAAAGAAATGAAGGTCCAAAAGCTTAAAGTGTTCACAGATTCATTGCTGGTCTCGAGCCAAGTGAATGATAGCTACATTGCAAAGGAGCCCAACATGAAAAGATACAAAGAAAAATCCAAGGAGCTGATGAGTACCTTCCAAGCATGCAATATCAAGCAAATTCCCCGATCCCAAAACAAAAAGGCGGATGCCCTAAGTAAGCTTGCATCTCTCACTTTCGCCCACCTTACCAAAAAGGTGTTGGTAGAAGTGTTAAAGGCTCCATCAATTGATGAATTGGAAGTTCAAGACGTAATCACTGAGGAAGATCCAAATTGGATGACTCCAATCAAGAAATTCCTTAAAATTGGTGAATTGCCAAGTGATCAAATAGAAGCTGAAAGGGTTAAGATCAAAGCAAGGCAATATGTGCTACAAAATGAAACCCTTTACAAAAAGGGTTATCTTGCTCCCTTGCTAAGATGTGTGGGTCCCGAGCAGAGTCAGTATTTGATCAAAGAAATTCACGAAGGTATATGCGGAGCTCATTTTGGAGCTAGGTCGGTGGTTGCAAAACTTATGAACCTTGGGTATTTTTGGCCCTCAATGCACCGGGATATCGCTGAGCAATTAAGGAAATGTGATGCCTGCCAAATTCATGCACCAATCCCAAAAAGTCCCAAGCATGATCTGGTCCCAATAACCTCAGCATGGCCATTCTATAAATGGGGAATGGACATCGTCGGTCCGTTTCCCCCAAGTAAAGGTGGGGTGAAGTTCTTGTTGGTAGCAATAGATTATTTCACCAAGTGGCCAGAGGTTAAACCACTCGCAAAGATCACAGGCAAACAGGTCATAGACTTCGTTTGGGAAAACATCATTTGCCGTTATGGATTGCCGGGGGTACTTGTCACTGACAATGGAAAGCAATTTGCTGAGAAGCCTTTCAGCGTTTGGTGTAAAGAATACAGGATCAATCAGGTTTTCAGCTCAGTGGCATACCCACAGTCAAACGGTCAGGTTGAGAGGACAAATCGAAGCATAGTGGAAGGTATCAAAACAAGACTGGGAAGGTACGAAAGCAACTGGCTCGATGAATTGCCTAGTGTTCTATGGGCCATAAGAACAACCGAAAAAACAAGCCATAAGAGAACACCCTATAGCTTGGTATTTGGATCCGAGGCTGTGATCCCGGCCGAAGTGGGAGTTGTAACACAACGAATAGTCAACATGGATCCTGAAACAAACCAAAGAGAGACCATGTTGAACTTACAACTCCTAGAAGAAGCACGAGACCAAGCTGCAATTCAAGAAGCCAAGTACAAGCAACGAATGGAAGCCTACTACAACAAGAGAGTCAAGAATGAACGTTTCAAGCCTGGAGACCTGGTGCTTAGAAACAATGAAGCTAGTAAAAAGGAAAATCAAGGAAAGCTTGGCCCAAAATGGGAAGGTCCATATACCTTCCTTGAAACACATAAGGGTGGATCCTACAAGCTAGCAGACTCAACGGGTAAAAGGCTTCCAAGGCATTGGAATGGAAAGACCTTGAAAAGGTTCCATGTCTAAACAGGAAAGATTGGTTTGTATTTCACAAGTTGTATTTTGAGAATGACACTAGGAAAACCTTTTATACGAACAAGTATCTATTGAATGAATGAAGTTGTTTTATCAAACTTGTCTTGCTATCCTAAGATCAGCCTGAGAACCTAGCAAAAAACTCCATGGCAATGGCCATGTAAGGGGATGAGCTCCCAGGCCACATCGCTCAATAGGTTCAAGGGTTGAATGAACCTATATAAGGGGTGAGTTCCTAAATCAATACAACTCCATGAGACTTATTATCAAAAATAAAGTTGTCTCATAGACGGGTTTGAACAGCCTACAACAAATGTTCCTTAAGCCTCGAAGAATAATCAAACAGGCTTACGAAATCAAACAAAAACAAGACAATAAATAGGATAGGTGCAATGTCTTCTTGTTAAAAATACCAAGGCTAAGTGACTGCAGCACTGAACCCTTTAAGGTATAAAAAACATAAAGGCAACGCAAACTTGACAAAGACAAAGTTACAAGAAAAAGATGTAACTCGAAGAATAGTACAACAACTTGAACAAAGAGTTAGAAAAACTTAAAATACAAACCAAGTCAAGTTACAAAACTAAGAAGCCTTCAAGGCTTCAAGCCACATATGTGACAACTCAAAACCTTAAAGGCTTCAACCTACCTATGGATAGCCAAAAAGCTTAAAAGCTTGAAGCCAACCAAGCTGCCTTAACGAAATAAGCACAAGTATAAAAACACAACACAAAGAAAATAAGTTAAGCATAATATCATAACAAAGAAAGCCCTGAAAGACTTTCAACCATTCAAA